>WBNO01013729.1:727576-839592 GCA_013400575.1 Peucedramus taeniatus
GGCTCGGCTCGGCCCGGCCCGGCCGCCTTGGGGCTCCGGCCCCGCTAGTCCCCTCGGTTAAATCTCTGAGGGCATACTCGGAGAGCCGCGGCTCTGGCGGCGGTGCCGGTCGGCTCCAACCGAGCCTCCCTCAGGCGCAGCCTCAATCGCTCTGTCCCGTTCCTCACCCCCGCCCAGCCTGGCCAGGCATAAAAATATGTGTATATATCTCTGATTTTTCTTCTTTGCCTACCTGCTGCTGCAGCCACTCTGCCTTACACCTGTGCCCAGCTGTCTGATGCTGCCTGTGGGTGGGCAGAAGTGCCCCGGCCAAAACAAATTCAAGTAACTTTGTTCCCTGACCTCCACTTTTCTTTAGCTCTTCTGCTTTCCTGTATTCCCTTTTCCTGTATTCACTTCTGTAATACTTCTGTGAATACAGTTATACTTCTGCGTTCACTCTTCCCTCTACTGCAATCGCTGTCAAGAAGATCACGTTTTATATTCATTTGTTAATGAATGAGTTTGTTTGCAATTTCGTTATAGTTGCAGAGTTTATGACTGTAGCCAAAAGACAAGTATTTAATGCCTGATCTCCATGCAGAAAGGAGTATAATTTTTTAAATTGTATAGTAATTTTTCATTGTTAATTGCATTCAGCTGTTCCACAAAAGTTAAAAAAGATAATAGTGTGTGTTTGTGACGGTCCTCTCATGCTCCTCAAACCCTCTTCTCCCTCTAGTTTTAGGCAGTTCTGTGATGACTGGGTCATGTTTTGGAAATTGAATTGTTTAGCCTCAAAGGTGAATGGGCATTTTATGAATGAAGGAGTGTAAATAACAATGAGGAGAAAAGGTGCTGGCTGGCTGGAAGAATATTTTTCAAGGATTAGGTGGGCATAGAAATCCTGAATGGCAAATGGAAAGATTGTGGTGTGTCTTTTCAGGACTGGAGATGCTTTACTGGATGTGTGAGCAGCTGAGCTTTGTGCTGCTGGTCCCAAGCTTAGGATTTGCTCCCAGAAACTGACAAGTGCTGGATGGGAAAGTTCAGAAAATTCCTCTTTTATGTTGTGATAGTTCATTTCATACTACAAAAATAGTTAATATCAACTTACCCTACAGAGTTCCTTGTTTGTTTCTGCCGTTCTCAGGTGCCTCCTCTCCCCAGCTGGAGATGGGCAGTGGGTGAAACTTGCTGCTGTATCTCCAAGTGTGTGCCAGGAGTTTTCAGTTCCTTGTGCCTCCTGAGCTCTGCATTTTCTCACCACAGGAAACTGCTTTGCTAAGGTAAGATGCTGTTCATCAGCTGGCAGAGGACACTTGAGCTTGCTCTCTTGCTCTCCGTGTTTTCTGGCTTCTCTTGAGTAGCCATTCAACTCAAATTTAGGAAAGAAAGATATTCTGCCACATTATTTTTTGAGTGTGTCTCACTCTAGCTACAGGCAACCTATGTGTTTGACTCTAAATCATGTCTTCATGCGCAGGTTGTATCAACATTTTAGGTCTTGGAATACTACACATCCCACATCAGGGATGTGGGATGTCCCACATCAGGACTTTTTTAGTATAAATAGATATATATATATATATATATAGTCTTGTGAGGAGTTTTTCTGCCATGTTTGCTTAACTCCATATGTCTTTATGTGGAGTTTACTTTAGAGGTTTGCAACAGAAAAAGCATTCTGTGAGACAGAATCTTGCTGTCAAACAGTAGCAGTTGGAACAGATCTGTGTGGTGTTTTTTTAAACACAGGAAATGGCAGAGTATTTTGGGGCTAGCTGTTTTGGGGCTAGTTGTTTTTTTTCCTTGAACAATTGGTGAGTGGTTTTCCTCATCTTCTGATGTCTTAGTATTGAGTATTTTTTCACCTGTGTCACTTCAGTGATTTCCCTGATGGTTCACACATAAAATATTTTCCTTTTTGTTTTCTGTGGATTTGCTTACATTTTGTCTGTCTGCTGTATTTCCTTTGTCTTATCTCTGTGGTCAGTGTAAAGAATGGGGTAGTTGGCAAACTCCCAAAGTCAGCTTACTCCCAGGAAGAGCTAACTAAACCAAAGCTAACTTTTCTTGTGCGTCCTTTTCCTTTTTATGTTTTGCTCCTATTATTTTGTAAATTGTATTTGGAGGGGATTTCTGCCTGCCAACTGTTCTCACATGAGTAGTAGCAGACATGTTGCAATAGTATTATTCTGGAAAGTAAATTGTTACCAGAAAGAAATCAGTGATGCTGTGGTAAGTTCAGCTGAAATTACTACATGACTGAACTGAACTACGATTCTCAAGTGGTCCAGATCTCTGCTCTTTGCACTGTGTTTCTCAAAATTGCCATCAGTAAAGCTGTCAGGATTTAATCTGATAAAATGGAGATGTTTCCAGGGTTGTTTGGTGCAAGGGAGAATGACAGTGGTATGGCACAAGGCATGGTGGTATTCCAGCTTCTGTGTGCAGGACTGTTAAGAATCTTAAGATTAAAATCATCTGTGCTATGCTGTGTAGTTTTGAAGTGGGTGTTTATCTTGTTTTGCACTTTTTTGAAGTTAAATAGTGATAATGACTGCATTTTGAAATGTGTAAGCGTAGTGCCGTGACAGAATCACGTATCCCCAACCTGACTTGTGTCTTGAAATTTTGACAGCTTATCACAGTACTTAACAAAAACTTGAAGTATACAATGACAAATGTGTACACATTCCTCAATTTTTAATATTTGCACTCAGGATCCCAAATTAAGTGATTTAGGTCCTGTTTGGGATAAGCAAGGGAGGAGGATGTCCAAAGTTCACCTAACTTTTGTGCAGTCACCATAACACTCGGGTTATGCTGCTTTATGTGTCTAGTATAAAATTTTAAATGTACATAATGTGTACGTATGGATGGATACCAGGTGAGCCAAAAGCTATAGTTTCTTACTTGAAAGAGTTCTAACTTTGTATTTCCTGTGTTGGATGCAAAGTGCCTCCAAAGTTATGAGGTTCACTAAAAGAAACCAACACAGATAGCTAAGTAATTGTCCTTTAAATAAGAGTTCTCCTTCTTTTTCTAAAAGCAGAGTGTAGGGTTTGAAGAGCAGTAGTCATGAAGGAATGGGCCACAGATGTACAATTCCTTCTCGATTGCTGTAGAGATCCGAGTGTTTCTCCAATGCTTTTCTCCAATCCACGTTTAATTGTTTTTTTTATAGGACCAGCTTACATTGACCTATCATGGCATCCAACAAATTTGTCATTAAGGTAAGTTGAATGTCTTAGCTTAAAAAAAAAAAATCTGTAATGCTCCTTAGAATGTGTCTGTTGATACTAAAAGTGCATCCTTCAGGCTTCTGGTCATGGTAGAATACTTTATATGAGCTTTTCTCTCCCTCTGGAAGCAAACTTGGAATTGCTGCTGTATCATGGCAGTGTGTCAGGGGTCAGCTGAGGATTAAAAGACTGTAACTAAAAGTGATTAGTTGTGCAGTGAGAATTAGAAACTGCATGAATTGTCAGTAAAACACTGTTTGCTACCTGAAGTAAAATTTTGGGTGGATTCTTTTCTTACTGTAATATTGTAATACTATTTATGTACTTCCCAGGTCTAAGGGTTCCTGGTTTAAGGTGTAGCAATGTTCTTAAACTATTGATCACGCTTGACAATTTGTCTCTTTTTTGCCTCTTTTTCCATTTTCAGGGATTGGTTGTTGCAATAAAATGCCATTGAAGTTCATTTTGCAAACAGTCCCAGACTTTTAGTTATAAGCTGAAGAGCAAATCTTTTCAAATCATTCTGTAATAAACATAACACTTCATAATTCTACTACTGTAACTATACCAATTAATCAGTAAATAAACATAATTGTGTAAATAAACCTAATTGTGATTAGCACAAGATATTATTCTCTTGAAAGTGTTTTTCCAGGAATTTTCATAACACAACAAATTTTTCTTCCGTGGCTGTGCTTGGAATTTTTTGGAGGGCAGCTACAAAATCCTTCCTGAGTGATCAGGCTGTGGAAGCTGTTAAAGCTTGGTTTTGTCAGTAACCAGCCTGTTTAATGAGAAGACCAAGCACTTAATTTTTGTGTGCTATGTGTTCTTTTCCAAGGAAAACTGCTTTCATTTAGTGGGATGTTTGCTTTATATTTTTACTCTTTAACAGGACTGTAAACCTTCAGAAGGTTAACAGTATCATATTATTCAGTGCTGCTGAGTTGATAGAGGGACTTACAGGAAAAATATATTTGATTTTGAGCACATTTTAGCTGATACTCTGTGGTCTGTGCACCACTGATGGGGATAACAACAGGAGCTGAGGCTGAAGGCATTGCTTTTCTCAGCTGAGAACTCTCAATATCAAAGTGCCCAATAAAAAAAGTGGTGTGAGTTGGAATGTCTTTACTGGATATAAAGCCTGAAGACTCTTGGTTTCTGACCTGCATCATTGCAGCTTCATTATTCAGCAAGGATGTGTTACTGGTATTCAGTGTGGACCTTGCAATCACCAAGTTTAGCATCCCTGACTGCCTGAGCAAGGGCTAGGTTCTCATTGAGCGTGTCTGTACGTAAGCAGTATCACGGATAAAGCTTTTGAAAATGCTAATGAAATGCGACTTTTTCTGTCTTTTAGTATTTGAGAAATGAGAGTAAGTTTTTGCATGTACCAAATGCTGAAAATTAACTTTACCTTGGCCTGATTGAAATTCACTTTGTGCACAGATTAACATTTTACTTGTTAGGTCAGGGATTTTGTATGTCAAGTTTTGCTTCTTTAAATTCAGTGGATTTGTATTTCATGTGAGTATTTTTTAAGACTTTTCAGCTATCACATAAGTTTTGCAGGGAAGATCCCCATGCATTAGATTCTCCATTAAAAACTATTCCTGCTTGTTTCTGCAGATGGAGTACAGAAAATACTACATTCTTTATTTTAGATTCCTTGTGTTTAAAGCTGATGGGAGCATTTTACTGAGTCTGAAAATGTTCAGGACAGATGTCTTGGAGGGACATGAAGATGATAGAAGGATGGAGCCGCTCTCCTGTGAGGAAAGGCTGAGAGAATTGGGGCTGTTCAGCCTGGAGAAGGTTTCAGGGTGACCTTGTGGTCTTCCAGTACCTGAAAGGAGCCTACAAGAAAGGTGGAGAGGGGCTATTTACTAAAACATGTAGTGACAGGAAAAGGGGGAATGGGTTTAAACTGAAGGAAAATAAGTTTAGATTAGATATTAGGAAAAAATTCTTCCTTATGAGGGTAGTGATACACTGGAACAGGTAGCCAAGAGAAGTTGTGGATGCCCCATCCCTTGAAGGGTTCAAGGCCACTCAGAGCTCCATCCAGTCTGACCTGGTCTAGTGGCGGGTGTCCCTGCCCCTGGCAGGACTATAGAACTGGAGGAGGGATGGTTTCTAAGGTAAGGTCCCTTTTAACCCAAACCACTCTGTGATTCCATGTTTCAGGTGCCTCGTCTTCTACATTCTCTACTTTTAAGCTTTTAGATTTTGTAAACCTGTGTATGTGAATCTTCCTGGTAAGAGAATGAAAAGTGCAGGTCGTCAGTCTGTCAAATCTTAGCTGACTATCAAGTAATTAAGTGGAAACCCCCTCTAATTTGTTTAACTTCGCTTCTTATTGATGCGCGTTTTATCTGCGGATATCCGCACCCTGGTGTAATGGTCGGTGACTTCCAGTGGAGGGAGCAATTGGTCTGTTTTTGAGAGGCGAGCCTAAGCTTGGCTTTACGGGCCATTAAGAGAGATTGAAATGAACTAATTGATGCAATAAAATAGCTTTAAACCTTAATACAGGAACTACACGTAGGTTCTAAACACACATTCTTCACCTACCAAGCAGCTGGATGATACAGTCTCGTGATTTGCAATAGGTAATATTTTATGCAAGTTAATTTGATCATCAGTTCTCTATTTTATATTGATATTTCATAAACATTGCATGGTAAAATACCCCCACCATATGAATTTAATTAATCTTTCTAAAATATTTTACTGCTGTTCTGAGAAATAAATCTTAACTTTAATTGGTGAGGCTTAAATCAAAATCTTTAACTCTATATGGATTTCAAAAATAATATCACTAGGGCCTTGTTTAAAACTTTGGACAAAGTAGAAAGAATTTCTCTTCTAGAATTGTGTAAATTGACTTTATTCATGCCAAGCTGCAGAACTAAATATAGTAATTTTTATGGCTGCAATAGAAAAATTTCATTTACTGTTTTCTGCAATTTGTTCATGTGCCAAAGACAGAAGAGTAACTTGTTACTACATTTCAATAGCTCAGCTCAAAGGGAAGCTTTTCTTTTGCTTTGTTTCCTACTTGGAGCACTGTTCTGTCTCAGATTTGTAGGCCTTAGATTAAGATAATTGTAGCTTTAGTGTTCTCTCTGGTCGTCCAGCTCACTCTGCAATTGATTTTTCAGCATTGTTGCTCCTTGTTACTGATTTAAATTATTGCATGCTGGACATATATGTCGCTGTAGGACACGAAACACAAGATGCGGACAGCATTCTTTCCAAGACAAAAGGCGTTTTATTAATTTCTGATTCCAGTTTATAGATCTCTGAAATGTCAGTGTCATTGGAGGGTGACAGTGCTACCTCCTCAATGCCACTGGGTAACCCAACAGTCCATCAAGTTGCTTGTCCCCCATAAAAGAATGCAAACAATAAGTTATTTACAAAAAGTGTGTGAGAAAGTTCTGTACAAGAATGTAAACATCAGAAGGCTTTAGAAAAACTTGAAAAATCAGGGCGACACATAACTGTTTTGATCCTTCCTACTAATTTTTTGCTTGCTTTAAGTGCCAAGTTCATTTGGAACAGCAAGCACGGCTTTTTGTTTTATGTTGGGAACAAAGATTGAAATACTGGATATGATTGGATAAGAAAACGGCAGTGGGATTGTAACATGATCCGTTTGTGTACTTTTTTTTTTTTACATTGATGTATCTTAATGTAATCATTAAGATACTGACTTATAACCAAAGGCATCCTAACATCTGTCTTTTGACTCTTAGGAGTGCTTCATGAAAGTGTGTGTTGCAAGAACATTGATCATAGGCTGGAACAGCAGGTAGAAGGAAGTGGAAAACCATGTTCCTGTCAGACAGTGTCCCAGTATGGACTGACAGCCCTGGCTGGGTCATTTTAGGGTCTGCTCAGACACCTGTGGATTGTCTTGGGTGTGGAATAAAATGATGAGAATTTTTTTTTTTATTTGCAATGTTTTTTTTTAGCTACCAGTTGAAATGTAATACAGTGACAGTACATTGGCAAAGATTTCTCCACCAGTTGTGCTCATCTGGATGATTCTTAGGTGATGTCTCAGAGGGTTTGACAGATTAAAGTGTATATTTCTGTGAAATGTGTCCATTGAGTTATTAGCTGATCAGTATTCCTGTAAATATATGGTTAAGCCATAATATTTTTGTGAGAAGTCTTTTCTTCTTGGGAGTTGTTTGGAGTGAAAAAAATATGGAGATGAGTAGGTTTTCTTACCTGATTTTTTATTTCTCTCTGATTCCATATAGTGAGTGATAAAGGATAACAGATATGTTTACTGCTATATTGTCTACAGATAGATGAGTGCAGTGCCCTCAAGTGGAGAGGAAGGATAAGGAATTCTCTTTGTATTTAAAGTAAATTTTTATATATTGTGACTGCTCAGAGTTATGAGACTGATTCTGCAGCTGCTTATTTGTGTACATAGTTGTGAATGTGTTAGCATTCTGAATTTTGGTTTGAGAATTATTCTGTTTTTAGAGAGTACTTAGTTAAATTAACCAATAAATACAGTATTTCTGATGTTCATTTCTTTTCCTCTCAGCTGCAAATGAAGGTATTTTGTATGTGAAATTCCTGTGGTTGGAGTACTAAAATGTTTCAATGGAAACATGCTAAGGTTAGGTTTCTGTGATTTAAATAGAGTTTTCTAAAGTATCCTAAATCTAGAACCAAGGTGCTGGTGTTCTCCAAACAGATTAAGGGTTGTTGAGTTTTACATGTATTGTGTGTTCTTATATTTGCTGGTTGGGTCTTTAAAAATTAAGAAATGGTTATGTTAATCATTAAATAGTGGTTTTCTAGAGATGGAGCTTTCCTGAAGTGATATTGCTCAGAACAGCTGGAAATACAGGTGGTTGAAATTGGTATTGTCAAGTAGCATCACACTTCACTCAGCTGTCATATTTGTTTCTGTATAAACAGATAAAATAGGACTCTTGTCTGAAAGGGCTTAGAAGTCTTAAAGAAGATGATGAAAAAGGGGCAGGAGGGAATGTGATTTAAAATAGGAAGTGCAAACAATAATAACGGCTGGAGGGACATCTATTTAGTTCTCTTTCTTAATGCTCCAGTAAAGTCCTTGGGACCAGATATGGAACGGCTAAAGTGATGAGTAAATAAGTTCCAGAAGAAACAAAAGAGGAAGTTGGGAGGTAGAAGGGGGAGGAAAATTAAGTGTACAATATAATTCTAAATCTCCTGGAGTCAATGGAAGTTTCCTCACTGACCTCAGAGGATTAATTTTCAAGCCTAGGGAAATGATGAGTGGATGAAGAGTTGAGAGATTAAAGTGTTAGCAGAAGGAGAAAGAAATAGGAAGCCAGAGGGATAAACAACAATAGTGGAAATACTGCTTTCACGGGGATCACTTCAGATAAGGAATAAAAGGATCATTCAACTTGCATTACTTCTTTTGGTAATTCAAATTTGATGAGTTTTTTAAGTACCACTTGTTCATGAAAATCAGTTTTTTTGCTAACTGTGAGCACTACAGTGCTGGAGCAGTGTTATGGAATTCTAAATACCCACCATACTGTGTAATGTGGGTCTTTTAAAAATCTAATTAATTCAAAGATGTAAGTTCCATGATACTTGCCATGTGCTTTATTTCTGACCAGCACTGCCAGATTTTACACCTCCAGTGTCGGCTTCATGGAGATCCTGGTGAAGCTGCCTGCTTGACCCCAGAGTCCAGCCCTGGAGGAGGAAGGGATGGGAAACATAGAAGCAGACTTGAATCTCCCTGAGTCCAGCAAAACATGAGGGCTTAGCAGCGATGCTGCGTGGGGTCACCGAATGTCTTTAGGTCCTGGGAGAGGCTTCAGCTTACTCTGTAGGTGACATTCTTCAATTCTTTCCAGTGGGTTCAGATGGAGGTTAGTAGGCTGGAAGGCAAAGAGATCTGTGCTTCATGCAGTACCTGGTACAAACAGTTTCATGATGGAGAAATGCAGATTTTGCTCTTGATGGTATGATAATGAAAATTTATTATAGTGTTTTTTGGTAATTTTTCATGTAGCCTCTCCTTACTTTGGACAATGTAGATGGATTCTAGTATGTGGGAGCTATCTGAACATTTGCTATAAGAGTGTATTCTGACAGGACTGTGGAGTAAATGGGAGAAGAGTGACTGACAACATGTTTTCATTCTTTCCTGATGTTTAATCCATGTAGTTCACAACTTCCTTAAAAGGCATCTATTTTTAATAGCAAAATTACTGCTTAGTTTCAATTCTCAAATAAAAGCTTTGTTTCTGGACATTTTGTGCTCCTTGCAGAGCTTACTCAGCCGTGACTTTGCAGTATTTTTCTTGAGTCAGTAGCTGGACTTTTCCTTAAATAATGGTACCACGGCACATGGCCGCCTGTTTCATTGTGGTGCTGCAGTCATGGCTGTGCACAGGCACCTATGACGCTCAGCTGTTGTGAAAATCCTTTAAAGTGCTGATAAAATGGTGACTCATGGTCACCTGATGAAAACAGATTCATTACCATGACTCCAGAAAGTTTAGCTCCCATGAAGTGTTTCACTTCCCACACCAGTTCTTCTAAAAGAGATGATGCTGCAGTTATTTTCTAACAGTTGACAGCTGCCCAATTAAGTGTGACAGCGTGGTTGGAAAAAACTGGAATTCCAGACTTTTAATAATGGTTTAAGAAACTAAAATCTGTATGAGCTGTGAAGCAGTCACCAACATTCTTCACAGTGTTACTTGAAGTGATTTCTAATCAAATTATACATTTTGGATTTCATTTACCACTACTGAATTAAGTTCTTTTTGCAGTGGATCTGACCCAAACCTCACTGGAGTCAATGTGTTTTGGATCAGAGCCTGTAGGAGTATATTGGTCGCATGCTGTAGCTTAAATAAGGACACACTAATTTATTCCATAAATGGTCTTCCTTGGTCCACTTTATCTGTGTTTTTAATGTATTGTGTTTGTCTATAATCTCAGTGTGTAAGGAAGTTAGGTTGGAAAAATATGGAAAAACATTACAGCCAAATAATAAAATATAAATTGATTTTAATTCCACTATGAAGCTAGTAAAATTTAATCCTCTGCATTGCTGACTTGTGGTTGCCCAGGGACTGTGAAAGATGGGTGAATTAAAATAGAAATATGAAAAAAACCTTGTTACATTAGACTTGCACGTGGATGATTTTAAAGCAGAAAAAGGTTCTCAACAAGCATTTGAATGTAGGGTAGTGTGGGATGGCTCATTCACTCTTAAATGATCAGGAGTTTGGTGATTTTTGTCCTTACCAGTTTCCCTCTTTTGACTGGAAATATTTCTGACACACAATGCTTAAGAAAGTCACCATATTAAATTACTCCTAATGTGTATGATTGAAACTTGCTACAATAATGACTAAAATAAACAGATGTTGGCTAAGTAATTAATGTTTTAAAATTTAACATGACAACTTCTACATTTTTTTTCTTTGTTACATCTTCACTTCTGCTTTGGTTTTTTTCCCATTTATTTTCCAATTTGATGACATACAAACTTTGAATCCTTAAGGACAAGTGCCATCTCTCTTGGGTTTATACTTTTTTGTCTTTGACCTTCACTGAGGATTCTTTGCTGGTTTTGCTATAGATGTGTTTTACAGACAGATCCTCTTGCAGGAAATCCCGAATCTCCAAGCTTTGGTGAAACTGAGATTTTATTCCTTTTTCTGTGTAACTTGCCGTGTACTATGAGATAGCATTCAAGTGGAGAATCAATGTAAAGCTGGTTGGAGAGTAGTCAGTTGTTAGTCTTGAGGGAGAGTGGGAACAGAGATAAGGAAGAATGACACAGTGGTTTCCACCCAAGAAAACATGTCATAGCCACAGAACCTTTTCTCAGCATTTTCATATCATTGATGACTGAGGTTTGTAAAGTTACTGCAACAATTTTATCCTCATTTTACTCTAAAAAGTTATGTGGTAAGTAAGCCAAACTAAGCTCTGTTCCGTGTGCAAGGTCCTCTTTGCATGTCCCTGATAGTTTCCAGGATTGAGTACGATGCCTGGCATATCTGACACCACTCAGCTGGTGAAACAATAGTTTATATAAGGTATAGTTAAATACAGCCTTTCAAGCTTGAGCCAATATTCTCCTGTTGTAAACTCTGACGAGTGTCTTTGTTCATTGAATAGCCCAGTGATTTAATAGCACTCATAATGAACCAAATATACAGAGCTGTGGTTTATCCTGCTTTGTATTGTACAGATAAAGTCTGAGAGAAGAGCAATGTATAGATCTGAACAGAAAATATTTGCTGAACTTAAGAGCTGGGAAAGAGCTAACTCTTGGGCCATTAAAGAGGATCTGTTCAATGCCAAGATCTTAGGATGTGACAGTTAGTAGGGTCATGCAGAATATAACCTTCCCTCCTTTATTTTGCCATTCCTATTGCATAAAAATAGGAAGGAGAGTCATTTGAGCTGGACCAGAGTGCACTGCCCTGCCATAATAAGGTAATCTTCAGTAGTGGAAAACAAACCTACAAAGAGTTATTCATTCCCTCTGTGGTATTGTCTGCAAGTCTCTGGTTCTCATTTGCCTGGGTGTTAAACTGACACAGTCACAATCCATGGTTCAGGGAATTTACAAACAACTTGGATGATAGGATTAAGCCTGACACATCAAAAGTTGAAAATGAAACCCATAATTTAAAAAAGCAATCAAACAGCAACATATTCTCATCTCAAACAATGACTACAGAGTGTTTGAAGCATAACATAAAATAGCTGAATAGCAGATTAAATCATTGGCTACCATGGGTGGAATAAAAGACCAACATTGTTTTATAGATTTCTTCAGAAAATTGACAGAATTTGTCACTAGTTTTAAATGTTTATATGTCAATTTATGTATGCTTCATTAAATTGAATTGAATATTTAATTTTGCTTTTATTGTTCAGTGGAAACGGGGTGGTGTGTAGAGATGACCTCAAAGGACAAAAAAATGTTAAGGAAAATGTGTCTTTGTCTATATCCCTTCACCCTGATAATTGGCAGGAATTTTGATTTGTAGAATATTTGGAGGATACAACTAGGGGTACTTTTTGATTATGAACTGGAAAGAGATTTAATTACAGATGCTCAGCATATTCTACATAGTTCAGAAAACTCTTTGCTAAATTGAAGCCATTTTCTGTAGAGTTATTAGAGATGGTTCATTTGTTGTTGCTATTTTGGAGAGGCCTACATTATTAAGCATGTAGGAACTGTTGGGATTTAATCTGGTTTTGTAAATTCCTATTTGAACTATGATACAGATTTTGGGAAGAAAAAATCCAGTGATGAAGAATACAATTTAAAAAATTGTAAGTTCAGAAGCGAAATGATACTCGGTATTGTTAGAACCTGCCTTTCTTTGCCTTGTGCAAGCATCAAGGAATCTCACAGTATTTCAAGCTTTACACCTAGAAAATCACTTAAAGCTCTCTTGTTGGTGGCCAGTGCTTTGACAAGGTGAGGTAACTGGTTTTTATGTACCATTATGAGGCAGCATTCACACTCTAAGCAGAAAAAATGAAGCTAGCAAAATATAATTTCCAGATTTGTAAGCAGGCTAGGGTATTTGAGCTGTTACAAAGTGTTAGGAGTACCAGTGATGATCACAGACTCTTAAAACCTAATAGAATATTTGATCTTCACTATGGACTGCAAATCTAAAACTACTTTAGAAGGAGAGAATACGTCAAAAATTTTATCTAGAGATACTGATGACTTTAACTTGATACAAATGGTAGTTTCAGAAAAGGCAGGGTAATGGTACTTAAGGTAAGCTCATTCACCAAGAGCATCTACTCTGTAGTACTGCCCAAATCCAAATTATCTCTGCTGCTGCTGGCTGCCATCATATTGGTACTTGATTTTGAAATACCTCTCCTTTCTCTTTGGATTGCCACACAGATTTGGTGCTTAGGCCCTGATCAGCAAGTGGCTTGCTTATTTCTCTCATTTGACCGTCTGCAAGTCAGTTCAGTGACCCTCAAGATGTTTAGATTGTGTTCCTCAGTAATGCTTTGGATCTCCTCAAAGTGTCCATATGCTACTTGGTTAAATGTTAAAATAATTAGACATTAGTCTAAATCTGTTAAACTAGAATTCAGTTTAAATGCTGTGTTACCTATTACCTTACTAGTATGGTGAAAAACAGCAAGGTTTTGTAGTTCTCTCGTGGGCTGTGGGATGGAGGTTCCGGTGTATTCAGGATGAGGATTCCAGGTTTCTATACAAAGTGAAAACACTGAAAGATTCCCTTCTGTGAGGGCTCATTTTCAGCAGCGAAGATCTCTCTTGCTGTTATTGTCATGTTTACAGCAGCACTGTAAAGAGGCTTAAAAATCAGGCAGACTTACGGAAAGGAGTTAAGTGAAAAGTGGTAGGGTCAGGAAACAGGCTGTGGAAGGTCTGTCCTACAGGCTGGGAGCAACCTTGGCATCAGCTGTCAGCTGTACGACTGCTGTTGAATTGCAGGGGAGTCTGTATGACTTTTTAAATTGCAGAGAAATGCAGATAATAAGCATGAAAATGCAAAAAATTGCCATTAACTTGCTGAGGAACAGATTGCACATGAACAGGTGATGGGATTGGAATGAATACTCTATCTGAAAGGAAAGGCAATCTGCCACTGAATGCTTGAGTGTTCTGGAGTTTCCCTCTGTGACTTCCACAGGAAGGTTTTGCAGTCTGGCATTGAACAAAATAAATTTTTAGGCCTTCCTTTGTTGTTTTCAGCTGTCTTCAACCAATCTATTAATATTTCTGGACTAGCGCAAAAGCTGAATGTTTACAAATAATTCCACACTGAAGAAATGTGCAGCATAATGCTTTATTTACCAAAAAATACGGGTTCCAGCAGCCAGGCTCCAGGAGGCAGGCTGACAGGCCAGTAGAGCCATAGAAATCCTGTAATGCTGCTTGGATCTCCCTCCCTGGGACACTTGAGCCAAGGAGCCCCCTCTTCTGAGGAGTGGGCAGTGGGGATAGTGCACTGCTGTTCTGCCTGGTTACAGAGCCATACTGCTTCCTCCAGGAAGCTCAGAAGGACCCCTTTCAAGGGTCATTTACAGTTTGTGTTTGCACTGAATTACCCTTCATGCATATTTCTTTTCTACTGGCTCCTCCATCGTTTCTCTAATTTGAGAAGTGTACTTTCAAAGACTTTCAGTGACATATTTATTTTTCTTAAATGCTTATGGAACAGAAACTCAGCCTCATGAAGGATGTGTGTCCCAAATGGAATTAGAATGATCCCGCAGTGTTAATTCTGTTCATCCGTTATGTTCATGATTTTTTTCTCTTCTAACTTTAATCCTGTAATTTTAGAGAAGAAACTGTTTTGAAGAACTTCGCTTTCTGTGCACATATTAAATTATCAATAGGGTGTAAGCATGGGGAAAACTTAATAAGTTATTTCACCTTCCCCCTTCACCTTCCCACATATGCAAATGAACAGTAGGACCAGAAATCTGTCTCAGCGCTTTGGACAGATGGACAGATGCATTCTTGGTACAACCTGGTACTTTCAAATCTTCTTTTATTTTTTTTTAATTTTTTTTCACTGAAATCTTAGGAATTTCAGCCATGGATAGTGAGGTTCACAGATAGGTGCTGGAAGGATAAGGGCCTCTGCTTTCTGTTGCTTGCTGTGGCAGGAAGTGTCAATTAGTGCGAAAAATACTGAGAGTTCTTGCACTGAGTGACTGAAGTAAATATTTTTTGTTTATTCTGCATACTTTTAAAGTTGTGTGTTTGATTTCTAGACATAGGGAGTGGGAAGGTGGGGCAGTCCCTAGCTGTGTGTGAATGGTAAAGCTACTAATTGGTCTCTCTGTAGTACAGGGAGCTTGCATCTTACTAATTTCACAGTGCTCTCTTTCCTCTGTAAGGCTTTGCTTTTTATTAAAAAGAAGAAAAAAATTGTTGCAGGAGATTTTTCCAGTGATTCCTAAGTAAATTAGTAACAGCAATTTGTAGCAAAAATCAGCTAAGGATCAGATTAGATGTTTAAAGCAATCAGGAACTAGAGCTGTGATATATGTGTACTTGTATACAAATTAGAGTAATTTAATACATTTCATGTGATAAAACAATACAAGTGAAATTACCATGGTTTCAGAATGTCTCAGCTTTTAGCAACGATGATGCTTGTTATTTTTATTTCTTGATTTTCCTTTCTAAGCAATGTAAAGGGAAGAAAGCTTTTCTAAAAGTAAACAGAGGACTCATATTTCACAAAAATTAGGTTTTGTTTCAATTTTTTTTTCTATTAATTACTTTTAGAAAAGGAGGTAAAAACTTTGTATGTAGGTACATCTATGTTGTAATGCTTGTTTTCAGAAACTCAAATCTCAGTGCTTCTAATATTTGCGGTCTGGCATTGATTGTAAATGTATTAGGTTATTTCGTGCTGCTTCTCTTTATATTCATGGTTATGATACTGAAATGTTAAGACCACACACAGACAACAAGATCTCCAGCCACTTACGCATGTAAACAGTCTGGCTTTTTACAAAGTGGAAAAACATTTCTTGTGCAGTATTTTTAACATGATCAGCATGTTAAGGCTTAATCTGCAACTGTGTCAACATTTCTTTGGCTGTAACCATTAATTCTGTAGCCTCTTGATAATATGCAAAATGTGAGACTGGTTTGTTTACTACTGGGATTTGTCAGCAATTACTGTCTGCATTTAGCTTAGTGCTTTCAAATATATAATAGATCAAAGAGTTATTTTGCATCATCACTGTGGTTTTAGTAAAACAAAGGACTTTTTTTTTTCCCAGCTGGCTTTGAGACCTTCAAAGGGGCACTGGAGCAATAATTTTCATAAATATTGCACTTATACCTGTTTGATATTGGTAGGCACAGGTACAATACATTAAATAACCTTCTGTAGCTACTGTTTGACAGGAATTTAGCTATAGGGACAGGAATGTACATCTTTTTCACCCTCAGTTATTGTGAGACCTGGCATGGCTTCAACATAGCTGGGAATTTTTGTTTTGCTTGGTTTTGTGTAATTAATGCATGTTTTCAGCATTCTTCTTACCATCAGGAACTGCAAGTGCAGCGGTCATGTGCAGTATTATCTAAGTGCCATATCATTTTCATAACAAAGAATTGAGCATTACAAGTTCTGATAGACAAGTTCTTCATATGGATGTGTATATATGGATCTAATTAAGAGTAAGATGTCATAAAAGCATTTTAATGGACAGCATATCTGTTCAAGTAATAAATATTTTGGTTTATATAGTGCTTTTATCTCTGTTCTCAAAGATAATTTATTAACATGTTTATTAATTTAGTTTCAATGTATTTTTGTGGTTTTGCAAGTAACAAAAAGAACAAATTCCCAAACTTATCAGACAAATGTGCAGAACTTCGATAAGAATTTTTTTGTTTAGTTAGAAGTAGGCTGTAAAATCAGTTAAACTTACCACTACTCCTCAGAAGATTGCCATTAATTAATTCTGTTATCTCAGGGGCACTTGGTTAAAATATTTCACCTGAGCTTTTTCTGTGACTTTGTAGAATTCGGAGGTGTTTGTTTTTCTATGAGTATTTTACTTAAGAGATATAAATAATGGCACATCAATCCATAAGAATGACTTCAAAAATCTCAAAATGAAGATACTGTAATATGGATGAGGGAAATTGTTGGGGGAGTTCAGTTTTAGGGATAGTCAGCTGACAGAATAAGCTTTTACATTAAACTCTTGGCAAACATGCATTTTTTAAGTCACTATTATAAAGTATTTAATAAATGTGTCAATATTCCTGCAGGAGATTAAGAAAGCTTCCAGTTTGTAGATCACTGCTGCTTAAATTCTATTGCCATTTCTAAGCACTGCTCAAACCAGATGTTTTGTTAAAATTGGAATTAATCTTTTGCCTAGTAAAACCCTAAGATATTGTTCTCCTAAACAGCATATGAACAAAGAGAATTGAAGTGTTTCATCATTCCTGTTCTGCTGTCTGGTCCAGTTTCATTTCCTTTGATGAAAAAATGATAAACATAACTTACAAAGTGAGGCAGCAAAATGAGTTAGTTAATATCAGTTAGTTAAAACTAAATTTTTGATTCCAGTTTTTTTTTTTTCCCCAAGATTTTAAGCATTTAAGTTATATTATTAATTTCTTGCTAAGAATTTGTTTAGTAAAGTAGTTGAATTTTTTACTCCTTTTCTTCCCCTGCAAAGGTCCTTTTTTGAACATATCTACCAGCTATGTATCCAAGTCTTTTGCATGGTAACAAATACCAGGCTTTTAGAAGCAGCAGTAATTTTAAATGGAATTTTGTGATGAGCCCTTTGCCCTCGGTTTAGATATCTCCCCACCAAGTTATACACCTCTGGGAAAATCAGTTTTTAGATTCAGTTTTCATTTAGGAAAACCCTCTACTGACAGTGAATCTCCTGTGATCTTGGTGGCCTCTGCTGCACTGCTGATGAGAAGGGAGGAGATTGAGCCTGTCCAGTTTGAAAGTAAGGAAGAGAATGGATGGGATAATTTATTTAAACAAAATAAAAATAAAACAGCAAAAAGCAAAGAACCTCCTGAAGATCCTTGTTATTTATGGAGCAGAGCCTGGGGTAGCTGGCACGGGAATGGGCTACAGGGATATTCAGTAGTTTGTGTGAGGAACAGACACTGATGATAGGGAGAGCAATGGAGCAGGAATGAGGGAAAAATGGGTGATGGGTGTCAATGCTGGAACAAGGATGTGCAGGCAGTCTCAAGCTGAGAACTGGACTAAAAGGTTGGGAACAAGACAAGGTATGGAGCAGCAGGAGTAAAACAGGAATTCATAGTGGCTTTGATAATGAGATGAGGATTAGGAGTAGTAAATGATAATCAAACTGATGAAATACCTTGAGTGGCAGGATTAATTGGTTGAAAAGCTGTTTTCAGTCACTTGGAACAGGGACGAGAGCAGGAATATCCAGATGCCAGAAGGTGTAAGTTCTGAGGGATGATGGGCACAGTTGTCTGTTTTATATTTCATGTTCCCCTTTGCACCCCAGAAGGAGAACCTAAGGCCCCTTGAGGTGTCACAGAGTGGCAAAATGTTTTATCCTTGACCAGTACTAATCCAAAGAGAGGCTGATGGTTTACTGCACATTAATTGTATTGATCCAGTCAGGGGAGACGTCTGTGGGGCTTCCAATCCTGCCCATTTTCCTGTGGGAGTCAATGTGTCACCAGATGGCAGATTTTCCTTAATCAGTTTTCCACCTGCCCTTTCCAAGGTCATATTCAGAGACCATTTAACTTCATAAATGTACTTGCAGTCATCAAGGAGCACATGTGTCCTCAGCCTTTTTGGAAGTCGTTCTGTAGGATATTGTGATTGTGCTTTATTATAGCACTGCTTCACTCTGCCCCTTTTCATACAGTTATGTAAAATATTTCATACAAAAAGGGTGAATTTCTCATGACTGCTTTTAAACACTTGTATGTTTACCTGAATTTTTTCAGGAATACTTGGTTGATAAAATTGAAGTTTCGCTATGGATTGTTACTCTTCAGTATTTCTCTGAAGACCTAATGAAGGGAGGTTGAAGGGCATATTGAAAAACTTTAAAGCCAGCAAGATTTGGAGGATCTAGCACTCCTACCATGTTGTAATCATTAATAATAATGAATTAAAATGTTTACACACCCTGATCTCTATTGTTCTCTTTGATGTTAATTACAATACAGCAGATCACGAGTTCATTCTTCATATCAGGCAAATAAGGAAATATTTCCTCTTCATTTACCTGTGTCCCTTAGCAACACAGTAGTTCTTATTAATTGTCGAATAACATGTGGTTTTGCTGCCTTTGCTATATACAAATGCTTGTCTTTCCATCTTTTTAAAAAGCCCTGAGTGGAACTTGGTTACTAAATTCAAGTAAAAAATAATACAAAGATATAAATATATGGCCATAGGTGACTACAACGAAGCTTAATAGTGTTCTTGGACGTGTTAAAGCCAAGATTTTTTTTTTCTTTTTTTTTTGTCTTGCTCTTATTAATGTGAATCAGATTAAATGGATGGTGTGATCACTTATTCCTGTCTTGGTGGTTCCTGACATCCAGGAGCTGTAATCTGTCATGTGCTGTCATATCTGTTTCCTTTCCTGCATTCCTTTTACCAAAGACAGTTGTGCAGCTAGCATACTATCAATTTTTTTTAATTAAAAAATGATCTGTTGCTTTCAAAAGGGTAATTCTTTCTCAATCTGTAAAGTAGGCGTGGTTTTTGGTTTGTTTTTCTCCCCTGTTGAAATTCATAGGAAAAAAATGTAGTTTTTTAAACTTAATTTGTTCAGGGTTCTCTTTCCTATGTGGCTCTTAAAAAATATGCAGACTTGTAGGAAGTGAAATCTCAGCCACAGCTCTTCTAGCTCTGCATATATTGTTAAAGTTCCTTAGTTGGCACAGTCCTGTCTTTGGTAGGTGATTTTTGCATCATATGAGGCTTCATCCTTTGGATTCAATCCCGTGGTTTTCACACTTACAGTTGTATGACAGGGTTGGTTTTGTAACCTGTGAAATCACATTATATTTGTAGCATCTGCTGTCATGTATTTTAATATAAAATTCCTGACTTCTGGTAGGCATTCCTTAGGTTCCATCAGAAATGTTAGTGCTGTGTACAAAGAGGCCTTTCTCCTTGTCAGCCTGGTCTCTTGAACACAATGGATTTCCAGTAGAGTGGGTACGGGTCAGTATTGTACCAGGAAGGAAAGAATCTTTTTACCCTGTAATATGATCTGTCAGTTGGAGAAATGCTTCACAAGTCTGTTCATCTGCTGCCTGCACAGGGTAAAGCCTACTGCTGCACTGCCTTTAGAAAAAAGGGGAAGTCTATTTCCTACAAATCATCTTGAAATTCATGTCTGAAAGTCTTCAGCAAAATGCATGTGGAGTTTTGCTGTTGAAGCTGATTGCAAAGTTTTTGAAAGTTGAGATTTGCAGGTTTTCTGGGATTATTGTTAATTTTGACTGTTTGAAAAATTTAATCAGGAATGTAAAACTTCTACTGGACCTACAAGCTAAAAGATACTGAAGGATAAGTTTTGTCCACAAGTACAATTGACAGTCTCTGTGTATGTCTGTAAACTTATTCTGCATCTATGCAGAGCTGTTACAATGGCAGAATCTGACCATGTCTTTTAAAATCTATTATTTTGCATTGCTTCTACTGTTGGTGATATCCTTTATTTTAGTGAGATGGATCATTAATGACATTTTTTTAAAAATAGTTTTTTCTTGAGCATCTGTATCCAGAAGTACATACAGAAATCTTTATTATCTTAAAAGGAATTGTAAAAAAAGGGTAATTAAACATAATGCAGCATTATAAAGATTGTAGTCTTAAAATCTGCTTCTGTGCTATGCCAAATGGATCTTTAGTTGTGCTGTTTCTATATGAGTGAAAGTGCTCTTGGCAGATAGAGTTTATAGCTATAGATTAATGGAGAATTTTCTTCTAAAATTCCAATTCTAACATTCTTTCTTGTAATACTGAACTGTAAGGCTATTTCAAGCAATTACTATCTAATTTCCCATGCATATTGAGTGAAAACTCAATAGTGTTTGAAAACCCCTGGAAAGCAGACCTAAATACAAATCTTGTACCATCGAAATTTCAGTGGACTCTGGCAGGTTACATTTCTTTCATGCTTCTGCGTTTCCTTTGAAAGAAAAGCTTTCCCAGATGGTCATTGCAGGGTGCTGAATGAAACCAGTAATTTTATGTAAGCATGTAAGTTCATAGCCCTGACATAATTCCTTATTTGGGTGCTGCATTCTTTGCAGAGTTTTTTTTTTTCATTTTTATCTCTACACTGTTAAATGAAGGCAAGTTGAGGGTAAGATTATCTGCAAGGTCACAGAGAAACTTAAGGCATGATGGGCAAAGGATCCTTACCGGCTTGGAACTAGAAATAAACACACAAAGGAAAGGATAGGGCCATACTGATAGTTATAAATTAAGTGTCAAGTGTCTCAAATCTGGGAAGGGATAATCAGAATTTATAAAGTTCTATTTAAATAGTCCATTCTCCTCACTTCAGCCATCTGTTACTGGTTATTGTTTGAGTGACCACCATGTACATTATACAAAAAGGAATGTGTTTTTTGTAAGATCTCTGCTAATGTGGCAGATAAAATCCCGGTGTTTGATAGCAGTGCCAAAGGGCAAAGAGGTGCTGAACAATATTCCTCGTCTTTACCATAACTTTCCTTCCTGGAAAAACAGGCTTTGACAGTGGGAAAATGAAGACTGAGATAAGGAGAAGTGGAAAGAGGCTTGGGAACTGAGAGTGATATAGACCAGAACTTGAGCAGGCAGGGAAAAAAGTCTTCTCCTAGGCTGATTCACAATTTTTTTTTTTTTTTTTTAGTTTTTTGATGTTTTTTTTTGTTTGTTTGTTTGTTTGTTTGTTTTTTTGATTACAAATAGGAGTTATATCTCCATGCTATGGCAATAAATCGAAAGGACTAGCAAGCTAAGGAACAGTTGTTTTTATTAGCATGGAGTGTAATCTGGGCCTAGTTTTTACATCTCTAGCAACTAATTGTTGCTTTGTGTAAAGTAAAATGCACTGGTTTTATTAAGGCAAATGCTGCCTCAGTCTCAAAATTTCATTTTTCAGAGGAGCAGTATTGGAACTGATGATAATGATTTGCTTACTCCCCAGGAGAGATGAAGCAGTTGACAGTGATGGTTCTCTCATTTTTATTGATTATGGGCATTAAGTTTCAGTACAGCAAGCAGGGAAGTTTGTTGCCTTTAAACTCTATTTCTTTCACCCTTGGAGAGCTAAGCAGGTGGATACAGGTTATGGAAAATTAGGTGTGCTGCAGACATGTTAAGTAATTCAGTTTTAATTTTCCATTTTAACATCTTGCTGGGTAGACATAAACATTGCAATTAAGCAAGATTTAATTCAGCCAGATGACATCTTAGATACCCGATAATAGATGGCATAGCTGGATTTATTGAGCTGCTTTGTGCTGTCACTTTTACTGTAGCCCTTGCCTGTTTAGAAGATGCATTAAGGAGGAATTTTGACCTTGGCAGGTGTGGAGAAAGTCTTGAATTTAAATTCAGGAAAAATGTAATGGAAGAATTAGGTGACCTATGGCAGTTTTGTGCAATAGGATTACAGATGGAGCAGGGAGAAAAAGAACCTGGTGAATGTACAAATATATGTATTTTTTGATAGAAAATGATAAAAATAAGAATTTTAAGTGACTGTTTTACAGAAGGCGGGGTTTTTTTCAGCAGTTTAGTTCATTATAGGGGGAATCTGAAAGACAAGTGGAGGAGAATTAGCCTCCTGAAGGACAAGGCATTAGCTTAAGCATGATTCTCTGTATTTGCACACAACAGGATAGGGTGCTAAGATGCATTTGTAGTGTTTTGCTATTACTAATATGTTAAAAACCTGACCTTTTTGAAACACATGCATTAACTTTGAAAACTAATTTTCCAATATCATAATGTTCTCAGCTGCAAAAGAAACAACAGGTATTAATATAGTTTATTAATTTATTTAGTTTTAGTTAATTTGTACTCAGCACTGGAATAAGTACACAGAAAGCCACCTTTTAGAATATGTGTGAAGAATAAACTTTGGCAGGTGTTGCTCGTGTTAAACTATCCTTGCTCCACCTATGTGAGAGTGCCTTGAGTGATGGGAATAGAAATGTGTCATTTCAATGCCTAACATCTGTGTTGGGCAAATTAGCACAAACTCCAGTGGGGCAGAATGAATGGATATTGGGATCAGTGTCACATATTGGGAAAAAGTCAAAACACCATTGTAAACAGAAGTCATATGCCTCACAGCCTTCTGGCATCTTTACAGGAGGGAATGAGTGTAAGAACAGGGAAATCTGGTTGCCATAACCCTTTCAGATCCTCCAGAAGGGACTGACCAAAGGCTGTTAGGTGAGCTGAAGAAGTAGGCCCATGCACAGATTCCCAGGCTGAAGGATGGAGGCAGTACTGGAGCTGAATAGGGAGCTCTGGGCATCTGCTAGATTTGTACCAGACCTGAGCAGGGAGCTGAAGTATGAAAGGTTAAAATGCAAGTGTGCAAAAATTCTCCGAGTGCTTGATGACATGATGATGAACTAGAACATGTGATTCTTAGTGCACTGTGATTAGATTTGCCATAGGATTTGCAAATATTCAAGCAGTTTTATAAACCAATTCACAAATTCTGGGAGAAAACAATCCTGATGACTTCCAAATACACATACAGCCTATGAGATGTAAAACCCAGGTCTCATGTTGACAAAAGTCGAATATATCTGCTGAGGAAAGTATAATTATTTGCTTATGTTTTAACCTCTTCCTGTAGACTTCTTGTTGCTGTTGCTGTCAGAGCATACGGGTCAGTATGGACCCAATATAATGTTTTATATATTTAATGTCTACATTTTGTTGCATAAAATCAACGCTATTTATCATTTTCAGTGTTTTTAATGTTTTCCACATGTATGAGGATTAGTGCTAATTATCATTGGAATTTTTCTAAACATAATTGTGGGAAATATTTCCCACATATTTCCAATTAGTAACATAATCCACGGGAAACTTGGGAAAAGAAAATAATGCAAAGACCTTGAAATGTAAAACTTAAATGTTTTTAAAAGGCATTCCCAAATAGCAGTTGAAATGCTAGGTACTGGTTGTCCTTTTTGACTGTACTAAAATTACATCCTTTTATTTTTAAGGCAACAGCTTTTTTGATCCTAGTGAAACAGAAATGTTTTTTTGAGAATAAATCAGTCCTTCTTGACATTCCACCCCTCTCCATCTGTAAAATTGAGCTTCTCTGAAATCTTGGAAGCATGTTGTTTGTATTACTCTTCATAATAGGTGAAAATGAGCAATGTGTTACCCATGATGTCTGTATATTGTGTTTTTCACAAGTGTTATTCCTTGGGTGTTCATGATGTGATTGATCACATGTGAATATAATACCTATCAGTGCACTTAGTGTGAAAAACAATTACAGAAACGGACAAAGCCAGGTACAGATTAAGCTCTAGTTAGGTAAAGTACTGAATTTGCTTCTTTAAATATTTATTTTCATGTTAGAAACAATCACACTTTGTTTGGATCTTCGTTTCCCCTATTGGAAGAGACTGGAGTCAATTAACTGATTTTAATAAATTTTTAGAAGAAAAAATGGTCAGAATTTCCAGCCTCAGAAACTGAGTTGTGCAAAGAGGAGTATTTGCAGAAGGATTCACTTTTATGAATTAGAAATCTTTGGTGTGCCTGCTGGGGACATATAAATAAATATTGATTAACCTGTGCAATGTAATGCTGTACTCATCTGCCTCCCTTAGAGGTCAGGGATGGGTTCCTGGACCTCCTGAAAGCCCGTGGTTGGAGCAGAGTCAGGTGCATTTTTGAGCTGCATCTGATTTAAGTTAAGGTCTTGTCACCCACCACCTGCTTCTCATTGCCCTGCTCTCCTCCCAGAGGTTACCAGTTAAGTGTGTTAGGAGAGATATATGAATAGTCACTTCCTATTTTTTCCTATCAGACTCGGTAGATGGTAGCATGCATTTTAAAACAGATACTGAATCAAAAGTTTTCAGGTAGGGGACAGTTCTACCTGCTCAGCTCTGGCTGGTGCTAACCTGTGGGAGATGTAAGATAGAGGCAGTCTGGAGCAAGGACAGTCAAATGCGGAAAGAGCTTCCTTAGCATGTTATGTTTTAGTCCCAGGACCCTTTCTAGTGACAAACACTCCAACAGGTACTTTCCACAATCTGTTCTTGCTGTTTGCCAACTCCTCAGTGTTCAACTGTGTTCATATTTTACATATTTTTATAACTTGCTTGTTGCTCCTATTATTTTTTCTTTTTATTTAAGCATAAAGTCTACTTATTATATACTCCGTTCAATGCCAGATTAAATGAATTTTTTTTCTTGGACATTAAAAAAAAATATCCCTTTGCTTGCCAGCTGGTAATTCCTTGAGGTTTTTGGTGGATTCCAAAAACGTTTTCATTTTGAAATACTGTGTATTCTCCATCATCTGATTCTGCTTTTTCAGCAGTAAGGTTCAGCGCATCACTTGTTCTTTTGGAAGACTCATCTATTTCTTCCCTTGTACCTCTGTAGATAAAGCATAGAATATTTTGTTGAACTTTCCTCTTCCTCTGCCCTGTGTTGACTTAATATGCTCCCATTTAATAGAAGGATTTTGTCCAAAGGGTGTTACTTTTGTAATATGTCTTTTCAGCATGAGTCACTTTTTTCTTATGCTGTTTCTGAAAAAGCTTTCTTGCTGTTCTGAAACTTTCCTGGCTGGGTTTAGACAAATTAGTTGAAACACTGAGTTAAAAGTACTACTTTTACGTACTTGGAAAATGCAACATTTCAACTATTTCATTAAATTTAACAATATTAAGAAGTTTGGCTTGCTACACTTTTTTAGCAAATAAAAATACTTCTGCTTCATGTATTTGTCTTAAAATCTGATCATGTGCAATTAATTTATCTTTAATCTGTTAAATTATTTTGGCATAAAGATTTAGCATCTGCAAATATTTTACATTGAAGCATGGGCTGCAGATGTTGGGTTTGGTTTTGTGTTGCCTCCTGCTTCCCCATTCAGTAGCTGTGTGCTGCGGTAGGTAAGGCTGTCAGGGGAGGCAGGGAAGGAAGGGAATTTCAGAGCAGGTGAGACCCCGTCTCAGAATAAAAAGGAATCTGAAATAATTGTCCAGAGTTGGACACGTGGAACAATTTCCTGCATGGGACCTGCCCTCACTTCCCCGTTCTGTTTTTGTGAGAGGGAAGTCAGCCCATCCCTGCAGCTGTTGGACAAATATCTCAAAAATATATTCGTGGGTGCATCATGTGCTGGAGAACTGTTGCTCTTTCATCCCAGCAATGGGCATGTTACCTTGTGAAACAAACACTGTGGTTTGCCTCTGCTTCACCTTACAGGAAGCTTGTAAATTGTGTTTTCATGCTATCTGACGTCTGGTTTTATTTCCTCTGACAGACTTTACATCAGAAGATCCTGAGGGTGGATACTAATTTTTATTGCAGTTAATTTTCTGGTATATGCAGAAACACATAAAATCAGGTGGTACATTGCTAATTTCCTCAGCCCTCTTGTATGGTGGCTCTTTTCATGCTGAACAAATCCATCAGTAGCTTGCCAATACATACTTGGTGATCTTTTTTTGATGCTTTAAAGTCTGGCAGATTAATATTAAAATACAGTATGTAAAGCATGCATGGGAAAACCTGTGAAAATCATTTAACAAGTTGAACGTCTGAAAATGGCCATCAAACCTTTTTATTACTGGCTGTAATTTGTTTAAAAATTATATTGTCATGTTACAGTTTGCAATCTTTAGGAGTTCTGGAAGCTTTAGTAGTCATTGCAGTTGTTTTGATACCTATTGCTGTATCATTACAAACCGAATGATTCAGCCATGCAGGGTGTTTTGTACAAGGTAAGTACAAGCTTTTGGTTTTTTTTTCTTTCCACTTGGGGAAGAAACAAAATCCCAGCACTGACATTTTAGAACCTCAGAGAATGTCCCCAACTCCAGTTTAGTATAGCAATGACAAGGCAATTCTTCTCATGAATTACTTTCATAATAGCAAATTTTTATCATTATTAATATTGATAGCTCAGGGTAAGAGCTTCTTAAAGTAATAATCTTTATCTGCACCCACTTACCAATGATCAGGTGATACACAATAATATGTTAACCTGTGGCACTCTGTTGGTGTGGCCAAGCCCTACGAAGTGTCTTTAAAAATTTACAATCAAGAATTAATTGCATTTGGGTAGATTGTGAATATTTTCACCTCCTCAGTTAAAATGGCCACTCACCTTCCCCAGCCTGAAGTGGCATAAAAGCAGGTTGTTGCAGACATGGGTATTTCATCATCGCTTGCTCATAATGATTCAAAAAATACCATAGCTTTTAGAATAATACTTTACAACAAGAAGATGAAAGCAGCTTGTTGGAATCTCAAATTATCTTTTTATTATCTTGAGCAAATACTGTGCTGCTATTTCTCTTTTTCTGGATCAGTCCTGACACAGGCAGGAACATGGTATATTCTTTCAAAATGATGGTGAGATTGCACTGTTACTTGGAGACTTAGCCCCAAGGAAAAACTTGCTTTTTGCAATTGTTAGAAGTCCAACTACATGACTCTCTTCAATATGTGGGCTGCAAAACCTTCCTACAGAATTGGGATCAGACCAGCAGAGATTGACAACCTAAATTAAGCTTAATTCTCTCATGCAATTTAGGCCTCTTTTTCAACATTGTACCTGATAGAGCAGTTCTCCAAGACCAGTTCAGATGTTTAGATTAAGTAATTACTGCTTAGCCTGGCTGTGGGTGATGAACTGAAGGCTCTGTTTGCACTGCAGCATTCTTACATTGCTAAAAACATGCAGCTCCTTAACCTCGGCAGGTAACTTGGTTTTCTGAAGGAGTTGTCTTCATTAATTTATTTTAATCTGTTGATTTGGGTGGATTGCTCACAATTACATGCTTTAACAACAGTGTCTTAGTCCTTAATTTGAAAGTCTCCAGTATCATACACAGCTCCATCAGATCTGAAACTCCTTAGTGTTTTTTGTGTTTTCCTAAGGGTTGAATCACTCACAAGTATTTCTTGTTTTCTTTTTCTCATAATTTCTTAAGTTTAATATCCTGTCCATCTGCATCTGTTAAGAGTCTAAAATGCTGCCTTGATGTGGCATCCTAGTTTCATGAGTTGTCAGGCCACATTTATCAGAGGATTGTTCTAAAGGCTTGTTCTCTGCTTGCACCTCTTTGCTTGGCATGGGAACCTCTCAGTGTGATCTTAATGTGCCTATAGCTTATTGATTGAATTTTCAGATAACTGCTTCTTCTCTTCCACTAAAACACCAGAAAATTAAAGACTCCTTTCAGAAATTCCTCATACATAAACTGTTCTAAAAAAAGCGAGCCAACCTCTTGTGAAAGATTACTTAGATATAACTTGTATGCAGGTTGTAAAAGGGAGAATTTCCTCCCTGCTTTTGGAAAGTCTGACTGCATTTTAGATTGTCCAATTCCTGCTGAATCTGTGTGTAATTTAATGCAGCTATCTTTGAGGATAGATCTTCTATTTAGACCCCGTTATAGCATTGCCCTTGATCTGCTGCTCCCTTTTTACTGTTGCAGTGACCCCATAGATCTTTGAAAGCAGGGAATTTAAAAGGTCTAGGTGATGTTAGCTGATGGCTATAATCCTTCTTTAATAAGAAGGATTTATTTGTTGAAACTGTTCTACGACTTCAGGATATAAATTTATGACAAAGTACAAGCTTTGTACAATTTCCAGAACCAAGCAGCTCTTATCCAGAAAAAAGGTCAAAAGTGGAATATACCCCTTTTCCCCTCTGACATTTGCATCATATTTCTTGAGCATTTTGAAGAGCAGACTTGTTACATGATTTCCTAGAAGGATTCTGGTTTTTGCTTCTTCTGGAGGCTTATCTCATCTGTTCTGCTCTGGTTTTGTATCAGCTGTTGAGAAATGTTTCTAATCACCAATTGCTCTTGTTAGGTGAGCTCCTGATTAATTTCATGACAGTAAAACTATTCACTTGTGACCTGTTGGTGCCTAAACCCTCTGAAATAGAGAGCTGGAGAAACATCTTACTTTGAGCATTAACCAGGGAAGCACTATTTCTGTGCAACTTTGCTGCCTGGTGAAAAAAAATGCTATTAATTTTTCCGCCCTCTCCTCCCTCTGATTTGTTTGTTGGTTTTTTTTCCCTAGAAGGATGACCCCCCCCCCCCTAACAAAAAACAAAAAANCCACCAAACAAACAACAACAAAAAAAACCCCTGGAGATTCTCAAGAAAAATATGTGGAAAAGTCATACACATATCAAATTGTAACTTTATCTCCATAAAAGAGTGAGAAATGCACAGTGTTAGCTGTCACCAAAATTCCTTTATTCCCTGATAGCTGTCAGCAGTGGTGGTGGCATAAATACCTATCCTAACTCCTGTGTTTATACAGGTTGAGGCATTTAAGTGCTGGAACGGTGTCCCTGTGGCTTGGGAAGCTGTGTATTACCTCAAATCATTGTTCTAGACATGCTTGCAAATGAAAGTTAATTGCAAAATGACAAATACATCTTTTGCTCTGTATGCTCACTTGCTTAAGTGATTTTTGCCTCTTGCTATTGCTGTGTAAGAGGAAAAAGTCAAAATATTGTAAATCATTGGTGCTAATAGTATAAACAATAGGAAAGCACATAATTTTCTTTGGGATCAGAAAGATAAAGGAGGAGAATAAACTTCTAATAAGCCCAGAAAATGTAATTTTTTTTATAGTACAGTTGGCGCAGTGATTAATTGGTCATAATTATACTCAATGCTGTAGATATTAGAATTTGCTTGATTCAGTGCAGAACACTTACTGATTTTCAAAAAGAACTTAGGATGGAAAATATTCAAAATTTCCTGTTTATTTTAAGACAAGATATTTCACATAAGCTTATGTGTGGTTTATTTTATTTTTTCCCACCAAATCTCTTGGCTGTGCTTTTGCATTCTGGAGACTGATGATACGTCCTATCAATTTTGTCACAATGCCAGAAAGGGTTTCCTATGACATTTTTTGAGTGGTCATTGGGATCAAGTCTATCTTTTTTTTTTTTATTTTTTTATTTTTTTTTTTTTTTACTATAGACATCATCTAAGGATGGTGTATAAGACTGGAGTAAAATTCTCTCTGTAACAACAGAGTAGCACAGTGCTCAGGGAAGGGGGAACAGTAGAAATAAACAGTTCCTGTATGTTCATCACGGAGCAGTTTTGGAGTTTTCAGTGTGTGGGGGTTGCAGCTCGGCTCCTTCCCACCCATCCCAAAGCCCAGCCAAACTCTCCGATGTTTCGGTTCCATCTCAGCTTCAGTGAATTCTGACCCTCCAGTCCACATCTGTAATCACAGCAATGGGGAACCCTAATATGTGGCCTGGGAGGCTGGTTGTGCACTCGTGTCTGCTGTAATGATACAGCACATTTGGAGTGCTGTAACTGAGTACAAACCCACTGTCCTCATCCCCAGCATCCCAAGTCATAAGGACTTGGGATCATCCTCTGGTCATAAGGACTGGTTTTATGCTGTTCAAGTGATGCAGTTTAAAGAAACAAGAGTACCCATGTAGGAGCCCGCTGATTGTAAAAATGAGTATAGCAATAAAAAGTATTTATTTGGGTTTATTTACTCATTGTAGGACTTGCAATAATAGTTCACCTTCTAGTATGTGCTTCTTTCAAGGTTTCAGCAGGTTATGAGCAGATGACTTTGCTTGAATGACCACTTTATGTTGGTTTTGTTCTGTTTACATTACATGTCTGGTTGTATTTTCAATTTGCAGAGTCTATGAAGTCTTTGATGTATTTGTATAAACAATTTGATTTCTGAAAAGATGTTCTGAATTAGATGCCATTGCCGTACAACAATACACTGACAACATTCTGAGATCATTTAAAGCCCTTTGTTTAGCAACACAATGAATGTCATTAGACTGTTACAGTAAGAATGTGAGCATTAAAAGCAGCTTGTAAAAATGAAGAGTTTTTGAAATCTAGAATTATGGGGGATATCAACTTGGAACATCTGCTTCTGCCTATAATTTTTGAGTGAAATGTTTTCCTATTGATTCTTGACAAATGTGTTTCCCATCAAATCAGGCATTCAAGTTTCAGTTTTGACAATCACACCTCAAAAAACAATTTTCAGTGCAAATTTTGAGATGGATGTTGAAAGCGTGAAATTAAAAGTTGCTGTTCTTTTTGTTTGCCTTTCATTCGTGGTACTTAGGAGTCACGAGTTGCATCTTGCAGCCACACTGACTGGAAACACTTTATTTCCACTAAAATAAAAGCAAGTATTTTCATGGAATTGCATGTCATCAGAATAAAAATAAAAAGAGAAACTTCTATAAGAGCATCAGATCTGCTAATATAAACTGTGTACATTTTTCCTCCATTTGCCTCTGTTCCCTGCCATTATTTGTATTGGCATTTAGTCTGTATTTGTCCTTTGCTGCTGGAGCAGCCCAAGCTGTACTGAGCTGCTCAGTATAAACATCATCCTCAGAGCTGTACCCTGGGAAGGCACATGAAGCAGGAATACAGGTGTAGCTCAGGAATGCAGGGGAGCCTGCATGGGAGCTGTCGCTCAGGTCACATCCAGGACTTAACAAAAATCGGAGATAGTGAGGCTGGGGAAGGGATGCGCTCGTGTTCCCTGACTCCCCATTTTCCTCTTTGCCTGTGCCAGTTATGCTTCCCTGTATCCTGTCCCAAAGCTGTTCTGATTGTGTGGCAAAACTTTTGGCTTGTGGCTTGTGAAATATTTCCAGGTGTGCTGTCTACAAAAAAGAGTGCTCCAAAGCTCAGAGGGATAGAAACCCTCCATCAGGAAACCTTGACTATTACAAGGATTCACGCACTATTTATATCTGTTTTATCTTTGAAGCACTACAAATGTTTGGTGTGTTTGTAAAATTTTCAAGATAATTTTAACTGTTCCATTGTATAGTTTTGAATGTGGTTCGTTATTTTATTTTTTTCCAATTGTTTCAAGATTGGCAACAGAGACAAATAGTGCCATTCAGAAGAAAATCATTACAAATGTTCTGTCTCCTTGAAAAACAAGTCTATACTTTGCATCTGTATCTATATATAAAGTTTTGTAGTCAATAGAAAATGATACCAGTTAACATGGAGCATTTGATAATTTGAATTTTCCTGATGTATCACCTACTTGTTTGTTGTTATTAGTGCTGAACCAGGAATAATTTACTGACTTTCACTTTATAATCTGCAGTGTCTGCTAACTTTGAAGTTCAGTAGTCAATTTAAAGTTTGCTGGAGCTGACTAATGATTCACCAGAGATTTTTGTGAGATATTTTGTCATCCATTTAAAGCTTGGAAAAGTCTGCTGTTGTAGCCATCTGGCAGTTCTTGGTTCTCTGGAGGAAAGAGAAGCCTTTTGATACAATAGATCAAAGCATTCTGCTCTTTCAGTGACTGATACCTATAAGTAACTTAGAAGTTTCTCAAAATGATTTCACAATGCCTGTCTCGTTTTCCAGACTTTTGTATTCTAGCTACAATATCATATTGGTCATGAATTACATTTTAATTATATTTGAGTCATTATTTAGAAACTTCTGTTTGCAGTTGATTTACAGATCCAAGTGTTTTATTAACCAAGAGGTTTTAAATTTACCAAATATGCTGTTAGGATTAATAAAATTGATGCTAAATCTTGTTGCTCTTAGTGCTAATGTTATAAGTAAAGGTACTCTCAGCAACTGTACTTGTGCTACACCATAAGCCTGAGATATAGGTGTACCTATCAAGGAATTTCAGAAATAGCTGGTGTGTCTTGGCATGTAGCCTATGTCATCCTAATAACTGTATATAGTCTTTAGTAATAGGTGAGCCTCATTATTTAACCATTCAAAGTACAGATGACAGATGTAGTAACTACCAGATATCTACTGACAAGTCCTTCAGACTTGCTGTTCTTTACATTAGGTAGCTTGGAGAAAGGAAAAGACTTCTAAGATGCCAAATTTTTAAGTACTTAATAACTTCAAAGCACCAGCTAGATAATCAATGTGGTACCAAATTTTCAGAAATAGAATGATGTGACTTTGGTGAAGGAATAGCTAATTTTTCACACAGTAAAATTTGCTTGAACTCAGATTTAAAAGTAGCATTTAGAAAGCAGAAGAAAATTCCACATACTTGTGCTTGCCATATAAATATTTCAGTGAGCTATCCAGGATAAGTCTGGTGCTCTTGTTCCTTGTTAAGTCCACAAACAATGATAAATTAGTAATTCCATACTTCATAAGCTTCCATGATTTAATGTTCTGCCTGCTGTAACTCTGAATCAGATGCATGTGTTTACCTGATTGTTTATCTCCTTGTCTACTTGACATGTGCTTCCTAGCAGCTACAGTTCAACATGTTTTTTCTTCTTTCTTTTTTTTTTTTTTTTTTCCAGTGTGGGAACTTTGCTGTCTTGGTGGATGTTCATATTTTGCCTCAAGGCTCCAGTAAAGACACCAGCTGGTTTTCAGATCATGAGAAAGAGGTACAACAAATTGAAATTCTACTTCAAAAGTGTATGGCTGCAGGGAAAAAGCTGGATTGCCTTGAACTGTTCAGAATTTTTCAGTGTTAGGAGAATATTGTTAGTTATACCTAACCATCAGCGGTTGCCATGGGACCCCTAAGTCAACCATATGTGCTTTTTGGGTCACCAATGACCACTTTAAATCTGCTTTTTAATTTTTAAATTCTGTGTGTGTGCACATTCATGCATGCATGTATGCTGTGTGGGTTCTTCTGACTTAACATGTAATTTAAAAATGTTTCTCATGAATGCTTGTAAATTATCCTGAATAATATAAACCAAATTGTGGCAGGTATCATTTTGCTAGAAATATCTTCCTATTATTTTTTTTTCCTTGTTCTAAGAAGTGTAAATGATGTTGCATTTAGAGGGTGCAGGAAAACATTAACATAGAAGATAAGCTGTAGTAGAACTGTTGCCTCTTATGAAAAGAAACTTCCATTATTTTTAAGTGTGTCATGTGTATATCCTGATGAAATTGTGGAAAATCAGTGAGCAGCAAAATTCTGCCTGTGACTTTCATCAGACTGGAGAGAAATCACAGAGGATCTTGACTGCGTTGCTGGCGGGAGCTTTCCCCTGTGTGTGGGAACTTGAGAAGTTCCCTGTTGAAAAGGAAGGCAGGATGTGTTTGGGATGCCTGTGGACTTTCCCGCAAGTCTCCGTTACGGTCATTTTCAGCAGATAGTGTCCCTAATAATGCCATCATTAACTTGTCACTGCACAGCGTCCCCAGACATCTCAGAGTCATACATTTAAATGAAATAAAAAGAAACAATGCATTCATATCCTGAGGGAGCAAAAGCAGAGTATTTAGCAGCATGTGGTTCATCTGATTTGTGCTTTATTAAGCAGAGAAATAAGAAAATAGGGAAAATGCTCATTACCTTTTCTATTTATAACCAGTTTTACTCTCTTGGTTATCTGAGTTTTAAAGGTTTTCAAAATGTATTTTGTAAGACTGCCAAAACAAAAAAGATGAATTTCAGGAAATTAGCTCATGATTGCTTTAATAAAGAGGCATGACAGCACAGCTTCGGTGCATTTCTGTGACTGCATGTTTCTAGAGAAGTACAAAGGTTGCATATTTTCAGCAACTGAGAAGTGTGAGTTAAATAGCTTTGCAGTTCACTTCCTGAAAGTCCTGTGCAGAATCTGTGTCAGTGAGGGGAGAAAAGGTCCTAAAGAAAGATTATTCCAGCATATTTTTATGAGAGCTTTTGCATGTTCATCGCAAGTGGTTTTCTACATTTTTGTTGTTTCCAAACTCTGAAAAATGCTCGTGGTGGTGCAGCCCTCTCTGCCTGTCTGTGGGAGATGTGGATGCTGCTGTAACAAACAGAATTCCTTCTGATGCCCTGCTTACCCTGGCTGAAAGTAATCAGCTTGAGCTCAAGGATCCTGGTGATGCTGTCCCAGGGGCCCTTTGCCTGCTTGCTCCTTGGAGCACGTGCCATAGAGGGCACGATGGAACACCACCAGTGCCCAAAGCATGAACCTAGTGTGAGGAAATACAGATGGGTGTTGGAATGACCACCGTGGCACACTGGTGTGGCCAGTTGGGTGTAGAGGATTCTTGGGATTGCTGTGAGATGCTGTAGTTTTTCCTCTCTTTCTGCCCTTCCAATTTCCCTGCCCTTTCTTTCATACCCCTTTTCCCCTGGAATGGCAAAGTCAAAGTTTTATCTTTGCTCTCTGAGGTCTGTATAGTTCTTTGTGGGGAGCCATTTAAATAATATTTCCATAAGGCTAACAAGTAAAATATGTAAATGAAGGAAGTGCAAGGTAATGTTTATTGCTGTGGAAGGAACCAAAGACACACCATGTTTCTGCTGCTTTCGAGAGCTTCTCGTTCTAACCCCAACACAGGCCCATGAAGGAATGTGTAATGGGAGCACTTTAATGAGTTAAACAGAAGGGTAAGCAAATACAGAAATTTATAATTGTGCTCTACAAGCTGAAAGGAAAAGGTATTTCTTACTGCAAAGAGAAAATACTGGTTGTGATTGACTAATGTATACGCCCTGCTTTCATTTAGAGCAATGCATTATAAATTTGTTGTTCTGAATACTTCCTACGTTATTCAAAAGGAAATTTCAAGGCAAGATAGTTTGCATACTACTTACATAATTTTATCTATTACCCTAACACATTACAGAGGTAAAATTATATTTTTGTGTGCCACAAAGTATCATTGCTGTGAGCACATAGTTGTGAACAATGGAAAATGAGAATACTGAGGGAAAAGTCTCAAATCTGTGTGTGTGTGTATTAAGCTTAAAACTTATTCTGGTATTCAAGTGATGAATTTTTTGTTTTTACTCCAAGTATTTTTTTTTCTGGGTAATTCTGGCAGAAGGTTTTTTTTCTTCCTGAGTTGTATGTGGTTTTATTGTGCTTTGTGGAAGAAAGTATGAAAGATATGAACAGTTATGTTGAGGAGCAGAAAAATCTAAATTAATTAGAGCAATTAAGTTGCTGTGACCTAATTTGCTCAGTCTTACCCCCCCCACCCCCACCCCCCCAAATTACTCAGAATGGGAGCAAATATCTGTTGTGGTTTAAAAGGATTCTTGCAGAGAAATAGTGTGTTGACAATTTCTGAGAGGATTTTTACTAAAATTTTGCTTAAATACCTAATGTGATACATTTTTAACGTGTATTTTTTCTTACTTTGCATGCATATGAAATTAATTTCTGATTTTAAAAAGTTAGTATTGTAATATAATGTATTTCATCTGCCAAGTAAGAATTTCATAATGTACTTCCTCTTTCATTCTTTAGAAAAAATGTTTGATTCCCCTCCTTGTTCCCATCCATCTCCTAATTCATGTGCTTCTCCTCTCAATGTTTTTCCTTTTAATGGGAGAGGGGGTAATTTTGTATTGGTTTTTGCTGTGTGCCTGTGGGCATTTCTGTAAATTTAGATCAAACCAGGACAGTGGTTTCTCTTTCAGGAGGTCTGCAAGCTGCTAGAAGAAGTTGTTGCTTCAAGGGTCAAACACTACTTGGAGGCACCTAAACAATGTGGTCAGTGGAAACCCATGGAACAGGAATCATCTGGGCCTTTGTTTCTTACAGGTAAAAGAAATTATTTAACTTAGTGTGCAATAAAGTGCAGTGGAAAATACTGTTCATTATTTTTTCTGTGAGAAATTTGCCATCAGGAAGGCCTGAAATAGTTGATGTTTTGGTCTGGAATTATTTCAGCTATGTTACTGAAAAAATTAAGTGGATTTTAATTTTATGTGTTGCTTAAAAGTGAACATAATGCTGTTACTATTAGTCCAAGAGCCTATCATTAGAACTAAAAAAAAAAACTTATACACCCCTTGGTCCTGCAAAATTGATTGAAATCTTGCTGGTTAGTTAAATCTCCCTTCCATTCACCCATTTAGTTTAGAATTTTTAAATGCAAAAATAATATCTTTAATTCTGCTTTTACTTTTGGCAGTCTATTCAGTCTTAAAAAGTTGGTGTGATGTGATAAATGACATTTGTAATTTCACCAGTGCTACTCTACTGCAGGCCTGGCAGCAGCACCCATGACCTTGGGAGTGCAGAGATTAAGAGCCTTTGCCCATTAGGAACTCATTTTTTGTGTGAGGGTGTTGAGGCCAGCCGGTGCCATTTCAGTACATCCACATTTTAAACTAAAGATCCTGATCTCTGTAGCTTGGGCCTTACTGTTAGATCAGCTTTAGGGCTAAATAGCTGCCAGTTTTTGTTTAATACCATTTCATTGTTATCATAATGCTGGGGTTTACAGTTGATAGGCTTATCTGTTGGTCTTATACCAGCAATTTATCTTTAAATAGTTCTTAGGCAAAAAATTACTGGTGTTTGTTACTAGCCTGGAGCAGGTTATAAACTTGTCTCAGAAAAGAGGGGCTGCAGTAGTAAAGCTCTGTGCTGGCCATGCTTTGCCACATTTCTTTAAATACTTGAGAGATCTCTACTGGAGTGTGACTTCTGCAATGCATGTGATTATATGCTTACATTATATCATCACTGTGCTCATAAATTTTACAATCCAATGTATATTGTGTGAACAATTTCAATTTGGAACAAGTTCTTTGCCTCTTAAAATGTTTTCCATTGCTGAAGAGGTGTTTTCCTATAGAATGCTGGTTGGTGGTTGCAGCTTTACATGCTATTGTCAATCATAACGATAAAACACAGGTTATATACTGTATGGTTGGCTTATTATTGCAGAATTTTAGGCATATATGGGAGTCAGGTTCTTCTGGCGTGACATGGGCTTTTTCCCACCCCTCAAGAACACAATACTACATAAGTAAGAGGTGCTTCAGGCCACTAAAGGATTTCCAAATCCTTTTCTTCCTTTCAAGTTGTAACTACGTTTTTTTTCCTTTAAAATATTGTTTGTCAAACACATGAACTTTCAGACTCCTGTACTTTTCTGATTGTGAGTGAACATTACAGATGGTGAGATCAGAATTTTCTAAGATCTGTTGAGGTTTTTCTTGTTTTCTTTTATGAAGGGATGGTTTTTTATTACTGATTTTTTTAAAGTTTCCTGCCTCAGTAAAAAGTAGGTTTTGAAAAAATTATGATTGTATAAGGTAAAACTGCCAGACATAATAGCTGTTTTTATATATGTGGGTAGATTCAACACTAATTTGAGGGTGTTGGTGAGAATTTAGGGTCTTCTATTTTCTTTCATATCATGAATTTTTCAGTAAAAATACTGGTGTGCTGTCCCAGGGTTGAGAACTGATCTTCTGCTTGACTCTTCCTCTTGTTTCCTGAAAGTTAAAGACTTAGGGATATGCATTTGAGGGGGTCATCAGTAATATCAGTGACAGTTTTAGATTAAAGAATATTTACTTTGGATGAGGCAGAATGACTGTCCCATCAGTTTTCTGCAGTTAATCTCACTGTCATTAATTAACAATAAAGAACTAAAGGAAGAAAACAGGCTGTGATAACGAACATTCATGTTCAGCTTCTTTCTTTTTTCTCTCAGCCTGCTTTGCTCAAGGCTGTAATTTGTAAGAAAGGAGTGCTTTGTTCAAGCCCAGGAATCAAGTTTCTTCAACTTCCATGGGAGTCTGTTCTTACCTGAGAAGGAAATAACAGAATAGGTGGGTGTTTGCTGGGGCAACGGGCCCTGCCCCTAAGGATTGACCCTTCGAGGTGAACCACAGGGCCAGGGGGCTGCACCAGCTACCTCTTGTGCTGTGCCCTCCTCTCTGGGATCACAGGCTCTGTTTGCAGGCTGGAGGGAAATGAGTTTGTGTTGTTCACACAGATGAAGTGCTACATTCCAGGCCAGTGCTTGACTAGTGGGGTTTTGTACCACACAAAGGAATGCTGGAGCCTGGTGTGCTCTACTGAGGTGCTGCTGGGAAAAGGCTTCAGCTGCAGCTCTTGTTGCATTTGGAGCTTATTAAGAGTTTCCGAGTTCTTCAAGCTCTCTGTGGTTTCTTTTGCTCTAAGTTACCCTAGTCTGTGTGGAGTTGCACTGCTGCAAACCCCCTGCTCTTGTAAGGAGGTGTGTATCTACAGAGGGATCCTTCACATGATTATTAACTGCTTACTTACTCTTTCCAGTGTCCCAAGTCAGCATTCCACCCGTGGCTGTAGCTGCATCTTTTCAAGTCAATTTTAACTAGTTTGCTGTACACACTGTAGGATGTATTCAAAATTTCTTGAAAAGAGAATTATTAGACCAGTTTTAATAAGATTTTAGACTACATTTAATTTCAAGGCATGTTGCATTAGGTTTCATTTCAGAACTAGAAGCCAAGGTACCTTAAGACTTGTTAAGTCTTCTACTTCCTTACTACTGTAACAACTTGAAGAGAAAATTTTCACCTATCACAGCTTCTGTATAGTATTAACATTATATAATGTTTAATATTAATATTATTTGACGCTAGCTTTCATTTTTTGTGACACTTAATGTAAATATCCATGCAAGTTACTTGTTGATTAGCTTTTCTTTTTCATTTGAGTTACACCCACACTGCAGTGTGTGGTGGGTCGCATACCAGCTCATTAGGAAATCTGTGGGTGTTACACACAGAAGAAAGAAAGAAGGAAAGAATGGAAAAATGAGAGAAAGTAGCCAAGACAAGCAAGTTCTTCCTATTCTTCCTTCTGTCTGAACAATTTCCACACCCTTCCCAAATGGCCAGTACGAACAATTTGCCAAAGTAAGCTTTAATTTAGTCTTTGGACATAGGCTTTGGTATAAACTCTCTGTCTTTTGTGTTTAATTAATGTCCAAATGTGTTTGACTTTGGTTTATCTTATTTTTTTAAGGAGAAATTTTAAATGGGGTGGATTTTCAAAGGCTGAATTTTGCCTGCATCCAATCTGCATGGCCAAAATCATGCAAGAAGGGCATTGGCCAGGTATGGCTTGTGATTGCATTATTTGAAGTTTCATGTTCCACAGAAAGTGTCTGGTTTTGATCAAGAGCAGTGAGAATTAAGAAGAGACTAGAAAGGTCTGAGTAGAGGTATTAAATACAGGAGAAATGGCAAAGGGAGAACTGAAAACAGTAAGGAAGAAGGTAAGGTTTACATGGGCACAGAGGAAAGAATAAGGAGAAGTGAAAAAAAATGTGGCTGATAGAAATGTCGATGTTAGAAATGGAAGGAAGGAAGACAGTATATTGTAAACTGACCTTCTTCCCCCTCTTAAGGAAGGAAAAAGTTAACTATGTTTTTCCTACAAGTAATTTTCAGATCTACTCTCATTCCTTCCCTTGCATCCTTGCTGTTTTTCTTGGCTTGAAGGTGGGACATTTTTGCTCTGATTTCAGATCTTTTTATTGTACAGTCTCTTCTACAGTGAAAATAATTAGAGAGCATGCTGTCACATGGAACAGTGAGCTCCCAGCTTGATTTTATCTGCTTTCCCTGGAACTCTGTGTACTTTCTTATATATTTTTAACTTTCTTTTCTCATGAATTGGGGCTTACTGTGATCATGTTTCCTGAGTCCATCTTTTCACCCAGTTGCTTTTTGCAAATGTGACTGTACTTTATTAACAGGTAGAAGTCTCAGACTTGAAATTCTCAGACTTTAACTTCTGATGAGAAACTGGAAGAGGTACAAGAGCTGTTATGAGTAGTTCAGCCTTACAAAGATGTGGAGTCAAAGTTCATGTCTTATTTAGTATAAAGTAAAACGCATAAGATGCAATTTCATAAGAAAATACATTTCTCTTGCTTATGAAATGATTTTTTTGGCTCCTGCAAGCACACAAAAAATATACAATAAATCATGATGGTAAATATTCCAAACTCTTTTGGCCTTGCATTTTAATTTGAACATTATGATGTTTTTAAGGGAAACACCCTTTTCAGACTGCCCCAGTTTGCTTTAGTGTTCACTATTGCTGTAGGACATGAATTGTGTGAAATGCTTGTAGGGAAAATTATAGACATTGTAATCCTGTAACAGCAAAACTGATTTATTTCCATCCTCCCAGATGTTAACTCACACTCCTCTGCTGTGAAACTGCTTGGTTTGGTTGGAACTAGAATCTTTTCACTGGCCTTGCTTGAACAGCAGCTCTACAACACTTTGATGGGTGCTGCCATAGGGGTCTGTGGAGGAGTCTTTCCAATGAACTTTGAGATTTGGAGTTGCACATTGTAATATCTGTCTCTCAAAGAATTACATTGCAGCTTCTCTGCAATGGGCTCATTTATGATTTGTGGCCAAGTCCTGCAGATCTGTGTGAACTTTAAACTTACATTCATCTGTCTGTGACAACAGAGCTCCCTGAAGTATGCAGTAACTTATGCAATAACTTATGAAAAATGTTTTGATTAGTATAATGTACTTAATATTTCCTGGTTTTGCTTCAGATTACTTCCCTCCCCCCCACCCCCCATTTTTTACAACCAGATAATGGAGAATAAGGGTATCTTTTTTCACCAAAGCATTCTTCTTGTAGAAGATCAAGGTTATATATCTGAACTCTTTTTTTTGTCATTTTGTTCTTTTCTCAGGGTAATGGGTATTTGACAAGAACAAAAGAAACGTCCATACTTACACTCTTTGGGTGTTTTCTTTTTTTTTTTTTGTGATTTTTTTTTTCTCCTATCTTACGTTAGATTGTAATACAATAGAATTGGGGAAAATGCCAAGAAGGGCAACAGAGATGATCTAAAATGAGGAAATGCAATATGGGGAACAGTTAAGTGTGCCTGGACTCTTCAGCCTGGAAAATATATCAGTCATGGGGAATACAATCAAGATCTATGAAATCATTTCTTGTCTCGTTCTCTTCTAGTTTGAGAACAAGGGCGTATCAAATGAATGGAAATGCTGTGGTAGTTAGGAGAGCTGTGGAACTCTTTGCCAAAGGATAATAGATATGATAAAGGCTTGTGCTGCATCCACAGCAACATGGGAGAGTATTCCAGGGAGGGGGCAGAATCTCCTGTGGTGCACTAAAGGCCTGAGTTGAGAGGGCTTGGAGCCTGGCAGAGTATCAGGGAGGTAACTACGTGCACTTGGCTCTTGTATTTAGGGTCTCCTTGTAGGCATTTTACAGCCAAGGTAGGGACTTTGCTGTAGGGACTTTTGGTCTTCTCCTGTGTGGCCTTTCTTACCATTGTGCCCCTCTGAAACTGAGACCTGATTCAGTGAGAGTCAGTGGGGGTCAGAGGCTGTAAGAAAGTTCTGCACTTCCTGGACTGAAGCATCTGCCTGTGTAAGGCTCTTCTGTGGTGACACTGATACTGGCAGAGGCCTCAGCAATGGCTGTCCCTGTCTTACATGGGATGTTTGCAGCTGTAGCACCAGCTGGGTTGAATGTGTCCTCCAAATTTTACTTCTTCCCTGGTGGCAGCTTGTTATGAAATTATTTATGATCTTGGGTAAGAAATGAAATGTTGCATTTATTTTAAAGATGTCCTTAATAAAGTGTTTTATATAGGTAGTATTGGATTAAAGAAACCAACAGGACAGTTGTTTAATTTGGTGTATTCTTGTGAAAGGAAGAATTTGGTGTTGGTTTTGAAAACAGTCTTGACCCGTAGCCTTAAAATACTCTCTGCCTTAATGCATTTGTGAGAAACAACTGCTCACTTTGAAAATTTAAAAGGTTTATTAAACGTTGACAAAAAATACAACAAAAGGACTATATAAGGAAAAAGTTACAGCGCTGGGAACTGCCTCATGCACGCCACATGGCCAGTTCAATTTCAAGATGGATGTTCAGTTTTTTTATACCCCTGGGGGTTGCATCAGCCAACCCTGGCCCCTCCCAAAGTCTGTCACTCAGCTCTCCTTCGTTATTTATCGCTGGAGATCGCTCTCCTGTATCTCGATCGGAGCTCAGCTGTCGCCGTGCCGCGCCCCCTTGGCCACAAGCCCCTTCATTCCCAGCTGCCCATGGAAGGGGCACAAGTGCAGCCTTCTTTTTACCTGTCCTAGACAACCCAGGCTGTCTGATGGTAACCGTACAGAGGAGGGGGAAAGGGAACCATGGGGAGGACAAAGCACATTTAAACTGTAATAACATAACTATACATCACTAAAGCTTCTCTTAATATTCACACCATAGTCATCCCTTAATTGTGAGAGCAAATCATCTCATTATCCATCTATAACACATTGTATCACTTTCTCTTGCTTTCATCTTATTTCCAATTGTTTGTCTCTTCTTCCCATATGATTTTTTTTTCATTTTATGAAAAGAAAAAATAGTATGAAAATGAGTCCTGGTTAGGTGTATGAGCAAAAAAAAAAAAAAAGAGTTTGCATGCACAAACAGCTATTCTCTTACATATCTATATGAGCTGTAAAGGTCTTCCTTTATCATCCAAATATTTCTGCAGAGTGATTTTGCTGTTAGTACTTCAGTTACTGCAATGACACATATATTTATGCAAATTTAAAGTTTATCTTTGGAGTTTTCTTTTATAGTTAGGCAAAAAATCAGCATCCATTAATCATGTGTCTTTACAAAGTGGAGTAGTGTGTCTCAGTTTCTCAGAGTTGGCTGGAAGTTAATAGGTAATTTATCTCTATCAGTTAAAAATGAAGTTTAGAGTACTAGTTTGATGCAGGTGTTTCAAGTTAGGCAAGATGAACCCCACCTTTAATTTCTGATTTGATACTCACCTGAGAATATCAAAGTGACTCTCATCTAGGCCAGGGAACGTACCCTTGGCATGCTTGTTCCAAGTGGGAATTCAGCATTTTTGGAGGGCACATGAAGCCAATTTGAAAATCTGTCCCTAAGCACTATTTCTTACTTGACTGCCTTACTCTTCTTTGCCACATCTTTTCCTCTTGGAGGTGCTCTTTGTGTGTGCTCTCTGTAGGTTTTACAGCTTCTCCAGTTACTTGGAATCAGGAATACAGAAGATGGAGTTTCGGTGTCCAGCTCATGGACCTGTTTTAGCACTAAGCACAGCTGGAAGAGCTGGCAGATAGGTTTGGGTTTTTTTGAGTGCTGTTTTGGTTGAAGTGTTTTGATTCTAAAAATTAACTAGGTTTAATAGCTTCTTTTGCCTTTAGTTCAACTGTACATTAAATGAGATGAAAAAAAAAAAGAATTGATTCTTACCTTGAAATTAACTATTGAGTTCCTTTAAAAAAATGTGCTCTTTATTAAATGTTTCTAAAGAGAGCAATATTGTTTTGGTTAAAATGTAAGTAAGAAAAAATAGGAATTTGAAATAAAACCTAAAAGAAATGTAATTTCCCTAGAAACGTTCAGAGGAATTTACTTAATTGTAACCAGAAGTTTGACCTGGAAGTGTAACACTTTGACCTTTTAGCTGTCTGGCTTCCTAAATGTGTTGTTTTGCTCTCTCTAAACTGTGAGAAAATCTCTTTCATATATCTTTAACCCTTGCCTTACCTAAAAGTCTCAGTAAAAATCCGCAAGCAATCACCAGCAAAAGAAAAATCATCATGATGTTTTAAGAAAAAAATAATCATTGCAGCTATGTATTGAGCACTGAAGTCCTTTTTATTTTCATTTTAACTGGAAGTAATTGGGGGTATAATTTCACTGTTAAATATGAATAGGAATGTCTTTTAAACTTTCCATGCTACCATATTACACAACAATACTCTCCTTTGTTCTTAAGTTTCAATATCATATGACCAAGGTAGAAATTACAGCTTTTAAAATTGCAAACATTTTTGTGGGTTTATTCATATTTGGAAAATGTTTATAAGTCTTTATGGGAATCTGTCCAGATAGAGATGGAGGGCCAATTCCTGAAAAAAAAAATGTGTCTCTTTTCTCTGTGTTAGTAGTTTGGTGAGAGCAATTCTGGGTGTTTGATTCATCACTGAGTACCAGGTATGTTGTGGTTACTGCACACAAAGTATTTCTGTGGACTACAAAGGCACAGTAGCAGACCACAAACAAAACTAACCCAACAAAGCTTTGCAGGGCCTATGCCTTAATTCATTTTTAAAAATGAGATAATTAAATAAAAATTTAGGAATGTAGCAAATAATAAAGACTTCTACTTGAAAATGGGAGGAGAAAAGTTCAGTGTAATCTTGATTGTGTTGTGGACTTAGAACTTGATGTATCCATCAATTTCAGAAAGATCAGAGATGTTCTAATGCACAGCAAATGATACATATTCAGGGAGAAACATTCCATATTCACTACAATACATGTTACAAATCCATGTTTAAATGCCAAAACTTTAGAGAGAATAGTAGATGACGGTTTTGTATTTGTTTACTGAATATCTTTCTCTTATTCCTTTAATTAAGATATTTCGTTTTGTGGGGTTTTTTTATGTGCATGTATATCGGTGATAGAATATGGGCAATGCATGTCTTTTGTCTGCCGTTTTCTTGCCATGGCAAAAGACAGGATTGTGGAATTTGGTATTTTGCATAAAAGACCTTAAATTTGCTATTTAGTTTTGAGGAAGAGGATGTTCTGTGTACTTTGGTTTTTTCCACTTGGCATCTGTTAAGGTGATGTCAGAAATGGAGGCTGCTGAGCTGTGCCATTCAGGTGGTCCCTTATAACACCATGTTCTTGAATGAGCTAAATGAGTGGTTTTATACAAACCATTCTGCAGTCAGCCTCCAGCTCTTTGCACCAAAGCCAGAGCTGAGCTGGTGGCAGTGGGCAGATGCTCCCAGTCATGGTTGTTCTTGGTTTCTTTTGGTGGTATTGTCTTTGCATCAGAGCTTGTGAGAGCCAAAAGACATTCAGACTTGTTTGGAAATAGAGCCTTTCAGCAGCTGACTTACTTAGAGTCTGTTTGCCAGCATTTAGAAAGAGAAAATACAGAAGACTCTATTGTGGTATTTTCCACCTATTTGCTATGCCCCAGAATTTCCTTCTATTCTGAGTTGTTGCAAATCTAACGAGAGTCTGTTGTGTGAAAAGACAAAAACCTGTGAACCTCTGACACAGCTTGCTTTATTCAGAACGGCATGAAACTGCAGGTTCAAGTCCACGCGTCTCTTAGAACTCACACTCTTTTGAAGTGTCCTCTAGATGTTAGGGTAGAAAAGGAGTTGTGACCATCAACATCTACCTCTTAGCTCCACTGGGATATCCTACCAGGAATACTCAAAAAAACCGAGATAAAAGAATATTTTTTGCTATATATCAAGATCACCTTTGAAAAAACTGTCTTTTCATGTTTAAGCCACTTTTTAAAAGTTCTGCTGAATATACCTGCTCCACATTGCTCTTTCCCTCTCATTCTCTCCCATCCTGTCTGCAGTGGCAGTGTTGGGCTTTTTCACCAAGCCCAAAAGTGTTGTAGCCCTGTGATACAATATATTCCTGACATTTCTAGTGACCCTTGCCTAGAGACCTTGTTATTGGTGGAAGATGAAAGTCTTGGCAGCTGTGGGAGCTCTAGGGTTAAAACCCTTTCCTCTTGGGGGTAAAAGTTTTGCAGAAGTTATTTCCTCTTGCCAGGCTAAAAAAAAAATGGTTCCTGGAGACCTGTGAAAGGTTTGATTGACTTTATTTGAAAATCTTTCAGCATCCTAATATTGGCACCAGCGATTTTGTTGTTTTAATGAACACTAAGGGGAACCAGTCATGTCTGATAAATTCCAAGAGGCTCATTTCCACATTTTGGTTGAGTTTTTGTGCTTGAAGAAACTTTATTTTGTAGAGATTCTTCACCCTTAAAATACAAAATCCTCCATTTCAAGTACTTCATGGCATCAAAAAATTTTCTGCAGCTCATGGATTTCTTCAAGGAAAAACCACAGAGCCAGGCTGAAAGGACATATTTTGTGAAAGAGGCATGTGATGCATTATGCATTCCCTAGCACACTGTGAGTCAAACTTGGGTCCAAAACAGTGTCTGTGTCTCATTTGAGCCAGAATCTGCCTTCTTTTATCACTGTGAGTTTAGTGATGTGAGTGGTTGGTCCATTTGGGTAGAGCTTTGTCTGGCCATTGTGTGGGATGTACTCGTCCTGATGTGCAGAAGTGGCACCGGCCAGTTTAACTGAACCCCATCACAGTCCAGGCACTTGGAAGAGACTTGGGCTTCTCCTGGGCTGCTGGCTTGTCAGACTGTTTACCACAGGGTTTGTGTTCCAGCTCTGTCTGCCTTTCTCAGCCTTTCTCTTGGTTGTTGTGCTCATTCCAGTGGTTAAAGAAGTCCAGGCACGTGGCTTTCTCTGGAATACAGTTCAGATGTTCAAAACAGGGAGCATTCCTAAATAGCTTTTCAGTTTGTGCCCATCATGTGCAATTAATAATGTGATTATTGAATCTGAAATCAACAAAAGGGTGATGTGAAATCTTGTGTCCTGTTAGAAAACAGGACCTGTTGTCTGTGGTAAAGGTGTGCTGACCATCAAATCTGTTGCTCTACATCTGTGGGCTTGAATGCCTTGGCAGGTGCTGCTGGCTGTTACTGCTCATACATTATGGATGGGTATGGATTTTCCAGGAATGGATCAACCATCCTCTCCATCCTTAAGTATTAGTGAGGGGGGGATATGGTCTTTTTCCTTCAGAGCTGGTGTGTTCCCAGGACCTCCATCAGAGGAATTACTCATCTTGCAGCCAGATGGTCTCGGATGTGCTTTTCCTTTATTCTTTCCTCCAGAACAGCACTGATAGCCAGCCTAAGAAATGACTTATCCTGGATGCAGTTTGGCCGGGATAGTTCTGATTTTGCAGTGAATTCCACACCTCTCCTGCTAGAGGAGAGCCCTAAAACCCTGCTGTAGGATTTCTCAAAATGGCTCGGGTCAGTTTTGCAGTTTGTGGCTCATACTCTGAATGGTTTGGACAGTGGGCTGTGTCTAGGCTATCCAGGTTCTGATAGCAGGGAGGATTCTTCCACCTTCTTTGAGCTGAAGGCAGACTGTATGGAAAGAACGGATGCTATCCTGACATGTTTCGGTTGTTTTGAAGCCCATTCTTTGCTGTATAAAACGTTGAACTGGGAGAAGATGCTTCTTGTTTAAAAAAAATCAAGTGGATTCCAGTAAAGGCTTTGGAAATCTCAGCAGCTTCTTGTATGTGATGTTGTGCATCTGCTGTCTGTATCTTCGACTTGGCTTTAAACTTAAATGCCAATATTTCATTTGAATCTCTTCTAAATTAGAAATGGCAGCCTACTCTGCAGCACATGGTATGGAGTTGGACATTTTTGGGAAGAAAAGCTGAACAATTAACAGTTGGTTTAGAATGAAATGTTCCTTTTTTTGTTTTGTTTACAAGTAATCAGGACTTTTGATTCTGTGGTGAATAATTTTAAGTGGAGAAATATGAGTGCTAAAAAGCAGTGTAATAATATGTATGTAGAGCACTTTGAAGATTAAAAGCTCTATATACTGTAAACATTATTACTGATATAGCCTAATCTGTGTGGAACAATTAATCAAGCATGAGCTAAGTGTAGATTTTTTTTCAATGTACAGTTTAGTGTTTCAGAAAGTCTAATGCACCTGTGTACTTACTTTCACATTGTAACATTAGAAATTTATCCTCTTATATTTTTAATATGCATGTTGCAATCATTTACTTTGTTGTTACTTTCCAAAAGCAGTCGGTCCTAATCCACAACAACCTTTCAGAAATGTGACGTGTCTAGGCTGGGAGACAAAATAGGTATGTTATAAAAATACTGTGTGATGAGAAATGTGTGATCAAATGTGTGATTTCCATGTCTGCCTGTCAGACCTGGAAATACTTTGGGGGCAGTTGGCCTTAGGCTTGTGCGGTGGCTTTGGACAAGACTGGAGTGAAGCAGAGCGCCAGGCAGGTGCCAGGTAGTGCTGGGGAGTGAACACCTGCCAGGCTGCTGCAGATAACTCAGCAGCTCAGAGGCATTTTCCCAGGCTCCCAGCTGAATGGTCCATAAGGGCTGTGGGAGAGGGCTTCCCACTGCTCCACACCGCACCACAGCCACCTCTTGGCAGCCTTCTGGAAGCTCAGGGCAGTCTGGCTGTGTCTCCTTTGGAAAACAAGTGTTGCTGGATAGTCTTACAGGAGAGTTGGTGTCTGATGCTGCCTCTTGGTGTCGTGGGACTCTGAAACACAACAAGCAGGGCAAATTACTGTGCCCTTAAAAGGCAGACCTCACTGGTGCCTATTTCAGCTGAAACTGAGCTGTGGCTTTTCTGGAACCACTTCTATGCAGTCTCCTTTTGGGTTTCAGGGTCTGTTTATTTCCTTGGGGTTGATTTGTTTGTTTGGTTTTGTTTTTCCTGTTTGTTTTTGGACCTTGGATCTGATGATTTAGAGTGCCCAGTTTTGAAACAAGAAAAACAAAACTCCAAGTTGCTAAAAACAATTTTATTTCTGCTTGTGTGCTGGTAATCCAAAAAGGGAGCTTTGTCTGTGTTGCACGTTGAAGAGAAAATTGAAGGTGGGATCAACTAGGTTTGCTGAGCCCAGGATGTGTAAACTTTCTACTGGAAGAAAAACTGTCTGTAGCTTAAGGTTACAACTTCTGTGTTGTGCTCTAAAGAAGTTAGTGATGGAGCATTTGGTACGTATCAGTTGGTCTGTTCTTCCATGAGATCACAAACAGATTTAAACTAATGCTGAGTAACTCTGTAGAAAGCTTAAAAAGCTGCAAGTCACATGGGCTTCTTGGATAAGAAGGTTTTCTTGTGGGTCTTAATTTTAAGTTTCTTTTTTCATAAAGCAGAATAGTTAATTGGATAATGTATTTCTCTAGAAGGAAGCTGAAAGAGGATATCACCATTTTTATAGTTCTGCAATAACTCTGACAGCTTTAAAACTGAGGGAGTTTTTCAAACTCCAGCTGACTACGGAGTAGATCATATATCACATGCAAGAGGGTTGCAGAACATTTAATGAGTGTAGCTGTGTGATACTTTCAAAATGCAGGTATCTTAAATATAGTGCATCTTAATATTTTCTCAGGCTTAGCAACAAATAACAGCAAATATCTGTTCAGGCCTTTTCAGCAAAGTAGTAAATAATCATGGAAACTAAAATGATTTTTTAGCGTTAGTCACTCTGGGATGAGCTTATGAGCTCAGGTGCAATTCCCTGTGAAGGCTTTATAAGACTTTCAGACTTGAGCTGATGCTGCAAACATAGTTTGTAGAGGTGTCTTGATCTCTTACATAATTATTTATTTTGTCAGATCTGAGGTAGGTGTTCTCTTCCACAGAACAGCAGCTGGCTGAATCAAGGGCTTCTAAGGAGAATTTGAAACTTTGTTCAGTCAATCACATGTGATTAAACACTTAATCTCTCAGAGAATACCAGGACAGCAAGAAAAATAAACAAATATAGATGTCACTGATCTATAAAAGAATTTCAAGAACAAAGCATCCTGCTTTTCCTGTGAAAAACAAAGATTCACACTTTTTCATTTTAGATTCCTTACAAAAAAAAACCTCAAAACATGTGGAATATCACCAACAAATGGAGGTGGAAAGAAAAACTTTTAATATTTACTGTCTGAAGATTTGTTTTCCAAGTCGTACTTTTAGGAATGCTACTTTCTCAGCTTTCCAAGGTCACAGTGGAGTATGTTGTTATCACACTAATAACTTATTTATATACAGGGCAAATTCTTGGATTTGACTAAGCCTACTAGCAGTGATAAAGAACTGTAGATGCCAAACTGGAAATAGCTAAAAGTAATTTTCCTTAATTGTTCTTTTAAGTAAACAGTTAATAAAGCTGGTGGATTGCATCCAAGTTTTTCTCTAGTGCTCATCATTTTTAAGGGATTGTTCAACTTGTCACATCTTGACTCGATCTCTAAAAGGAAGTCAAATTTTGGGTGTCTTCCTGAGGGGAAGGAAAAAAGATGGCTGATAAATTTCAAAGGGATTGATTGTGATTGATAACTGTAGTTCTTAATGAGAGCTGAGGCTCAACAGCACTCGATGGTGAGATCCAGATGATCTTGTAGAAATAGGAGAGAGGGGGACCCTTCAGGAGGACGTGCGTTTATACTTAGAAATAAGACATGCCTTGGCACTTGCTCTGTCGGGACTGAGACAGGAACAAGCAAGCTTTCCTTCTTTTTAAATGGTTAAATTATAAAAACAGCAGTAGCATTTAATATTCTAACTTATCTGTGCTAATTGCATCTAGGGTACCTGACAGTCTTCAAAGCATCAATAATTTAAGTCTTGCAAACCCCATCCAAGTTAGGGGAAATATCACCGATCCTCTTTCACATTTTGATTTCAGTGAGGTACACAGGGAGACTGGGAAGGATGAGTCAGAGATGTCAGGTTTTTGCACTTTCAGTGGGAGTCAGGTTGCTAAATACCTTCATGAATGAAATGCTAACTGATTTACCAGGGTCATTTGGGAATTTAAGTAGAACAAAAGTAAAAGCTGATGTCCTAATACTCTCTCAGCCATGATATAGTCTGTTCCATCCATTTCCTACACTACTGATGCACAAGGATTTCTGTCATTCTTGGGAATAGAAAACGAAAAAGCTGCTGGAAATTACAGGTACCTGCTGAGTCAGCCAAGCCAGCTCGGGCTACTGTTCATACTGAAGAGTTCAAGTGTGGCCATTTCTCACCTCATTCAATGTAACTGTAGAATTGAACCCTTTCATGCTTGGGTTTCTTTGTAATTACTTTTTTGGGGTCTTTTTTACCAGGTCTGTCACCTAGAAGGTAGTTAGGTAAATGGATATCTGTAGTGTTCTTGTAGAATGTGTCTGAAAGCATGACACCACATTATTGAGTGACCATGACACCACACTATTAAGCAAATGACACCTCTGATCAATTAATTCATTTTATTTCTGTGGTTTTCTGTGAATTCCAGAACTTGGTGGTTATTAGTTTGTCTAGTTTTTTGCTCTGTTTCAGGCACTACTTTCTTGAGACTTCAGTATGAGAATTTGGCAGTTTCTTTTGAAAAATATTCCATTAAAGTTACTTTTTCCTTTGTATTGTTGAGCTGCTGCTGCTTTCTCTCAAACCAGTCTTAGCAGTGCAACACTTTGAGACCAGAATGCCCAAGATACCCTTACACTTAATATTATCCCTTTGTTTTATGTTGCAGCCAACAGTTTGCACATTACTGCCTACTTTATGAAGAGATGGGTTAATCTCCGTTGTGCTCTAGGGAAACGTTATCGTGGTAAGAAATCAGTTTCCTGTAGAGTTACTTAGAGGAGAAAGAAAGGGAACATGACTAAGACACCATCAGATTTTTATCTACTTAAATCAAAATTGCTTTCAGAGTTTGGGTTTTTTTGGTGGGATTTTTTTGGTTTGCATTTTAAAAAGAAGATTTCCTGAAAACAACCAAAAAGAAAGAGAAGTGTTTCTTGAGATAAGATGGATTTTTTTTTTAACTTAATTTTAAATTCGTGTGTGCCTTGCCCCAGGGTAATCAGCTAAGCCTCACCAAATTCTGTAAGTATGACGAGACTCAGCATTTTTCTGAGTCTCTGCAGGGTGAATCAAGCAGAGGTTGCAGCATGAATCACTCCCATTATTGCTTGAGTGTCTTGTGACATCAACATGCAGTACAAGTGTATGCAGGAAAGGCTTTCGTTCTCCACACACCTGTAAAATCCTGACGTAGGTGATGTCATTGGACCAGGTCTTGTCTTCATGGTTACTCAAGCCAGGATGCTCTGGAAGGAAGGGAGATCAATCCTCTCCTGCCAGCACCATCGCAAAGGTGCTGTAATGACCACTGCCCTCTGCGCTGACCTCTTGGCATTAAAGAAAAAAAAAAAAGGCAGTCTTTAAAAGTACTGAATAATTGAATGGATATTTTAAAATAATTTATTGTTTTTATAGGCATTAATGATATTCATAAATGTTTAAATCTGTCTTCAAATGCCAGCTGATTGTTTCCTAAGTCCGTATTGGCTGAAGAAATCAGTGTTGACTTTAAATATTTCATCAAACTTGTCTTGTTAGAATAGAATTAAAGTGTCTGGATTGGAGTCTCAACATTGTTTGCTGTCTATTAAATTTGAACTGTTCTAAAGCATCAATAAATACCTAAAGATACCTGCATTTTGCTAGCCAGCAGATGTGAGATTGTTGTAAAATGCAACAATAAAAACATATTACTGGAAGTAACTTGCCCTACTCTTCAATTTTACAAAAAAAAATCTGTGAGATAACCCCATAGGTTTTTTTCTGCAAGCCTTGTCTCTTTCTTGTCCCACAAAAATAGTGTGTTATGGCTTTGTTCTGAAATATAAAAAACTTCAAAATTTTTTAATTCTCTTTTTATAAAAACAAAACAAAACCCAGCAACAAAAAAACCTCAGAGTTGAAAATATGAAGATACTGATCTGGAAATAATTTCATATGTAAACAAGAAAATATCCAGATGTGCTCTTCCTGTAGCATTGCCAGGTATTGAATAAAGCTTTGTCTGAGAACCCTTCAATTTTTAATCCTTTGTTAACAGAAAATTGTGTTCATAACAAACCATGTGATCGTGAGTAAAATGTGTAATTCAGTAGTAGTTAACCACTTTGTTTAATGACTTCAAAAATCTGTGTAGTTGGAGTGTGAAACTCTCTGCCCTGGCCTTATGCTGAGGTTTGATGCCAAGCCCTGGTTGAATGTTGTTCTGGGCCGCAAACTTAATGTACAGCTTTTGTGATGAAAAGACTCATCACCAGAACAGCACAAAAGTAATCCTTGTTAAGTGGTTTGTCTCCTGGTTCTGTCTGGTCTTCCTGTCCAGGGGTGCAAGTGGACTAATTTGCAGCCATGACTGTCCTCTTGGGAACTCAGTTTATTCTACTTATTGATTTTTTGGAATGCTTTATAAAAACAAAATGAAAGGAGGGGTGGCATGTTGAAGAGAGTAGGTGAGAAGCTGTAGAGGTGCATGAAATGAGTTTGTGTGCAATTAAAAAAATAAGTAATTTTGTGTACTAAAATAACATGTATGTTGTTGTTATGAGTAGTTTTGCGAGTAGTTATGATTTTTGTAATCCTCTTTTCAATTCTTTTTGTGTAGAGCTCCGTGTGTTTCCAGAGAAATTTATCATTTGTGTCAGTAAACTTGACTTTGATCCAAGTGCTTGGACATGTGACAATGATGGATTGGTAGGTACAAAACTGTTCAATAAATTTTTGGGGTTTTTTAATAGAAATGAAGCAAATATTTATATATATAGATGTAGTTGTTCAAGTATTTGTTACTGTCATCTTGGCACCAGAAAGTCACATGAACAGTTGGGCCAAGGTATTCAAAAGGGCATCCTGAAATGAGCCTAAGACAGGCAAAAATGGGAATTCTGAAAACTCAGCATTTTCTGAGCCTTATGAGTCTTGGAGACCATGTGTTTAGAAAGCCGGGTATGATTTTGGACCTTGATTTAAGGATTTTTTTTCCTTGTAGCACTTTACTTTCTAAAATTCTAATGTAGCTGTTTGTAATGTCCACGGGTTTCTTGTATGTTTTCTTAGCACTTGCTCTGCACAGCAACTCAAGCAGATCAGTGCTGGCCCTGCTGGGAAAAAAATCCCCAAGCATTTATGGAGGAAAAGGCACTGATGTGTGGTTAAATACCATAAGCAATTCTCCTTAAATATTTCATCCAGAAGGCTTCATCAGGGTCAAAGGCTTCTGAATTTTATCCTGCAGTTAAGTGCTGATTGTCTCAGGAGTGCTCACACGGGCCCAGGTGCCGCTTTGTGGCTCACGCCGAGGGTCACAATTATACCCTGAGATCTGGGTGGATTTTAGTAGTTGATCTTATATGTATTAAAGTGTATTTAATCCTTGAAAAAATGTGTTTTCTTTTACTCATTCAACTCCTTTCTTTTGCCAGTACCAGGCAGGGTGTTCATGTTTGTAATGCTACATGCAGATTTTCTTGTTTCAATTCCTAGCTTGGTACATACCTTTAAGTGTCAAAGAATCAAGCAAATGTTTTTTGCACTCTCAGAAAAAAAAAAAAAAACTATCTCCGTGTTCTAGAAATACTTTGCTCTTTGGAAAATTATTACTTTTTCAGTATTGTCTTGAAAACTACTTAATGCTTGAAGTAGAAAATTCTATCTCTGGATTATGACTGAGAAATAATTATGTTTTTTTTTCTTGCTTAAGTAACTCTTATGAGATATCCAATTCCCTCACTTGGTATTTTTCATCTTTCCATAAAATAAGAGCTGAGGAGTTTTTTTAGTTTTTCTTGTCACTTTGTGTGGGAAGGGGAAGGCAAATTTAAAAATTTGATGTCAGGGACTTTGGCTTTACTATTTCAAAATTGGATCTTGATCTGTGGAAACTCCTTGTTGTTTAAATGGCAAGTTTAAACACTTCTATATTTAAAAAGAAAATACCTTTTAGTGAACTGATAACCTAATCAATTATAAAGTCTTGGGAGTTTGCTTTGCTTACAGATGCAATGTGTGTGCACAGCCCTGGCTGGGATGGTCAGTGGTAGGAGGGAGTAAGAGAAAGCTAGCCCTAAGCATCTTCCCTGATTGGAAGAAGTTGGCAAGATGGGAGCAGACCCTCAGCAAATGTTTTGGAGCATCTGTTTAATTCTTACCACTCTCATTTAAAGGGTCCACTCCAGGCTGTTTTGTTGTTTCAGGATTCTTAATGCACGTTAGGAGCAGATTTGTCATATACTCCAGCTGAGTACTTTGCCAAACTGGGAGTGTTTGATTGCCAATGAGAGTTTTTCAAGTTTTTGGCACTACAAAAGAAAGGCAAAGAATCTGTACTTTGTGTGTGTGTCTGCTTTTCTCCATGCAGTTGAGCCGTGAGTAGGCTGGAATTCTAAACTCTTCCCTACAAAAGACCACCCAGAAGACCTTTCTGTTGATACACTCTGCAGATTCTGTCATGGGCTGAAAATGAGTCTGTGTTTTGTTTTCTTCTGTATGTTGTTTGGGTTTGAATAATGCCACAGTGTTGGATGCAAGTTCTTTTAAACCTTTAATCAGCTCACACCCTTGGATTTGAGGGCCTATTTGTGTTTTACAAAAGCAGTTAATCATACATTAATGGAGACTTTGTCACTTTCCTGTGTTGCTGTGACTGTGATTGACCAGTCAAGACTTAGTGATTATGTAGTTTTTAAACTGTTTTTATGCTGGTTTATGGTGTGGGTCAAGCCTTCATTTCTGAGCTCTGTCAAGACAAATCAGGCTCGGTGTTCCCGTTTCCCATTACTTGGAACCTGTTTTTCAGCTTGGTGATCGTTTCCTTCACTGACCACAACTCTCTTCCTTCATCTGTCTTCAGCCCTTCATTCTTTGCCTTTTCACTGCTTTTTAGGCAGTTCTGTGTATCTCTGAAATAGGCTGTACTTAAACCACGAGTTTCAAGGGATGTAGCCAGCTATGAAATGAAATCTTTGTCCTGCACCTTAGGAAAGATTATAATTAGATTGCTTTTGAGATATTCACAAGCACAAACCTCAGCATCAGCTGCTGGGAGAACCAATTTTAATCCTTCTGTGATGCCCCATGTAAGATTAAGGTTAGCATGGATTAGACAGTTTCTGTCAAATTAGCTTTAAGCATAAACTAATAAAATATTTGAGAGCATCTCTAGGGAGCAGAGATGAAATAAAACAAGAAAATCTATTGATATGTAATTTTCTAGGATGTATTTATAAATGGGTGTGTCTGTGGTTATGTTTATAACTCAGTCTGCAGGCAGTAATAAGCATTTTGGAAGGAGGGAAATCTCTAGTAAAGAAACAAGCAAGTTATTGAAATTCCATAAACAAATTGGAAGTCTTAAGGAAAAGATGGAAGAATAGGCTGAGTGATTAATGCTAATTTTAAACATAAAACCATTGTTTCCTGTTTTACCAAACTATGTTTGTAATCTTGAATAGTTTTATCTTGAAAAAGAAGACAGTTTTGGGAACATGGCAAAAGAGGAAACTGAAGGAAATATATAAGAGCTCTGGAGAGATGAGTCATCTTTGTCAGTGATGACATTTTCTCGATTACTATTATGTAGGGAGCTAAAATGGAAAATTGGAAATGGGTTATCTGGGGAAACAGTGGAAATGGAAATGGGTGGAAGGCTTATGAGCATTTGAAAATGTGTAAACAACGGAGTATTCATTGATAACCACATCGGCTTTATACCAGAATCTATGAGAGGAAGCACTTCTAGGGAAAGCATGAAGGAGGTTAAGCTAAAGGTGATATTAAAGTGGAAATTTGAAATTACTGTTTCAGTAAAATCAGAAAAGAAGTGAGGAGTAAGAGATCCTACTTGATTAAAAAGCTCTCGGGTTTTCCACTGAGCCTTGTTAAGTTACAGAGAATATTAGACAAAAATAAAGATTTTTTTCCAGCAGAATATTGCTCTTTAAAAACCAAACCAAAAAAACCCTTCACAGGTACACATGGAAGAGAAAAATGCTAAAGATGTGCCCAGTGATTTTTTTAAATCCCCATCAGGGAAATAAACTATTTCATCTTCTTCATACATGTCTGATTTATAAATTGTGTCATTGTAATACTTTCCAAGAGCATTAGAGAATTCTCATTCTTAAAACTCTTAAGAGCCTTAGTGACAGGGTTTGCTTGGGTTTTGATTATGCTGGGAAGAGGTTTCTGGTTCTTTCATACAAACATGAAACTTAACTGTAATTAACAGATCTGTCCCACTGGAGTGTATGCTGCTGGAATAGTGTGTCTGTTGGAATGTAGAATGAAAACTTCAGATAGCAGCAATTTGTAAAGATTAGTACAGGACTTAATGTGGAATTTAGTTATCTTAAATGCTTTAAAGACTTATTGTTAAGTGATATCAGATTGGGTAGGGGAAGAAGGAAATGCTGTGAAATAGAATTGCACAATTCACACGTAAGTACAAATCTTGGCCTGTGTGTATATCTATATATGTGTATAAAATATTACAGTGAAGCTGCTTTGCTGGTGGGCTCCTACTGAAAAGGTCACTCCACATCCCTTCTATATCCAGCCACATATTCCTTCCTTTCTGGTTACAATGGACCAAGTGATTCTTCAGCTGAGAATGAATTAGTTCATTGACTTGATCTAGCAGAAAATTATTTATTTGTGAAGTTTCTCTGTTTTTCATTGGAGGATTAGTTTTCCATCATGTCAGTTCACTGAACCAACTCATCCTCTACCCACACATTTGCCAACTGTGATGCAAAAAAATGTTGCAGGAGCATGCAGCCAGGATTTGGATGAATAGAGCTGAAGCAACCTTTAGGTAGCAGCTGAGAGTTGCCTGGGTTTGAAAGTAACATCCACTACACTTTGATGTTACGTTTCTTGTAATATTTGTCTTTGTTGCTGGCTTTTTAATGTCACTGTCCTTTTTGAATTTTATAAAATCTATTTTCCTGGGATTTTAGATATTGTGCTGAATTATTTTCAGTTACAATAGTAAACAGGAGAAAAACATTAAACTGTAGCTGGTAAATATGAACAGGGTTCACTACTTTCAAAAAGGCAGAGAGGGGAAACTGCAGACTAGTAAACTTTATTCAAATACTATATTAGTGGAACAGGCAAAGAGTTGCTTGGGTGAGTTTTCACTTTTGACACCTCAAGCTTCTGTCACTTTTTTTTTTACTTAACCTCCATGTTCTGTGCTCCTCCTGCCTTCGCTTCCCTGGGCAGTCTTGTCTTCAGTGTTTGTCAGTGCTGGGGTCATTCAGTGATCCCTCTGAAAACAAGGGGTGTTTTTGGTTTGGATTTTTGTTGCTTGCATGGTTGACTTTGAGCCAGATCCCTTCGGTGTGCATCCTTGGCAGGACCACATGTTGGGTAAGGGTGAGACTTCCCTTTCATTGTTGGTGTAGCTTTCAATTAGCTTCAGTCATTAGGCTGCTGTCTCTGAGAAAGTGCATCTCCGAGGAGTGATCCTGAAGTCTTTGACTCGGTCATAAAAAGAAAGCTACAGCAGCTTTACAATATTCCCTTTTGTCCCGGCTGTCTGCCTCTTCTCCTTGGAGATCCCCACTCCTGCAGCAGCATTTGCCACAAGGGCTGCGTGCCTGCATCCCATCTTTCTGGGTATCACAGTCTTGTGGATTTGTGCACACCGAGCTTCCCTGGGGGGAGCAGCTAGGGCATGTGTGTGTGCTCCCTTCTGCCAGCTCTGAGTGGGGCAGGAACCTCCTGCAGAAGGGGAGGGAGGAGACCTGAGAACGGTGATGCTGGGAATTGCCTCAGTGAGATTTGTCTGAACTTGTTGTAGTTTCTTCTCTTAGCTTACAAACTGATTTATTTTCTGCATGGCAAACATCTCACAGCTGTCTGCTGCATTAACTCTCCAGAGAAATGGACAAATGATGAAATGAAAACCGACACAATTATTTCAATTAGTCAAGACCAAAGAAGGCTTTGGAGAATTTCAGAGAAACCTCCCAGAGCTGGGTAGAGAAGCACTGGGGCTGTAAATGAAAATCATCTGTTGATAAATGCACAGTATTTTTACTGAAAAGAGCAATTGCTGTGCTCATGCAAACTGCTGAGAGAATTAACTGTGTGATGGCTGGAAAAAGGCTAAGATATTGCTGCAAGGAATTGATTGGAAAACCTTTGTTCTGTAGCATTATTCATCTGAAAAGCAGACAGAATATTAGAGTATGTATGGAATGAAATAAAAAGTAATATTTATTGTCTTAAAGCCAACAAGTAAGTGGAATACATCCTCAATAAAAGTGTACTTCATTATGCAAAATCAGGTGAAGTAGAGCAGAAATATAGATGGTCCTGTAGCTGCAGTATAAATGATTAAGGTTGTAAAATTATTTCCATATGAAGCAATCCCCAAAAAGTAGGGACAAATTGAGTAATCTTTTACTCATTTTGGTAGTTGCTTTTTATATGAGTGCTCAGTTGATTTAAATCTAACTACTTAGCAGTGTTCACAAGATCCCATTTGTCAAAGCCTTGTGGTTATTTAAGATATTATCATCTGTCATCATCCTTTCACCTCCCTCATTTTCCTCTCCCCTCTCACTGTTGCTGTCACAGCTTATGCTGGTGGTTCATGTGGATTTGACCTGATTCTCTGCTCTTTCCTGTCTGCAGGCTTGGAGAGGATGGGCGTCCCTGGCAGAGGGGCCAGGGGGAAGGCTGGCAGGGATCATGTTAAAGCTGCAGGGAGCTAAAGATTTTATTTAGCTGTGGTGGATCTGTGAGATTTTGATGGCTCTAGGATTTGAAAGGGTTTAACCTTAAACCTGAAAGATTTAAGGTTTTGATAATAATTCTTGATATTCCTGTTGGGCAAAGAATATTTGACAGGATTTTAAAAAATTGTTTTAAGGAGGAATCTGTTCCTCAGTCTTCAACAGAAATCTCTTAGAACTAATAGGAAGTTCATAACTTGACTGAACAGGAAAGTGAAACATATGATGGTAAAGTTCACGGCAGGATTTTTGAACAATTTGTAATGATTTGAAATTATTTGGAGGGATAGATCCCCAGTGTGGGCTCAGAAGTCTTGGGGGTTTTCAGGGTGGTGGTACTGGTGTTGGTTTTGGAAACCAAGCTAAGACATTAAATTGTTGAACAGTAATTATCTCCTGAGCTGTGCTATTCTTGTTTTACATATTTTGGTTTTGTATAACCGGTGAGATCAAGAGTATTAGTTATTCTTTACAACATCTCCTCCGGGTGTTACTGCATATTGTAATTGCATAAAAAGAACAAAAGAGCATAAAATTGATGTGTTTTTTTCCAGATTTTTTTTCCTGTAAGTATCAAAGTGTTGGGCATCTGAATCACACTGTATAAATCATGTGCTCTAAGGAGTACTCTCTTATGTCATATAACCCATGCTATGTCTGGAAGGGCAAATGCAAAGTTTGCTTCAGTGTTGCTGGTGGGTGATGCTGAGGGACATCTGCACTGACCCCATATGCAGTGAGGTTTGGTAGGCACATAGAGGATCCTTATGCCAGGCTGTGAAAAGCTGTAGTACAGGATTACAGGAGGGCCTGTCTCAGATATTGTCTGTTGATTTGTAAGCTGGAGAAAGGGGTCAAGTGCCACAAAAAATTGCTATTCCCTTATTTTATAAAAATCTCATTCAAGTATGAAATGTGTGTCTCGCATGCATGTTCTCTTTCATAATTACTGGAGTCAGGAACCTAAAAATTGATGGAAATGGCTGGCTGAAGATGCATGCTTATAAGACTTTAGTTTCCTTTAAAAAGGTAAAAATGCACTGTTAATGTGCTTTAGATTTTTCTTAAGTGTCATTGAGAGAAGTTACTTTGGTTGAAAAGCTGTTGTCTACTCCTCCATTTCTTATCAGTGGACACTTTCTCTGAAGATAGAATCTGAGTCTTGTAGCATCAGTATGTAAAATCAGAATGATTAATAGCTCAATTACTTAACATTAATTTTAGCAGTTCTTGCCTTCAAGCAAATGCACACAGCCTGTGTCACGTGCTGCTCAGTATGTAAATAAATCAGTTTTTATTTGGGAGCACTTCTGTGCCTCTAGAAAGTGTGATGAGGTATTTGCTCTCATTGTATATGTGTTACACATAGGTCTGATTTATAAAAAGGCTCCCCTGCAGCTCTAAGTTTTAGGAAGAATCGCATTTCATTTGTTCTCTGCCATTTACAGGAGGAATTCTTCTATTTTCTCTTCTTTAGTGGGTGTTCAAATGCAAATCTAGAGCGCTCTGAGTTTCTTATACTCAGAGCAGTCTGGGATTCCTGCTGTATGTGAAATACAGTTAAAATCTGAACCAAATACTTCAAAAGGAAGAAGGCATTTTCCTCATAGAAGTCATATGCTTTAAGCAAATCTGGTGATGCCTGGGGGACCTTTGGAATGTTTGTAATTGCCAGGACTTATGTATTGAGTGAGAAACTTGGGTTCACACCTTGTGCTTTGAGAAAGTGGAATGTGTATCACAGGAGCTTGTAACAGATTGGGCCAATGCTTGGACTAAATAGTACAGACCACAGGGTCTCCTGACGAGCAGAACTGAGAATCCATGGTGTCACATTCAAAGGAGTTTTGGTGGTAAATAATGAAGACTGTACTGATCCAGGAGTTTGATTTTGCCTTCTGTGCTAGATCATGGGAAGGTTGAACAGTTCTTCTCCTCCTGGACAGATGCAGTTTGTGCTGGTTGTTACATTCTTTTCAAGATTGAAATTGGAGTATCTTTGAAAACCACCAGCATTCCTTAAAAATACTTATTTCAAAGGCAGCACCAGAATTCCAGTGTAACCTTAATGGTTTTTACTGGAATTTACTGACTTTTACAGCATGCCAGTCAACTTTAAAATGCCGAGCACTGTTCCACAAATCCGATCAAGGAACTGTGTTTCAGGTTGAGAAAAATATCCATTTCTGTACTTGGAAAACTTCTGCAAGTGTTTTATGATGTGGTTGGAGTTCATAAGTAGAATTGCCAGGACTGATGCATCACTACATTGGAAATGCAAAAAAAAAATTGCATCTTGAAACTGTGGGAAGCTTTTCCTTCATGTGGGTTGGGAGAGGGCAGGAGACGAGACCCAAAGTCTTGTCTCTGTCACTTTTTTATCAGTTAGATTGTAATGTCTGATTCATCCTTCCCTCAGAAGCCTCCTCACTTGCTTTAAGGAGCCCTTTTTGTTTATCAGATTGGAAGGAGTCCTGTCTGACCTCTCTGATCTGTCATCTGTTAGGACACCTCTGAAACCTAAAGGTTATCTTTGATGGTTGAGCTCATGATACAGCTTAGAATGACACTAAGAGAAATCATCCAATTGCAAGCTTACATAAAGCTCCCCTCAATAAGTGTTTCTGTCTTATTCATTTCACTAATTTTAGTTTTATTGTATGTGCCTGGGATAATACTTTAGTTCATAGCTTTGCCTATATTATTATCTTTATAGTCCCCTCCCATTTGGCACAGTGATATAAAAATTGATTTCTTGAACTCACTGATGTATTCTATTAAGTATTTTTGATGAGCCACATTGATAAATGCATTTTTAAAACTGTGTTTTGTATTATGGGGTTGGGAACCAGACATGAAATTTAATTATCTCGTAGTCTTACTTTATTGATACATAAGCTTGTGGCACTGAGAAGAGTGAGAGACAGCTAGAAAGCATGACACCAGAGAGGCAGGAAAAGGGGGCAGCAGTGTTCACTTTGAAAATTTTCTTTCAACCCAGTATTAGACTGGAAGAAAAAAAAGTATTTGTACTTTGTCATGCTGTAAAGGCCAAAGCCTTCACTCTGCTTCAGGGTAATGAGCTGTAAGGGTTCCTCAGAAATGCCCATCCATGGGTAGTTCTTTAACAGATATTTAATGCTGTACTGCTGAGTTCAGCTGTCCTGGAGAGAGCTGGAGACTTCAGTGACCGCTTCTTTTACAGTTCTGAGGGTTTCTTTTTCAGCTTGAGTGAGTAGTAAGTGGAGTAAGATAGCAAAAATAAAAATAAAAAAAAATAATCTTCAATTTGATAAACCTTACCGGAAGTACATTCTGTGCCTAACAGTGGGCCTGATGTTTCTCTGTACGTTTTGGTAGAGATTTTTCTTCCTCCAGACATCTCTTTGGATAAGTATTAAGGATTTTGAAATCTGGTTTGGGGAGGCCAGTGTCATGAGCAGGTAGGCTGGTAAGAGTTTTTAAGCTTCGCTTCTGCGGACCCTTCTCTGCAGCTTTAGTGACAAAGAAGACTGAGCTTACCCTGGGATTTTAAGAGCACATATTTCTAATAGAACTTGGCAGTTCAAGGGCTAGAGAAGCATTTTAATCTTTTGTGCCCACCCAGTCTCTATACAAATGTAAATATGTCTGTCTTTAACAATTTGCCAAGAAATGTGGTTTTAATTTGTTAGCAGCAATCCCACTCCCTGCAGCTCTTTCAGAGTCGAGTTGCAAGTCTGGCGGTGCTTTGACGGTTTTCTCTGTCATGGTGTCATTGTTTATATGATGTCTGCTTCTGCTGTCCTCCCTTTTATGCCTGGAATATTTTTCTTTAATTATTTCACTGCCTAAAAGGAATTTGGGATTACTAGACAGGATGAGAGCAGATTAGCTTTTTTTCTTTCTTTAGCAAGTTCCTGAAGTTCCCATAGGAAATAAATAGTATTCCCAAAACAGACAGTGTGTTTTGTTTTGTTTGGTTGGTTTTTTTTTTTGGTTTTTTTTTTTTTTTTTAATTAACTAAAATTATCAAGCCTAATAAAGAAAATAAAGGAAGTATCACCAGTAATGGCTGTGTGTCTTAGTAGTATATGGAGTGCCCACTGTTGTTATTTATGACTCCCTCTGCCTTCTATTGTGGACTTATTCCAGCCTTAGGGAGTTTACATCACTACTAATAGCAAAAGGCTCTCTGGTTCCCACAGAGTCTTTCAGAGCCTGACTCATATGCCTTATGTTAATTGTTCAGCTCTCAAAATACAGCACTTACAGGGTGTGGTTCCAAGGGGAAAATCTACTGTACTTAGAGGGCATGTTCAGAAGTGTTTCACATATAAATCATTTTGATTTTTACTTTTTTTTTTTTTGATGCCTTAACTCTTTCTGTCATTGCTTTGTGTGATAAGTTATTTGAAAGCAAAACAAAAGGTCGAGGACAGCGCAGTGAGGGAATGTGTTAGCCCTGCAACCTGGGGCCATTAGCTCCAGCCTGACTCAACTCACAAGTGCTGTGATTTTGTCATCCTTGCCTCTCTGCAGGGTTTGCTCCTTACAGCTTGGCGGGGTCCTGCAGGGTCCAGGGTCAGATGCAAGTCAGAACTGGGGCTTATTCCTTATCTGCACTAGGGAGTACATGGGAACAGAAACTATCCCCAGTCCTCCCCTGGATTTTGTACCAAGGGCTCCTTTCCATGCATTGCTTACCACAGTGACAAGAGTTGCCTTAGTGGGCTGCTGATCCTGGCCTGGTCAGCGCATTGGGTGCTGAAGAAGATTTAACAGAATTAACCTTACCTGTTTCCACCCAGCAGGAACTCAGATGGGCTCCAGCTCTCTGGCCAAGTATGAGTGCTCTCCAGCTGCTTTGATGCAGGATGATTGTGCAAGACCCTTCAGCCTCCAAGTTGTGTGGCTGTTACTGGAAATCAAAATAGTTTCTACAGACTTTGCAGTCTCTGCCTTCTCTTAAAATTAGCATAACACTCGAGTATCTTAATAGTATTTCTGTCTTTAATAGCTTACAATGTATGAAAATATATTTAGTCAAATTAGGGGAATCTACCTCCAGCAAGAATAGAAGCAGCAATTAATCCCTCAGATTAAACTAGTTAATCTTGATTTCTGAGGCTGGGATCACATTGCATGTGTGCTCTGTGTGTTTTCTGCCTGCTGTAAACACACTTGTTGTACCACGAGTGGACAGAACTTCATGCATGGCTCATTGTGCACATTTGTCTAACTTGTCTCTGAAAGGAAGGCTCAGAACAGCTGTAGTTTTTCTAAGTGCCAAAATGGCTTTACTTCTTTGCCTGACTACCCTCCTTCTGCTTGCAAAATAGGAAGCTGTTTTCACTGGCTGTTTCTTCTGGAAAGAGCAGGGAGGTCCCCCCTGTCCTCTCCTCTAAAACAGAAATAAAAATGGGCAGGGTTTAATCTCCCCCAAGTGACAGGTTCCTGAGTGGTGTTCCAGGCAGGGGTCCTGTACAGGCTGTGGCCTTGTGCCTTTGCTGGCTGTCTCTGTGTCCCTCAGTTCTTCTACACCACCTGGTTCCAGTGCTTCATCAAGGAATGGGCTGGAGCAGCACTCCCTGTGTTTGGGGAGCCCTATCAGAAGCTGCATTGCGGTGGCTGAGGGAGAAAAGTGCTCTCAAAGACAAGGAGATGCACAAAGCCTCTTCTCCTCTTGACTTCGCCACTTCTCTTTCCTCTTCTCTGTAGCCTCAGAGATTATGCTTTTTTGGAGTGTGCAGTAGTTAATGGTGAAATCAGCAAATGGCCCTTCTCTGATTGAGATCGTTTCATTGTGAAGGGAAATGCTCGCAGCTTGAAGAAAAAGAGCATTTTCCTTCCCTCCTGCTTGCCCCAGCCTCGTATTATATAAAAGGATGGTGCTGCTGTTAGCTGAGACCAGAAAGAATTCCCCTGTTGTCCTGTAGTAGCCAACCACTAAAAGCTGCGAGTGTTTAAATGTTAGAATTAAGTTTTAACCCTTGCCTTGTTCAGTGAGCAAATAACACTGTATATGTTTTTTGGTAAGTATGGAAAATTATGGGAATTCCTCTGAGAATAAGTGTATAGACCACTGCGCCAGTCAGTCTCTTCAGAAAAAAACCTGACTAGCGTGCTCCTGTCTACAAGAGAGATTCCTGGCATTTGTCACAGTTTGAGCCACAAAGATGTCAAATATTTGCCAGCAGTTTCCTCAGATGGTTTGGAAAGCTACGTCCTTTACATTGCAGTCTTGTTTGTTTGTGGTGTATTTTAGCATATGAAATATGTTGCTTGGGAGTCAAGGGGAGGGAACTGACTAGACTCCCAAATATTAAAAGATTAAAAATAATTGTTTCTTTTAGACTGCTCAGATGAAAATAATAAAGAACAGCTGTAAATCTTGGTATTAGAAATGGAGCTTTCTGTTGAATAGTCATAGCTTGATGTGTCATGCTTTAAACCTGTATTTTCTTTTGGAGCAGAAAGAAGAACTTTCCAGTGGGATGTCTGAATATTTTACTGAATCTGCTGAGAACAAGAAGCCTAAGATTAGTCTGAGTGAACAAATAAAGCAAGACATCCTGAGAAAAATGTATGCCACTATTCTTTCTAAGCTTTTGAATTTATAATTGGTAAAATTTGGTTTGGTAGAATCTAGCTTATGAAATAAAATTTTAAATAATATAAACTACTTTACAAAATATTGTTTTAAATTACTGAAAGATTACTACTGTAGTGTAGATAAGCACATGAAATGATTGTTGCTTTTTACAGCATGGAGAAAGCTATTGCAACCCACATAGATAACACACATAGCACTAGGCAGAGTCAAAACAAGCTGTTTTTCCTTGAATGAAGCTCTGAGCCAAAATAAATATGTGATGCTTGAATCAGGTGAAAAACACTTCACAAATATTTTTTTGTTGTTCATTTTGAGACTCTGGATCAATAGTCACAATTAAAAGAGTGTCCCTGGTGGAGTGGATGGAGAGGATGAGCTGATCAGCTGAACTTGTCACTGCTCTATGTGGTACCAGGACTCCATCCCAACTTGTGCGAGATGCCAGCAGCCCCAAATCACTTGTGGAATCAGGGATTTGCTGTGAACCCTGGCAACTTTTCTCTTTAGCACTGTTGTCTTATCTGTGTTGTCTTTAGCAATGAGATTAGCTTTGGAGGTATGCCAGCTCTACCTGTTTTGGATGAGCCCTTTTTGAGAGGAGTTAGATGCGCTATGCTGGGAACTGCTCAGCAGCAGCGGGGCAGCAAAACGTGGTCACAGCTTGGGGCCATCTCTGGCAATGTGTTTAGACTCCAAATGCAACTTCAGGACTTGGACATAAAGTTCATCTCACGGGCTGTGTGAAGTCCAGATCCATAGGTAGTGCACTGCTGAGGAGTGTTTCTGTACTGACGCTCTGTCAGGTCCCTTGTGATCCCATTTTCCTGTGTAATTCCTTTTAGAATATCATCTACTTGCATTACCTAAGTCCTTGCCAGATGAATGGGCTTGATACTAGATGAGTAGTGGTTAACTTTAAAGCAATGCTTTGAAATGTCCTGGGAAAAATTCCAGAGGAACATTCTAAAATAGAGATTAGGAGCTCTCACACAGAGATGCACTCACTGCCTCTCCCTGCCTGCCCCCTCTGTCCTGTAGGTATGCATTATGCATGTGGGTATATGGGAATGGTTTGCAATCATTTAGGCACTTAAGAATTGCTATTTTATCTAGCTAGTTCAGAAAGGAATTCAATATACTTCTGCTCTGTTGACCTTTAACATCTGTAATGAATCCAGTTCTGCTTCTTGGAAAAGAGTGTGAACTTACTCCTTCATGGCTTAGTCATTAATAAATAGGGTTCTCCCCTAGCGCAGTGGAAAATCAGATGGATAACACTTGATATTATCCACACTAGACAAACATTGCTGTTTATCAAGATGATATACAGGGATTTTTTCCATGTTCAGAAAAAGGGTGGCCCAAGTGGTGTTTCAGACTTGGAATAACAGTAAATGGAGTTAGTAAAGGTTCTTTTTTAATTTAAAAAACAAAATTCCTTTTTATTGCAGTGTGAAGAGGACAAAACCAAGGAGAAGTAGTGCAAGCAAACCTCAAATCAGCAAGGACTCCAAGAAAGTGTATCTTGGCTGGGCAGACTTGCAGACAGAGAACAGAAAGAGCGACTGTGAGACTTCTCCCAGTGCTCAGTCTGCTGTGAAACGTTGCAGCCCAGGTCTGCTGAAGGACTGCACAAACACAGCTGAGAGCAGCCTGGGGCATCCTGTGTTAGAGCAGAGAAACTGTGTTGATCAGAGACAGCCAGAAGAGGTTTTCAGCCAGCGCAGATCGCACTCTCTGGAGTGGTTGGAGGCGAGTCTTCTAAGGGAGAGCCCTCCTTGCAGCACTGAGTCAGCACTGCCAGCTCCAAAACAAAGTCAGAGAGTGACCAAAACACAGGCTCAGCTCGAGACCCGTGGATCAGAGGAAAAGTTGGAGCATTTCACAAAAGTGTCCTCTGAAGGGACTTCTTTAACATCTATCAGGACAGAAATGAGTGAGTGTGATGATAATTGTTTGGGTCTATTCCTGGAAGAGAAGACACCCCTTAATTCCAGGTTGTTTTCAAAGCAAGACATGACAAAGACTGTGGTTGACAAGAAGTCATTGACTTTGGGAAAAAAACCCTCCTGGTCTCTTTCTGTGAGCAACAGTGGAGTGCAGACAAGCCAAAATGAGCCAAGTACAGCCACTGAAGAGCTGCTTGCAGTGCCAACATCATGTCCAGAACTGCACCCTGTGTCTTTAGAGAAGCTTTCCCAGAAAAGAAAAAAAGAAGTGGAAAATGGTCTCCGGAAGTTAAAACTGCGAAGGCTTAAGAAATCAAAATCTGAAATCCTGCCATGATGGCATGGGTAGTCACCCAAGGTTGTGCCTAAGCAAAGATCAGGAAGCAATTCAAAATTATGGAAAACAATAAAAATACAAAATCAAAATTAGAGAACACACTTTAAGAAAATTTAGTTAACTAAGGCTCTTAGTCATTTGACACTGTAATAAAGGTAATCCTTTTAAGTCTTTAGGAATTAGTCATGATTATTGCACAAGTCAACTTCATATTTATAGAAAGAAAAATCTCTTATAAAATAATATTTACTTAGCAAAATTTTAGATTTATACATATTCAGTGCTATTAAAAAGTCATATCAGCTGGTGACAGCAAAAGTTAAAACCCCTTGTGTGATCTGTTAGCAGCTGCAGTTATTTGGTATCTTGCTTTTTTTCTGAGCATGTAGTTTATTTTAGTAAAAAATTAACCCTTTCTCTATATTAGAAAGTTCGTGGTTTACTCACATGATCTTTACAGCAATAAAGCAAATTAAGTGTATTTTAAATAACTCTTTAACCAGGATTAATAGCTGATGATTTAAGGCCCACTTTTTCTCAGGAAAAAAAATAGTTTCAGCTTGTGTTGTTTTGATATGAATATTTCTAGCCCATGTTGTGGATACAAGTCATTGTGCATTCAGTCTTGGGGAAAAGTGAAGATTTCTTTTATATATTTAGATTTATATATTTACACCTGGATGTGCAAACATTGTTCTTGGGTGAAGTTCATATATAAACATGTATGCACATCTTCATGGATACATGTTTCAAAATCAGGCCTTGCTTGTGTGCAAGGGCAACACACTGGTTTTCATGTGATAGTAATACCAGAGTTAAATCTTAGGTTAAATTTTAATTTCACAGTACTTGTTCATACTGCTTCTTAAATTTAAATGCTAATGAGCTAAGAAAATGTGCTTTTTTTATTTCATGCTTATCTTTTTAAAATGTGTCGAATAAATGTCTAAGCTGTTTTCTTTCATCATTCTTAAGCTCAGTGTGACCACAGCCCCTGAGCCAGCAGTGCCCTGGCGGCCAGGAGGGCCAGCCACGTCCTTGGCATGCAGCAGGCCCAGGAGGGGACTGTCCCACTCTGCTCTGCCTTGAGGGCTGGGCACAGTGGTGGGCACTAGAATGTAAATAAGATATAAAGGTGTTAGAGAACATCAAGAGGAGTGCACGAGGATGGTGAAGGCCTTGAGGGGAAGCTGTGTGAGGAGGAGCACTGGGTCTGTTCAGCCTGGAGAAGAGGAGACTGAGGGGAGACCTCATTGCAGCTACAGCTTCTTGGTGAGGGGAACAGGAGGGGCAGGCACTGATCTCTGCTCTGTGGTGACAGTGACAGGACCTGAGGGAATGGCCTCATGAAGTTGTGTCAGGGCAGGTTTAGGTTGGAGAACAGGAAGAGGTTTTCCACCCAGAATGTGGTTGGGCACTGAGCAGGCTCCCCAGAGAAGTGGTCACTGCACCAAGCCTGGCAGAGCTCAAGAAGCATTTGAACAACGCTCCCCTGCACAGGTGGGATTGTTGGGGTGTCCTGTGCAGGGCCAGGAGCTGGACTTTGATGATTCTTGAGTCCCTTCCAGCTTAGCACATTCTGTGCTCTATGACTTTGTGTGAAGTAATTTAGAAAAATCTCAGTGACATTTACTTAAGACTGTGGATCTCCTCATTGAGGTTAAGGAGATGATTCACATCCAGGAGCATTAGAGTTGGTGGTGTAAACCAGGTCCTGATGAGAGTTAGCAGCTCTGCAGCTGACAGCAGGACACTGCTGATTGTACAGCTTCCTCCTGCTGGAAGTGATTTCTGCTGTTGCTGCAAATGAAGAAGATTCTGCATGTGTCTGGAGGACAGGTTCACTTTTTTCTTTCAGCTCTTTGGGTGATGTTTCTCAGTGCTTTGCAGTCAGGTTGCAAATCCTGACCCAGCTCCAGGCTCTGCTAAAAGGTCTTTCCCAGTACCAGCAAAACCAAGGCTGCAAATAATCTAGTTTGGAGGAAGAAGAGCCTGAGGTGTTTGCTGTTGCTTTCTTATGCACTGCAGATGCTGGGCCAGGAAGGGAGTAAAAAGCACCTTTTTTGATGGACTTGAAAGAGGTATAGGGATATTTAATTAAGCATTTATAAAAAAAAAGTACTTAGAATAATTTGATAGATTGTATTAAAGTCTTAGCATAGATAATTCAGGTATCAGAAGCCGGAGGGCAACCACTTACAGTTTCTATCACACCATACTGTTATTATGTATATATATATATACATATTTGTGTGTTTGTGTATTAACCTTATAATTACAATTTAGTTTTAATCTTGACTGAATAACATACCTGCCTGCACCCTTTCAAGTGAAGGTCATACATTTAGAGGGGCTTAGGTAGGTTAAATAGTGTAGGTAGCTTAGTCTGTGTAGCTAAGAACACTTGATTTTTCCTTTAGGATATTTTATGTTAGTTAAAATGCTGTTTCTATCTCTTCTCTGATGCCTGGGAACATCTCTCTTTCAAAGCAGTGGTCATGCAACAGTGAGAGATGTAAGGTGATTGAGGGTGTTAGAGCTTGGAGAGTCAGAACAAAGACAGGTGGGTTTTCTTACAAGTCCACAGTGGCATCATTCCTTTTCTCCTTACTGTCTTGATAAGTTCTAGGCTCTTTGGAGCTGTGTATTTTTGAGCTTTATTACTGTCAAAAGTTGTGTCTTGGATCCTCTCAGAAATGCAGCTATTTAGGGAAAAGGCTTTGAATTCACTGTCATTTCTGGAGTTTAGAAGGTATTGCTGCTCAAAACTGCTTTCTCTTGTCTGTGCAGCAGGACTTTTATTCCAGCTTCTCTTTTGCAAACCTGGTGGTGCTTTGGGAGTGCTGGGACACCCAGGCTGTGTCCATGTCTCGGTCCTCTCTCTGCTTCAAGCCCAGGGTCATCTTCTCAGACTTTGCTTTTTTCTTTATCACCCATCCACCTGCACCCAGAGGACTGGCAGAGGTGTGGTCTGACATGCTCTAGGACCACAAACCTGATTTCCTAAATCAGGTTTAGGGGAAAAAAAGGGAAATGGAAACTGAGCTGGAGTAAAATTAGCAAATTGCAAGTCTTGGCTTTCTTTTTACCTAATTGCTTCTGAGCAGCACTAGCATACCTTTTTGTAAAACTAAGGAATACTTAATATCTGTTCTCTTCTGAAACTGCTATTGAAGCACAGAAACAATATCTTTAGTTCATTTTTTGTCCTAAACTAACCAGCTTTGGTGGGTTATTATTTTTAATGAATCATCCGGTTCATTTGGTCTATGCTTTTGCTGATAATGAAACAGTTGTTTTCTAGTAAAACACTTTCTAATGTGTGCAGATGTTCATTTCCATTATTCTTTACATCAAAGCAGTTAAAAATATTTGTTTAGTGGACTTATGTGGTTAAACACATAGCAAAAGCTAGACCAGCTTTTTATGCAACCATTTATAGGAAGCAGCTCATGTGAAATCTCCCTTGCCCAGTGTTGGTCAGTAGGAAGGTTTTAAGTATCCCAGGGTCTTGTGGGTACTGAGCTTTGTGCTGGTTCTGGTGTTACCTACCAGGTAGGCACCCAGACCTCCCATCCTACAGAAAGTTTTGACCAAGTGAGGTGTTAGGTAGCTTCTGAAGGCGTTTCTTTGGTCAGTGTGAACTTCCTTCCCTCTCACTGCTCATCATGTGGATTGCATTGGATGAGTTTTAATTGGCGTATTACATCATCATCTCATTGGCTTTTGACTAGAAAATGGTTTCTTCCTAAATAAAAAAAAAATTGAGGAAATATTTTTCTGTTTGCAATTGGAATAAGAAAGATGTGAAGTATAGACTCTCCTAGATTGCATGCTAGGAGTAGTTATCCCCTTGGCTTTATCAGTAGGCAGGGAAAGGTTCTCTATTCAAACAGGCTGCAGCAAACAGAGGCAATAACTCGGAGCCTTTTTGCCAGTAGTGGGAAGTGTGGGTTGGCTTCAGAAATTAGTTTTAATAAAAGGCACTCCTCACTTCTTTGCTCTGTGCTTTTTTTCTCCTTTAATAAACATAAACTCGCTGGCAGTAACCTGGGTGAAGGGAGAAGATGTGGGCTGAGGGAATGGCCGCACATGGAGCCTTTCATCAGAGGATATCAGAGTGCTCGGCAGCTGAACCTGGAGGGAGCTGGAAGTGCTTATTCTGACAGCTGGGGCAGCACTGAGGGAAGAGCTGCTTCCAAGGTAAAGCACTGGTTAAGGAGCAGCAAATTCCTTCATCAACTCACACAAGTCCTTTCGTCCACCTGTTTCCTCCAGATAATTAAAATCGAGCCTGGTAGTGCATGACCTCATCCTTTCCACAGTGGCAATAAGGTGACATTTTTAGGTAGGGACTTTCGTTTGTTTGGTGTTGCCTTACACTGGGAAATCCTAGCAGTTGTGGAAGTGATGGAGTGTCACAAGGCATTTCAGCTGTAACCTGGAATTCGTTCAGGAAATTAGCCACAACTGTCCTACCTTCTTTACTATCCACTTAAATTATTCCAGAGCTGGGAATGTGTTCCCGTGAGAGCTGACAGTGCACCTTTTGTAAAGGACAATTTCAGTGATTTGCTCCCATTCTGCCCAAGTTAAATCTTTTAGTACAGCAGTAGGAATTGGTACTCTACCTCCATAACTGCCTTACTTGCTGGCATAATAATTATCTTTTTTATTTATGCATCAGATCTTTAAAGAAAAGTATCTTGAGCTCTAATTCTAGAGCTGGGCATGCCCCTTTTTAATATTAATATGATCTCATGGTGCTAGAATGAAAGGAATAGAGATTTATTTCTCCACCCTGTAGGGAAACTGGTTGAAACAATTTGCACATCACAGAAGGCGCTCGCTGGCAGATCTGGGCTGGGACTCGAGTCTGACGCTGCCGTCTGATCCCGCGTGGCTCTGCTGCTGCCCCGGTGCCAGGGAAGCACTGCTGAACCATCCAGAGCCTGCACCCCTCTCCTCCTCTGCCCCAGAAACAGTACCTCATCCTTGCACAGCTTTTTCACTGTGTTTTCCCTCTACTGGGAGAAATCACTGACCTTGGCAAGCAAACTCAGTGTGCACTGGCAAACAGTAACCACCATGGCCATTGCTGTCAATGCTGAAAAATGAGGAAGCCAAAAAATTCTTAAATATCCTCAAATATTCTTGCTTTCGTTAGAAGGGGATGGGGAGGTTATGCAATCACTTCCATCTTCTGGAGAGGAAAAGGCTGAATTTGGTATTTCCCTTGTCAGAACTTCTCATCTTGGCAGGCACTCCTAAAAACCACGAAGGCTCTGCCTTGTGACTCTGCAGATGGCAGGGCAGCCCCCTGGACCTGGGATAGCTGGGAGGCAGGGCTGGATCCAGCCCGAGGGCTGGCAGATAAGGAGCAGAATCAGGCAGTCTTCAAGGAGCAGCAAGGAGCATAACCCTGTACATTTCAGCTTAGCAGGGAGCTGATTAACAGCATTAACTCTTGCTGTGCAGGTGTCAGCTGGTGTGAGAACAGGAGGTGTGTCTGTGCAAGGGAAAATGGTTTCACCAGGGCATAGCTGGAGATGCAGTTGCACTTTTGGGTCCCAGCCAGGTTCACGTTCCCCTGGCCTGAGGGACTTCAGGTTCCAGTGCTCCCAGCTGCCCTTGGCTCCTGTCAGCACTGCAGAGGGAGCCGTTCCCAAGGCTGGCATTCCCAGTGACATGAATGTATTGGTGTGAAGGCTGATGTAACCTGCACCATCAGCGCCTTTCCCAGGTACCTCTATGTAAGATGGGCCCTTTCCATGCGGAGGTGCAGAGCTTTGATGTGGCCGTGTTCAGCTCAGGCTGAACCAAACCCAGATTTGGCAGGTTCAATTAGCTGTAGGTAGAGTAAAGCTCAGAGTGCTAAGGGGAGCCATTTCATTTCTATTTCATTTCAATTTAATTTCATTTCATGTATGCTTAAATGGCAGCTCAGGAAGCACACATTTTTCAGTGCTTAGATGAAGAATGATCCAAAGAACAAACTTACACTAGCAGTGGGAAACTTCTCCTGACTAAACAGAATGTATCTATCATCCCTGAGTAGTAAAAGTGTGAATTGGCAAAGTATGATTTCCACAAAAATAAATGTGCCTTGGTATTCTAAGGGAGAAGTCCTAAACTTAACCTTTCTATTTGTTTTCATGGCAACGGAAACCACTTCATGGACCAGCCCCCAGCCTGTTGGTGGATCTGGGCTTTGGGGGACTGTTCTTGTGTTACAGTCACCAGTGTAAGTTAGGGAGTTACCACTGAGATAGGAGGATTAATTAAAAATACCATTATGGCAATTGTGTAGAATTTTCTGACTGCCCCCTGTACAACTTGCATGATTCTTATTTTCTAACATCATGGGATAGTGAAGAAGTGAGGAAAATCCATGATGAAATGGGGAAAAACAGGGTGTGTGTGGAGGAGCTCTGCAGTAACAAAACCTCTGCATGGAGCACAGGAAAGGCTGGAAATGAATAAATGAACCCTGAGCTCAGGGCTTTGACATGTTATGAAGCTTGAGGAGCCCAGGTTTTGCTTTCACTGAGTCTTCAGAGACCTAAACAGCTTTGTCACTACATGTACACATTGTTAAATTATTAAGTCTGTAAACAGAAATGGCCTCAGCAGGTTTTCAAGAAGCCTGACAACTCTATGTTCCCAGAAATAGGTCATTTGCTATTTTAATTATTTTTTGCTTAATAGAAGGCAGAATCTTAAAAATTCCTACAAATTCAGGTATGTTTGAACCCTTTGGAAGAGGTGGTTGGTTTCTGTATCCTTGAATTTGAGACCCATGTGAACAGTAGACAGCAGGAAGATGGTTCATTCCACATTAAAAGTACAGGAAAGCAGTCAGGGAATAGCCCAGCTTTGCCCTTTGGGGGCAGGTGGAAGATTCCATTATCTTTAGCTTTTTTGGACATGACATGTTTGCTTTATTGCAGATTTAGAAGTCAGGGAACAAAGGGAAATAAATACTCGTGGGATTTGTTTGATGAGGAATTACTGAAGTGGTCAGCTGAAGCTTGATGGTGTTGACTTCCCCTTCAGGAGGCAGTAAACTCAACAGGCTCCAGTACCTGCCCTGGGTAGTATGTGTTCGTGAAGAGTAAAAGCAGCACCCAGCCAAAGTAGAGTAGCCACGATGGAAATCTTAAAAGTGAGTTTAAAATAAAAAATAACACTAATTAGATTTTATCTTTTTTTTTTTGACAGCTGTAAAAAAAGTACAGAAGAAAAGTATTTCTCACTCTCAGGTTTTGTTAGCGTTGTATTCATATCGCAGCAATCTGTATATAAAATACCTGTTTATTATTACAAACAAATACAGATGCAAAGGCCTAACCTTGCAGCAGGTTGATTTAACTGTTTTTCAGTGAACTTGTTACACAGTTGATTGTTCCTTCAGCTTTGCAGTAGCCCCTTAGCAGAACAGTTTTGCAGCTTCATCAGAACATGGTAAAACCAGAGCAGACCCTGAGCCAGCCAGCCCCTGCACACAGGTGGGAGGGGCAGCATCAGTTCAGCATTCAAAGCCATGGTGTTGAATACTTTCAGAGTTTAGTTTATGCTTTACAAAGCGCTTTTTGCCCATTAGAAATCAGCATCATCTATGGATCCCTTCCCATCCAGGTCAGCACTTTGGATCTTGCCTAGCTACTTACATTTGGTTCCTATCTGGGGGCAGCTCATTGGCCCGTGCAGAGTAAACTTGTTGCACAGGTGCAGCCACACCACCCTCTCTCAGAACACCGAGGGACATTGGCCAAGAGGCAGTGAGAACAAGGGACATACTGCTTTCAAACCTCCTCAATGCCACCAGGAGCCAGAGGGGAACTTGTAATCATCTAACAAAAAACTGACTCCACCAAAGGCAGGGGCAGGTCCTGGAAACCTCCAGCAGCACCTGCCCCTGCTTTTGCAAAAGTGACTGGCCGGGAGCGCCTCCAAGCTCAATAATCTCCACGCTCTTTTATGTTTTCATACAAAAAATTTAATAAATATTACTTTTCAAGATTTATTGCCAGGAACAACACATCAAAGATGCATTTTCATATAACACTAATATCACAATACAAGGTATCTTCATGATCTCAATGGTTAACCACTGAGATGACTATGTTTATAAGCCTTTTGATCTTAAACATCGTAATAGCACTTTGATTTCCTCACTTGTTAAGGCGGGCAGTGTAATCTATGGCAAACCTACACAGTGATCTTACTGGACATTCTACTGTTCAAGTATTCAACAACTAGCTTATTAGAATACTCCCTAAATGCAGTAGATTACAAAAAAAGTCAAATCTACAAGTGGTTCAGTATTACATATTCATGGTGAGAAAAAAATAATTAGAATTTACAAAATAAGATTGCTGTGTTTCCAACTTCACACGCTAATTTGATATTTTTAATTACATGCAACCACTCACATTTCATCTACATAAAGTAATAGCTCAGTTTTGTTCCCTTAAACTGCACCTTAGCAGATTATCTGCCTGTCACTCGGTATTCAAGTCTAAAGCAGCAAAAATAATTTTCTAGTCTAATTCTCTAAACTGCCTCAGTCAGTACTTACAAATGGTCTTAAAGTGATACTATGGAAGGTGTTTCAAACGTTTGACATTGTACAAAAACCAGCATCAAGGCATGAAAGCCCATCCTATTAAAAATAAACTATTTTAGAACACCTTAGTTTTGGCATATAGGCAACATGTAACAAGAAAATAAATTCAAAATAGAGAAGCCACGAGCTTACAATGCTATCAAAAACCTTCAACTCTAAACACATACATATAAATAAAAAGGAATGATATTTTAAGGCTCTTGATTATTAAGTTAATAAATCAAATATACACAGTGATTAATAAAAAAAGAATTATTTACATATCTATACAAACTTCTATTTTTGACACATTTTCCTCTTTAAATTCTTCATTTACCAGCAACTGCTGACAAGTTCCCCCCACCCGCCCCCAACAAAAATACAATAAAAAAATAAATAATAAACTTATTTTTGATAGTTGCTGTGGTTCCAAGCTGCAAAGGCACTTTCAAATACAGAACTAGTTGAATGTCACCATAAAACCAATATACAAAAAACTCAAATTCAATAAATATAAATAAAATGTATTATTCTAAAGAAACTGTATAAATCGGAACATCTGGCAGAAAAAAAAATGAACACTAAGGAAGAGTAATAAGGCTATGCAATACCTTATGGAACGTTTCTGTGATGGATCAGCTGCAGCTGAATTTACAGGAGGGCACTTTTGACTAGTTTTGCATAGATGTGAAATGCAGCACTTGGTACTCCAGCCAACCACAGCAACTATCATTGCCAGTGTAAGCCAGCTTGTCCAAACTTAAATTAACACAGGGATTCTAAGTAAATAATAGCCTTAGACTCAAATATTACACAACAGTTTAAGAACTACAAGCTCTTGAGTGCCTTTATAATGATACTCAAAGGCCCTGCATGGCAGCACCCCACCGTCTGCTATACGATGTACTCCATCCGATTTAGGCTCTGTGCACTTTCCAAGTCTCTGTTGTCCTGTTTATTTGTCCAGTTTGGGTGTTTTGTAGGGGTGCTGTTGGGGGGCTTTTCATCTCTGTCTACCAAAGTGTAGGCTGGCTGCTTGGCAAATCGGGCCTTCTGCTGGTGCTTGTCCATGTCATCCTCCTCCACCTCGGAGTTGTGTGTCCTTATTTTGGCGATTTTAGAGTTTTTGTTTTCGTAGTCTTTAACGGGGACAGTATTTGCTCCGTGTTTCTCAATGGGGTTTTTGATCTGGTTCAGCTGCTCCCTTACGTTGTTAGTGGTGTTGTCATCAGAGGCCGTGTGGGTGTGGCTACTCTGCTTTCGGCGTTTTCGGATGCACCAGTAAAACACAGTGACCAGACAACAGATCCAGGCTACTGTCAGCACCGAGCTCAGCAAGGGCACCAGGAAATCTGGAAGAGATAGGAGAGAGTTAGTCCTGTTGCAAACCATGGGGGACACTTTGGGATGTCTCAGAGAAAACAAATCTCAGTTCTTACACCTTGTTACTTCCCATATTTCTCCATGAGGAGCATGTAAGGGTAGCAGCCCTTTTGCCAGGTTACGCCACTGGTTTAGTGAACTTTTGGGAAGTTTATTTAGGGTTTTCAGCAATAAAAAGACCTTGGGTGCAAAGCCTCCCCATTGTTCCTGATGAACAGGGACTTGCTGAAAGTCTCCAAAGGAAGGAAAGGCTCTGCCCCTTGGCACGGGCGCTGCAGGCAGGGCGAGGTGCAGGAGCTGGGGGCCAAGGAGCAGCTCACCTGTTTTGCTCTTGGCCGGCCGCCGCTGCACCCTGACTTCAGCGACAGCAGCGATGAGAGTGTTGTTCCCGTCGCGCTTACTGACAAGGTCGATGATCTTATCTGTGATGTCTTTGATGGGGTTTTCATCCTCCCCGATGTCTTCTGCAGACTGCAGGAGGAGGCACACAATTAACACCGAGCATCACATCAGATGCATGGGGGAACCTGCTATTTATAAACCTTCAAGGGCAGTGAAGGCTCTTACTACTGTTCATATGTAACAAAACAGAATTAAAGCAAAATGGCCTGCTGTGGGCAGAAACTAAGGACTCAGAATTCTTGTCCTCATCCTTAAAAACACCAAAAACCCCCCAAAAGCAGGAGTGTAACAGAGAAATGTTTTACTCCCCCTATTACAGTTGCCCCTGGATGGCAGCTTTCAGGTACATGCAGGTAACCAGAATTCCTCTCCTGTTCTTAAAGAGCATCAGGATGGAAACTAAACCACAAGAAGTGCTGACAAAGCCAGGAATGAATATTTTTATGAAATCCACGTGTTGCATACATATCCAAGCAATTAACTACTAAGACATTTAAAAATAATCCAGGAATACTTACAATAGCAACATGGATTTCATTATTTGCCAAGTGGGAAGGCTCACAGGTAATATAGATGGAATATTCAACAGAAACATTCTTCAGAATATTCAAATTCCTCAATTCACTGCAAACATGCTCTGTGGTAAGGCCCTGGAGGATACAAAAAAAGATGTTGGCTTTTTCATATACATATGCACACAAACACACAGATATAAGATTTGTTAGGGGTTGTTTTTTTTTGTTTTTTTTTTTTTGTTTTTTTTTTCTCCCCTGAAGGTAAGAGTTCTAAAGGGAAAAGGAGGTGTAATTCCCTGCAACCTAGATTTTTTTCTTCTCTAGTCACAAAAGCATTTAGGCCGCAAGGCTATGTTTTCTTTGATAATAAGACAGAGTCAGCTTTTGCTGCACTTTTCCCTATGGAAAGCATCATTCCATGCTCTGGGAATAAGTTTGTGTGTGCCACAGCCCAGCAAACTGCTGTTACTTACCGGGGCCATCATTTCTTTGTTAAAGGTGAAGGTGATGTTGGCACAGTTGTCCTGATAGTAGGAATCTGAGTTGCACTTGGTCCTCACGGGCTGCTGGTTGGAGGGCCAGCATTCCCCCACGGCGGCACACGGGTGGGTGAAGCAGTGGTCGTCCCGCACAGGGACACAGGCGTGGCCAGCAGGGCACTCGCTGGGGCCTTTGCCATGCAGGACACAGGGCCGAGGGCCACACCAAACCTAGGAGAACATGAATACTGGTGAGAATCCACTGGCTAGAGGACAGAAAATGGTGTAAGCCAAACCACAGCACAACTGTACCTTAGAACAGGTAACTTTTCCATTCAGACACTGACAAGTATTGCAGTCATCATCCCACTTAGTCCCATCTGGCATGACTCGAACACTGGTAATGCAAGGCCTTCCTGTAACTGAAGAGAGATTGAACAGAATTATAAGCTAAAAATAGGAAACAAACACCTTTTCTAAGTTCATCTAAACTTCCCACTAAGTTGCTTCTTCAATAAGGATACTTGCTTTAAAAAACAACAGACAGCACGCCCCAAAACCAACCCCATACAACCACAAACCCATCAATGTGCAATTATACAGATCTTGCTACATGTGCTAAGATCAGCTCTGGCATCTGGAATACCTTCTTGGCATCCTGGACCACTGCGACCTGGGGGGCAAATGCAACGGTACCCATTAATTTCATCTACACATGTGGCTCCAAAGGCACAGGGTGAGGACTGGCATTCGTTGATGTCTATGATGGGAAGGAGAGGAAACAGCCAAGTTACTCCATAGTATCCTTTTGTTTCGTCAGGAAAAAAGCAAACATAGGATAGAATTGCCCACTGGAGCTTTATGTTCATTTTCTAGTGTCTACTGGGACATAGATTCCTGCTTGCAGCACCAGTATAACCTCAGAGAAGTCCTTTGACGTTTCTGCTGTGTGGCACTAACAAAGATCAAAACCTGACTCCTGTGGCTACCTGAGCTTTCCAGGGCAAGGACACATTCCTTCCTACACAGACACACTTCCTCTCCTCTGATGTGCTCCAGTTTTGTCCCCCAGTAGGTTCTTTAACTGATGTCAATGTTAAACCCTTCCCAGCTCTATTGCTGCTGTGAGACTTCTATTCCATGGCTGTTATTAAAAAAAGTGTCCTCCTACCTGTAATTATTATTAAATTACAGGGAAGCGCATACATCACCTGAGGGCTTGGAGGTGGATTATTAATTGACAAGGTTTTTGGCTGGCATGCTTTCATCTCAAGCAGAAGCCTGGGCCACACAAACACAAGGCAAGGCTGTCACAAGGGGCATTTTGCCCACTCGGCTGAACCAAGAGGTTTCAGCTCCAGCTGAATGACTTTAAATTTCTTTCGTTTTCAGTGTGATTCCTGCCTTCTCCAAATGTGCTACAGATGCAGGTACGGATAGAGATGACACAAGACACCTATCACTCATCTGATCTACTACTTAACTCAATTAGGATGATTGTCTTGCAACAAGATTCAAGCGAGACAAAAACTGAGGCAGAGAGCCATCGGAACACTCACTGATCCTGCAGTCGGGCCCGGCGAAGCCTGGAGCACACTCACAGCGGTACCAGTTCTCTCCATCCACGCAAGTGCCACTGTTATAACTGTGGAGAAGAGGCATTGTCACAGATGTTAAAAACTGCTACATATAAAAGGAACACAGAATTCTAAAGCAACAAAAAAAGCAAAGGATAAACATAGCAAACTTACCAAGGATGAGGACTGCAGTCGTTTGTGTCTGCAAAGCAAAGTCAGACAGCATTAAACATGTAGACTTTGACTAATACAGCTCTACTGACAGTAAACAATGATCAAACTTTCCATAATGCCCAAGTTATACTTAGCTCAACTTTACAAAAATATGCTGACATTCTCTACTAAATTGATTCCAGGCGTGTAGCACAAAATTTGTTAACTACATTGTGGAACACATGTACACAGGAAGAGATCCTTGTAAAGAATCTAACGGGGAGGAAAAAAGTGGAAGCAGACAGAGCTGCTCGTAGAAAAAGAATGCAGGAGAAAACAAGACAACATCTGTCTCCACTTAGCTCATTTGCAACTTTCTCATGCCCAGGTCAAGGCTGTATCACATAAAGTCATTAAAAACAAAGATTCAGGTGATGCTAAAGCCTACATCAAACAAGCTTTCCCTTCTGGATTCAATCTTGACTCCAAGGGCGACAGGATGAGCTCATGTTCTCCTCATGCAACACTCTGGAAGAGAGTTCAAGCAGAGCTGACTTACTCTGGGTACACGTGGGTCCTTCCCAGCCCTCCTTGCAGACACAAGTGAAGGAGTCCCCGCTGACTACACAGGTACCACCGTTGTGACAGGGGTTTGGCAGGCAGCTGCTGTTCCTCGCTGTAACACAAACAACATTTGCCACTCAGTTGTTAGAAAGCTGTCAAGCCTGAGCCAAGAGGAACAGCTGAGGTCAGAGCTGCAGCGCTGCATCTGCTTCCTGGCGATTGTGCAGGCTATTTACCTATGTTACAAGTGGCTCCTTCCCATCCCGCAGGACACATGCACTTAAAAGTGTCTCCCTCGTCATAGCACGTCCCCCCGTTGTTGCACGTTGCCTCATCGCACTGACTGTCACCTGTGGAAAACCCAAACCATCCTTAATGCTGGTGCTCCCTTAGGGCAATGAGTTCAAGCAGCCTATCAGAGCATGTCTGTTATGTTTTGGAAATGCTGAACTTACGGGAGTGGCAAGTTTTTCCTTTCCACCCATTTTTACATTCACAGAAGAAGTCGTTGACCAAGTCTCGGCAAGTTCCTCCATTGTGGCAAGGGTTTTTACTGCAGTCGTTAATATCTGGATATGTTAAGGAGAGAAAACAGGCTCAGTGGTGTTTACAGAACTGCCAAACACAATGCTTGAAAGGAGCATAACCCATCCCTAATTTTGGCCTGTGTTTCAATTGTGGATTAAATGCTTAAGTCAGTATTTTAAAGTTTTAAGCACTGTCACCTAGATGAAGACTGTTTCACCCCAGTCCTCCAGTTTGTTTTTATTCTGTTTGTAATCTTGTTTCAGTAAAAAAGCAGTGAAAAGGCCCATTACATAAGCTACCCTGTTAGTCAGGAGAAGGGAGCAGAGCACTCAACTCCTCTTCTGCTCCTGGGATTGACAAAATGGAAGTATAATATGCAGACAGGCCATAAAGTGGCATCTACTAATGCAAAGGGTTTTTTCCTGGAAGTTATCCAAAGGAGAGAGCAGGAAACTCAACAATGAGAGAGCCAGCTTCTAATCCCACTCCAACTTTGTAACTTGAGTTTAGTTCCAATACAGAAGATTGAGACTTGGTGGGAGGACCTGGTCCTCCACGGCCTTTGAAGGAGAGTTTATTGACGTAGGTCACTGTCATCTTGAAGACAGCACCAGCCATTCCTTCTCAGTGTTTTCCCAAGAGATCTTTCTGTGTGCTGAAGGATGGATAACTTACTCGTTTCACAGTATGTTCCTTCCCATCCATCGCTACAAATACATTTGTAGGAGTTGATGCCATCGATGCAAGTGCCACCATTTTTGCAGGGGTTGCTTTCACAGTCATTGATATCTGCAGCAGTTGGGAAGAAAGAAGAGGATTTAAAAAAGAGCAGAAAAAAACCCTAGAAGTACACCTACTAGGAGTCATTATCTTACTGCAGACTGTTTGGTGCAACTTTCATTTCTAATAATACCCTTTGGAAAGGAAGGGTTACAAGCAAGATGATAAATGGGCAAAAAACTGCACAAGGTGATGAACCTGTCACTATTAAAAAAAATTAAAATTCAGGAGTCCTTAAGATCCATGTTAAACCCCACTATTAACTCCCTCAGACCTTGTATATGTAAGGTTTTTAAAAACATACAATTCAAGGCCAGAGGGGTCATTGCTGTGAACCTTCCCCAAGACTTAGCAAATTCCACTCTGCCTCACCCAAGAGGGATATGAAAACTTACAGCAGTTCCCAAGGTTCACTGAGTTACAATGAAGGAACCTTAAAGGGGTCTGGGAGGGAAGGATGGAATGTTTTTCCAGTAAGAGCGGGGGACAGTAAAATATATTTCCTTTTTTGCTCTTACTCTCATGACAGTAGGTGCCGGTGAATCCTTTGTTGCATTCACAGGTGAATTTTCCACCCGCTTGGCTCTTGCACTTCCCGTGAGGACCACAAACATTGGAGGAGATGTAGCGAACTCCTTCGGGTGTGCTGTTGGAAGCCACTGCCACCGTGCAGCTGTCAATTACTGCAGAAAAGCAGAGACCAGCATGAGAATTTCCCACACAACCTGATTCCTCAAGAGCAACATTTTCACTTCCAGCCATGGACGTTTAGAAGGCACTCGTGTCACTGAATCATTTAGGTTGGAAAAGACCTTTGAGATCATCAAGTGAAACCATAAACATATGACTACAAATATGTTTGGTGCTTTAAAATAACATTGGACTCTGCCAACTGTGCATAAAATAATCACAGCATCTTATCTGATGATTGCTGGAACACATCCATGGCCTGGAATAAATGCATCAGGCTACTTCCTACCTGTGCTTTCTGTCCACATTGACATAATGCTGTCTTTCAATAGCTGATACTTAAAAATATCACTCATCTTTTCACACAGAGAGAGGCCTAAGACAGAGGGCAAAATTCAGCCTCTCTATAGCAGAGCTACTCCAGGGACTCCCCTGCCAGACCTGCACTAGGGCTCCAGCAAGGGCAGGGGCAGGAACCATTGCCAGAACTTGCCATTCACCCGCAGGGCAACACAAACCTTCACACGGAGTGGTGCGGCAGTGATCCTTCAGGTGGGAGCAGTTCTTCCCTTCGTAATCCTCGGGGCAGTTACAGAAATAGTCCATGGCAAGATTGAAGCACTGGGCGCCATTCTGGCATGGATTGGGCTCGCAATAATCTATGTCCAGCTGTAAGTAGTGCACAGAGAGGGAAGGGAAATGGGAAGCGGGGGGAAGGGAGCGAGAGAAAGCTGAGTGAAAGAGGTTTATCACGGCTTTCCCTCACCATGACAGGTTGACATTGTGGAATCTGACCTTTCTACCTGCTGCCTCAAAGAATCATTCATAGCACACAGAATTTAGTACCACTCGCTACTATTCCGGCAGACAACTCTCGATATTAAACTGCCAAAGTTCATAGTGAGAGCTCCACAAAGCCTGATGTGCAAACTCTGCAGTCTGCTTAACAAAGAGAATCCTCCACAGCCTGCCAGGGGTTTGTTGGTTTCTTTCCTCCCGCCCAATATATATTAATCAAGCAGTTTCTTGGCTGACTGACAGCAATATCAAGTACCACTTTATACTATGCTTCACTGGATGCAAGGCATTCCGTGCTCAGATCCGGAGCATTGGAACAAACGGCACTAGCTGAGGGCCTGCCTTTCACCCAGCCTTCTTACCTGACAGAGGTTTCCTGAGAAACCAGCGGGACACAGACATTGGAATCCATTGATTTCATCCTGGCAGTGACCCCCATTCATGCAAGGGTTACTTGCACATTCATTGATGTCTTTCTCACAGTGATCTCCTGCATAGCCAGGTGAACAGATACACCGATAACCATTAACCAAGTCCTGGGAAAGAACAAAAAACAGTTTCAGAGTTAATGTTATTCCTCCCTTGATATATTCTTATTAAGAAAAAAAAAATTAAAAATTAAAAAAAATCATCTTACTATGTCCAAAATATTTAGAGGGGAAAAAAAAACAAACACACACACAGATCACCCAGTTCCAGTTTACATTCTTAATTTTCAGGCAGGATACATTAATCCACAGGTTGAAGGGAAGTGCCTACACTTCGAGTAGGTAGTTTGCACAACCACCAGCTTGTTCACTGGTGACACTGGCAGGGAAAATGAGTCATTTATTGAAGTTATATTTTTTTGCCCTTACTGTTCTGCAGACATATCTCAACATGCTGTAGCATGACATAGGCCCTCCCCCAACTTAAAGACATGACCATTTGTACCAGCTATTTGCTATTTTTCAAACTTTTTGAGCTTAGACTCAAATGTTTTAGTTACTGTTGCAAGTCTTGGGGAAACCACAGTAAAACAAGAACGGCTTACCCTACAGGATCCTCCATTCTGACATTGTCCACGACAGTCGTTAATATCTGCAATAAAATTAGCACGGTTAGAAGGCAAAAATATATTTACACTAGATAGAGAGTTCAGGTCTCTCTAAAACTGCAGCTAGATAAACTTTTTGTCAAGTTTCCTGCATGCCTTCCTTGAGATAAGGTTATTATAATGGGTGGGAAACCTTTCGTGATTCTTCTAGGAGAGGCAGTAAAACTTCACATCATTGTTTTAGTCCCTTTATCAGAATATAGCTATGGTACAGGCTAATGACTTTGATAAAATTGTGTATTTTCATTCCACACCAACTACTCCCTTTCTAAAAACATCAACTGCTGGGGCTCTGCCCACTGTTTAAATTGAGCTTAGAACTCAGGGGCACATGCACATATACCCAAAGAACTGGCCTTAATAAACCCAAGGGTATGGACACTTACTTATATCACAGTTGTGGCCAGACCAGCCAGTAATGCAGTCACAGTAGTAGCTGCCAATCAGGTTCCTGCAGGAGTTGGCATTGACACAGGGCTTGCCCTCACATTCATTGGCATCTGGAAAACCAAGGGGAACATTCAGGGGGGAAAGGAGAAGCCCACACCCCAGCAATAACCAGCAGTTCCTCCAGAGCTAAGAGGAACTTGCAGCGTACAGCCGGGATTGGCGTGACTTGAAGGAACAAAAGTCAATCATCATCAGCCTCTGAAGGCTCTTTCAGTTTCTCTGCAATTAGAACATAGAGGCTACGCTAATTATTTCACAATTACCCAGCCACTCATTAAGAGCAACTTGCCCCCACACATGCATCTCAGCTGAGCATTCTGAAGGAGGAATGCTGCAGCCTGGTCATTGGGATGAGTGTGCTGTGTAAAGAATGCAGCCAGCTCACTCTCCGTGAGATCATCCCCAATTTGGAACCCAGCAGTGAGCTCCTGGGTCTGGAGGAGTTGACATGGTTGAGGAGATACAGCAACTTTCTCACAGGGTAAAGGGAGAGAAGCACATGTGAGGGTGGGACTGGGAGGCACAACACACAGCCTCCCCACTTCAGGGCAGTTCTGGTTTGAAGGATGTCTCTGGTTAACTATTTCCTTCAAGGGCCAGCATGCAGAAGCAAGGTGATGGAAGCCACACTGCTCTTGGTCACTGTCCTAGACCTCAGTCCTGCAAACAGGCACTGAATGTCTTCAATGTGCCAAAATACATCCACAGGCTTCAGAAATATGACTGTGAGTAATGCAGGACCACGATCCCTTTTGCATTCATCTTTTCCAGCTCCAGAACACCACTGGACAAAGAGGAAGCAGTTCTTACCTAGCTGACACGTTTTGCCAGTCCATTGAGGTGGGCAAATACACTTAAATCCATCAACTAGATCTTGGCAAGTTCCTCCATGGCCACAGGGATTTGGAGAACAGTCATCAATATCTGTAATGCAGAATAAGGAGCGGCTTAGCTCCACTACCAGATTGGCAATGGCAGTAACTGACAACTCTGACAAATGGTTGCTGCTACTCAGGTTTTCCCTGAGGAACAGAAGAACAAGAGAACTTCTACTTGGAATTTATAGGTTATCTTTGATTTCAGCAAAAGCCTCCTTTAAAGACAGGAGTAATGTGAAAAGGGGGTTCAAAGCACTGGGGGAAAAGTTTACCCCTGTGGCCTTTTTGCTAGTGGAAGTCCTCTTTGGATCCAGCAAGTACCTCAAAATAGCATTTTTAACAACATGCCAGAACGCTACAAAAATTCAGCATTCTGCTTCTTTCAAGAAACTTTGGGCTATTCCTTCCCCAGCAGTTGACAAAAACCTTGGTAGAAGCAAAGGGAAAGAGAGTGCACAGGGCTGCTGGGAAGCAATGCTCAGGCTGGGAAAGGTTCAGTAGTCTTCCCTGTAAGTTTATGAGGGATTTAAAAGGACTGATCAAAACCACCAAACTGGCACATTTTGAATAAACGCTGAAAAGCACTCACTATCAGTGCAAGTTGGTCCAGCCCATCCAGGAGCACACATACATTCAAATCCCATGGATGTCTCGAGGCAGCTTCCCCCGTTGTGACAAGGGTCGGAGAGGCAGGCATGCTCCGCTGCACAGGGACAGAAGGACATCATGGCAGAGGCTACAGCAATGTCACCACAAGCCACCCCTGCTCGCTCCACATGCTTCTGCTCTGGACACACCATCAGCACTCTTGCTGCACCGTGCTCCTGCAAAAACCAGGAATTTCCTGGCTCGCAGAAAGTCTCGTTCCACGCTTAGCTCACAAGCACACCGACTGGCAGCTGCTGGAGCCACAGCCAGACAGGGTGGCTCACAGTCACCTCCCCAGTGAGCAGAAGGCTGATGTTCAGAGACACCAAACATTCACGACAAAGCATGAGAATAGGAAAGGCTGCATATTTGTACCCAGCCCTGATTGGGTACACTACAAATTGAGTTTTCCTCCATCTCATACAGTGCATCCAAAATCAGCCATCAAAAGCTGGCAAGAATTAACTGTCAGGTGGCAGCTCAGCAGCTCCATCCAACACTTACCAATTTCACAATTCTGTCCTGAGTAGCCCTCAGGGCAGGAACACTGGTATTTGTCAGGGCCAGTGTTGCTGCAGGTACCACCATTCAAGCAGGGCGGGTGGGTTCCACAGTAGTTCAGATCTGCAAGAGGGGAAGAGCATTAAAGCCAGGCTGGAAAGTTACAGGAACATCACCATGTGATTCATTATGTTATCCCAGAGCCTTTACAGAATGCATGCCCACAGAGGAGCGGGACAGGACAGAGACAAACTTAGGACAGATGCTAATCATGCTGGAACAGCAGTGGGAACAAGGGCAGACAGCTGAGGGCCAGCATGCTGCCAGCACATTTCGGCAGCTTGCTAAGCCCTGTGTGCACTTCCCAGGTGCAAAGTCTGCCAGTGCTGACATCCCAGTGTGACACGGCCCTCTGGGATTAGCATACCTTTGTCACAGAGCTGACCACCCCAGTTGGTTTCACAGAGGCACTGCCATGGTTCAATGCAAGTGCCATGGACACATCCCGGGTGTGGAATGCACTTATCACAGTATTGGCCTTGCCATCCATACTGACACCTTCAGTGAAAGAGCAAAAAAAAGGAAAAAAAAATCAGAACATGGAAACAAACCCAAACCCATCATAACTGCTGTGTTTAGATACGAGTGTGCAACTCCAAAGCTTGAAGAAAGGCTGGGAAGTGGGGGAGAAGGGCAGGATGAGGGGAGGGGAGAAGCTATTCAAGGATTGTTTGATGGTTTCTTGTAAACAAACATTTTGGTAGTTTTGCCAAGGCCTCTGTAGCCAGCCTCCTGACAAAAGAATAACTGTTCTGAGAAAACCAGCATGAGGCCATTCAGCACAATAATGCTCTTTTGGAGCCTCATATAAATGTGGCAGAGGGGGTGGGTGTGCACTACAAATCAATCTCTGGACTTTGACAGGGTGCTTTATAAATTGATGAGGGAAGAAAAAGTCAGTGGAAACAATAGTTATCCAGAGATCCTCATGAATACAAGGTTCCAGGCATTTCAGCCACGCTGGGTTTGCAGGAAGACAAACAAAACCATAATCACCAACTCTGAGCCCTTGGCAAGGCAGTAGCAAAACATGAGGAGTTCCCTGCTCTATCAGAAGCCACCCTTAATCTGAATGGAGACACACACAGAGCCAGTATGGACTGGGCCAGTCAGGGATGGAGGAAAGCAGCACGGCAGGATTTTACACGTGTTCAAAGATCAGCTGTTGGTGTGCTTCTGAGTTTGATTTATGCTAATAACCTCTTTTCAGCGAACAACTAAATCATATCCAATTCTGAGAAGCACTGATGTCTGAAGAATTTACTACTATTTGAATTCTTTATTGTCACCATCAATGAATTACCTGAATTCTCTACTTAAAAGGAAGATGTTCCTTTAAAGTAAAGCCCCCATAAGGGAAAGCTTATTTTGGCTTTCATTTAATTCTCACTAGCAAGACAGACCGAGGATCCTTCATATTAAAGTGAATCTATAGACAGGAACAAGCAAAACAAGTTGAAAATGAAAAGCAAGGGCTTTTTGAGGTACTGTATTTCATTAACAGGTCCTGAGAGTAATTGATCAGCAGCAATTATGCACTAAGCTGTCACTAAATTATGAAAACAAACCTCAGCTCTAAAGAAGTCAGCTAAGCTTTCTATTTGTAAAACCCCCCACCATTCTTCTGCTGGAAATTTCTTCTCAAGGGAAAAAGCCAGAAGGATCTATCCAATGGATAACCACACACAGCCAGTGCTAATAAGTCCGACTTTCCTTCTAAAAATCTCAGGTGACAAACTGTATCCTAATTAAGTTTTTTTCTTTAATAGCTATCACAATAGCAGCCTTTTCAAAGTCAATGGGAAATTTTTATTAGTTGTGTATTAAAAAAAAGCCAGTCAGTGCAAAGAACATGAAAAAAACCCAAATAAGGCAAAACAACCTCCCTCAAGTACCTGTTGGAAAATCCTTCTGTACAGGGCATATAATGAGAATGCACAAAGATCCAAATTTAGGACCAGACCCTTTTAATTTGTATTGCATTCAAAGCAACTTGCCTTTGAGCTTGCACACAAGCCAAACTAAGGGACCTCACCTGCAAAAGCAGGTATCCAAATTGAGGAACCTGATTTTACTCCCATCAAATCAAAGTGGTGGTGGGTTTTGTTTTCTTCAGAACAAGTGTAAAGAAAGCAAAATAATTAAAAAACCCCACACCACACAGGAAAAAAAAAAATTCACGAGCTTTAGAGCCAAAGGTACTACTTCAAACATCAGCTTCAAAACATAACAAACAAAATTGGATAAGGCTATGGGTATTTAGGGAAAAAAAAAGTGGCAAAGCAGTTCCAGAGAAAGATTCACAGTAATAACTCGTGTTAATAATATGTATGCAGCAGTTTCTCATGAGAAATTTAAAGTTAACTTTCCTTGTACAGTGATTCATGAGTAAAAAATGGTTTAGTTGGCCAGCCTGCATTGAAGAAAGTGACTGGCAGTGAAAGGGAAAAGGATATTTTAAGAACGTTTGCAAGTTGTCTGTTGTACAAGAACACAGAGCAGTTTCTGCTCGGATGTTATTTTTAAACCCTGCTGCATTTGTAGCATACAGGCTATATGACTCATCAAAACTTAAAAGAAAATAAAATCTTGTTTCTGTGTTCACTTTAAAGATAGTGGTCTAACTTGGCAAGCAGAAGTTATCTGAAAGCACCAGAAGGACAGCATTGTTTCAAGACTATGCAAATCAAGTGTGGGAAAGTTGCACCTTAAGTAAATAAGAGCACTAGTGCATGTCTGGGCAGTGAGTGGGAGGCAACAGACTTAGAAAGAGAAAGGGAAGAAAAAAAATCTGGAAACAAAGCCTGTTGTTCTGACTAGGAGACAGCAACCCCTACAAGGCATGTTTATTCTGATGACAGCAGCACAAATCACTGGTAGCCCTGACTGATATGCTCCTCTCACCATCTGGCCCCCCCATACCTCCTACTACTTGTTAGGCTTTTTTTAAATTAAAAAATATTTCGAATTGGGTGTTCTGGGGGTTCACCAGCTTATATCAGTGCTGCTGAACATTAAAATCACAGGACAAGTGACAACAGTCACCGGCTGGACTTCCACTTTGCCACTGCTCTGTGAGGATGAGAGGTTACTTCCCACCTCACTTTCAGATATGGTTCCTTGGTAATTTTTTTTTTCTTTTTTTTAAGCATGAATTACAGAAGCAGAGAAAATTAATGAGCCACTACAGCTGTTTAGGTTGAATTCTTATAGAATAGTGTGTCAGACACTCCAGATTCAGTTCCTGTTGGAACTCTAGTCATGCAAAGGTTTCCAGCAACAGAGGATCCACCAATATGCTTGTTAGGCAGAAAAATTACTTTCTATTCCTTCAAACTTCTGAGTCTTATTCAGGAATACCCAAAATTCCTACAGAAGATCAATATCAACATTTTTGTAACCTCAGAAGCTCTCAGTTGTAAACAGAAATGATAAAGGGTTACATACAGCAACTTCGAACCTGTCTGTTGATAAAGAACACCCACATTTCATATCCACTACCCCTCTAAGGGTAAGGCACAAGACTTCCCGGTGCTGTAAATATGTGCTGCATATTTTAAGGCATTCCAGATATTTAATTCTTGGGTTATGGATAAAATCTGCTTTCCATTGTCTCCTTGCCAGGACAGAAGGGACTTCAAAGCACGGGAACAAAATTCGGCATTCATCAGAGCCCACTGACAAGATTTCATCCCAGCCATTAACCTCTCAGCACTCGGAGCCAGGCTCACAATGGGAAAGGAACCCAGAGATTTAACTAATCCCATTCTAAAGAATGCTTGACTTTTGCCTACTGATGGAAGAAACCAGGGGGTGGGAGGAAAGAAGAGGAAACACTAAAAGGGAGAAGAAGAGAGAAAAGCCACACTGTACTTCAAGCTTGGAATTGAAAAAAACCTATTAATCAGACTGCTGGAAAAAAACATAGCCACCAAACATTTGCACTATTTATGCAGAAACAATTAGTTAGTGCTCATTAGGCAGCATTCACACGATTTATCCCATAGCCCCCTCTCCCTCAGTGCCACCACTTCACAAACCAAAAGCTTCTTAAAATTATCAGTGCATTAAAAGCCTGCTCCCCCCTTATTCTGGGCAAGTCAGCATGAATAATGTGTCTTGCTCAAAACCACAACTTCCAAAAAGCCCTCCCTCCCCAGTCCTACTGTGTTTAACATCACTTGTTTAATTAGCTGGGGAGGGGTGGGGGGAAAGCAAGGAAGGATAAGAAGCATTTACCTGCACTCTCCTGGAATTGTGCAAGAACCATGCTTGGGGCTACATCCCTGACGACAAATGGCTGTTAAAACAACAAAAAAGAAGAGTATCACCACACTGCCTGCTTCCGGCGCCTTCACAACTCATGGGAACATTTTAATCTCTAACCAGCACTATAATCCTGCTGAATCCAAGGTTTTAACCAGGATCTCCTATCAAGTCTACCGGAAGAAAAACCAAGGTAGGTGTCCCTGGGATAGGAAATCTACACGCTTTTCCTTTTTGTAGGAAATCTGTTCCTCTGACTTTGCAGAGGAATCTTTCCTAGTGCTGTTCAAAGAGCTGTTTTTATGGGGGACAAACCATCGTGCCTTGCAGAGCTCAGGTCACTTGGAGTCTACAGGTTTTCTTTCTCTGTCTTTTGCAGGTGATCTGGGCCACTCTCCCTGGCTTTACACCTAATTCAAAGCAGCTTTTAACTACTCTGGATTTAGTTCTGGCTATATCTCTGAACAGATAGGATATCAAGATGAGCGACAACTCAAATTGCAGGTAAACTCAGTCATTAAGACAGGCTGATAGTCCGTTCCTAAGTCGTGTTTTCTCCTTCCCCAATTACCTAGGTAGCAGCCATTCCCTAGTAAACATTTTGAACACGATCTCAGGTGGAACAAACAAGCCTGGGACTTTTCAAACACCAAAGCTTTACACTTGCCAGGTCAGCTCTACAACAAGCCTCTCCTTCCTGCTTGTCCTGAAGTTCTGCACCAAAGGGGAAATCCTTTTTGAAGTCAGCAGCAGAACTCCCATTGAAGTCAATGGGCTGGGTTTTCTTCCCAAGGGCAAAGATGTGGATAATCAGAGAAAGAATACATCTGCTAAGTGCCCAGTTCTCTCTCCATGACCTCTCCAAGACACTAATGCAAGGCAGAAACTACTCTTCTTCTGCCCGCACTTCTCTGTGTAAAGAGCTGGTCACTGTCCCATCAGTCCTCAGCCCCCTGTCTGCACAATCTGACCACTGAATACGCCACTGGATACGCCACCCTCAAACCCCTCCCAGTCCCACTGGTCTTCAGGTTGAGCATTTGTCACAAACCTTTGTTGCACTCTGGTCCCATCCAGCCTTCCAAGCAGGTCTTGTTGCCGTTCTGGTCACAGGTGTGGTGGGTGAAGAAGTCATCTCTGGGTCGGCAGAACTTGTTGCAGCCAAAGCCATAGTAATGTTCTGCACACGTCACACGGATCTGGTACTCGAAGTGGGCAACTCCTGCATTGTGCTTGAGAGTCTGCCACTGCCGGCTGGGATTGATCATGCCAGAGTGGGAAGCCTTCTCAATAATGCCATCGGGGTCTGCAGGCACAAGAGATCTCAGGGTTAAACCTTCCTTTAGGTCTCGTCATTAACTCCCACATCACAGCTCTCCAGCTTCACAGGCAAGACTCTCAGGCAGCCACCTGGTTTTATTAATTTTCTGTTTCAGACAGTCAGATAAGGCTGCCCTGGAGCTACAAACCATTAACTGAAACACACATGCAGCATTATCAAGCTGAACCAAGCTTGAAATCAAAAGGGACTGTTCAGTCACTGTCAATTGCTTACTCCTTCTGAAGTGTACGGGCATCCACTAAGAATTCATACAGTTCATGACTAAAGAAAATTCAGCTCCAACAGACTGGTACAAAATGTGTTTTCCCCTGCTCCTCCATTAACGGCACTAGTTTTGTTTTCAACTGGAGCATTTACAAAAACAACATACTACAATAGCCTAATAAAGCCATGTCTACAGGCTGAACACAGGCACTGCAAAAAGTTTGCAGCCTTTTCCTTATGTACAAACACTAAATTGAAAACTACCAACTCCAGCATTCAGATGACATTGACAATCTCACCAGATTTTGGCTGAGAAATACCATGGAAGTCCTGTCTTCAGACAGCACCTGAGAGTACAAAGTCAAGATGACCAGAGCTCAAAGCAAAAGACTCAAACTACTGCATATATGTGCATATAGATGCCCTTCCTCTCAACAGAGCATTTCAAAGTTTAGGTTTGCACTTGACATTTAGTTCTAGCAAAAGTCTTCTGGCTTTCAGAGCCATACAACTGTCTAAATTATGGCTTGAAATAATAATATTTCACATTTGCTTGGAACATTGTATATATCTGTGGTATTTCACTTTGTAGTCCAGGTCTTGTGACTTAAACGATCTGACACTGCCTTACGACCTGCTGCTACCCAGCACTTGACTGCTGAGTGAAAGTTTATCGTAAAACAGCCAAAATATCCTCGCAGGCTGAGTTCAAAACCAACAGTGAGTACATCGGAGCATAATCCAGCGACAGGAGAATTTGAGGTAGGAAGGCAGTTTGCCAATGATGTGTTAGCAGCGTGTGAAGTACTGGCACCTCTGAGCGCTAAGAATTAAAATGTACTGATGTGCTGCTTGTTCTTCCAACAGCTACAAAAGAACCTTCTGGGATTTTACATAAGGCAGAGCTGAAGACTAATGAAGTTGCTACTAAAGCTGTAAGATGACACACGGGCAGTTTTTAATCTAAGGTACTTTTAAATGTATTACTAAGGATCTTTGATTTGCAGCTTTCAAAAAAGAACTTCCCAACAGGCTTCTAAAGCCTCAGATACCCATTATGGATTCACCACTAGGTCCTGCCTGCTTGTCTGCAGTTTGGAATGAAGTCAAAGCTCTCGCTGCACAACCACATTAGAGTGTCAATACTAAGACGTTGTGAGCATCTGCCCACTTTTGGGGGTACTTGTGACTTGAGACTACGGCATTCCTGATGTGTTTACAGTGTGAAATTAAGGGCAACAACTTCTTATTCACCTTCTGGTATTTCTGGTTCTATAATATTTTTCCATATAAATCAGTTTTTATTATTCATTGGCACTAAGCCCCCAACTCCACAACTATGTGGCAGACTTTCAAATGCAGGCAGACCTTTATTAATTTAAATCCCATTCGCAGGTAATGTGGATGCCTAAGGACCTTTCCATACTGGTACATCCAGAGCAATATCACGCTCTGTGCTGTGCAGGTGTAAGGCTCTTAGATCTCATCAGCAAGATTATTGACTAATTCTAAGAGGTACTTAAGCAGATGCATATCTGCTTGTCTTGAATGGGGCTAGTCTGGCAATTACAGTTCCACTCATGCATGCTAGAGATGGCTCTGCTGCACTTGCCAAGATTACACTCCATCCACAGCACAGCTGGAAAGTAAAAGCACTTCCCCAAACACCAAGTGTGCATAAAGACATCCTGCTCCTTGTGAGGAGAACAATTTTATCCTCTCCTGTAAGTGGCAGAAGAAAAGGAGAACGACACTCAATTTAGTTTTGCAAACCAGCCCCCCCACCTCCACCCCCACACTCATTCTTGCTTTTCCAGTCTTCTCCTGTTCCCCCTTGGGAACATACCACTGACAGCTATTTCAGTCCTGGGCACCAGAAAGGGAGTTGCCTTGAAAAAGTGATCTTTTCTTTTGCCTCTGCTCTTTCATTCTTCTACTATCTGCCAGCTCATCAGGAAGCTTGTCCTTGCTGTAAGTCTATGACCTCTCACTCCAGCCATCAGCTCTTTGGAGACCTTAACCACAGCCTGAACTCAAATGGAAACACCCTTTTAAGTCCACTGGACTTCATTTTTTGCAGGTGCTCAGATGAAACCCAGCTGCAGTTTCCCTCTGGATCACAGATAAAATGTCTTCCATTGGATACACATTTTAAAGCTACCCCCATCAACCTGAAATCAAGCATAGTCTCCCAGGTTTAAGCTCCCTTTCCATTAGCCATCACCCACAGTTTTCACAATGAAGTGCTGGCATGTTCCTTCTTGTACAAGAGTTCCTCCACCCTTGCCTATTCCCACCTGTCAGTGTGCACTTACACAAGGGTGCTGACCCAGACTCCAGGGGAGGCATTGCAACAACCCTGCCATTCTTAGCCCGCATCAGCCACCGTTTCAGTTTTATAGGAAGCAATCCCAACACAGCAGAATGTTTAAGTAAATAAAAAGCAACAGTCAGCCAAGCTTGAGACAAAGGCATCTTCTGAACTCCACTGCCTTCATCTGACTCAGAACTCCATGCTTTGATAGAAAGGTTAGAGGAAGCATTAACCCATTAGAAATTGATGAAGTGGAAGAGAGAGGCTTTCTGTACATCTCGGGCTTCCACTCCGCACTTCACTGTCAGAGACTCTGTTGGTTTTATTCACTTCTCGTGGCTACACTTCAAAGCTATAAATCCCTCTTTTTATTCAGTGGGCAACTGTATCAAAGGTTTTAGACACAACGAAATGAGCTATTCTGACTGCCCACCTTTGCCTTTCAGTGCTCCAATGTCTGGAAATTATAACTATGCAGCATCAGGAAGCAAAAACAACAACAGAAAAAGCCCAGACTTCTCTGAGCAGTTTGGGTGGCCAAGGACAGCACAGTTATTTTCCTAAGTCTTTGTTTCAGACAACTTCCAGCTACGGCTTGATTTACATTGTGAAGTCTCTTATGCCCGCCTGGAATTCACATGCAACTGATACCAGTAATTTACAATAGCTCTTTGACATAGTTTGAGATGCAATGTCAGCCCATTAGCTTTATGTATGAAGCAACAGTAGCAAGATGGCAACCAGACAAGAACCAGAGTAAGAAAACCATTTGAGTTAAATCTTGGCTCCAACAAAGCACGATTCTCATCAACTTCAACAGGGCCAGAATTTAACTGCAAGCCACTCTTGGAAGTGAGACAAGAGAGAGTATGTGGTAAAGCAAATGTAGGAGGAGTGGAATGTTGAGGGGGGAAGGAAGCATCCACTGGAGGATCTTCTAACAACTTCATTGATCACAGGATGCTTCTAGAGCTATTGAAAAGTCACACAAGGCCTACTAAACCCACTTTTATTGTTGAGAGCTCTCACGGGGTCTTTACAATTCAGTGGCAATTAGGGCAAAAGAAAATCCTGGACATCAAAAAACCCCACTCTTCCATTATATGGTAACAATTGTTTAGTTCTAATCGTTTTCTTAACTAGTTCTTCAAGCCTTACTCTGCAGCTCTGGGAAAGCTGACTAAGTCAAGCCATGCAGCACAAAGGAGAAGTTTTGTGCAGTGCAGTGACTGAAGTGACCTACAGATACCCATCTGTATCTGTGATGGCAGATGCTGGAGCAGGAATGCAGATCAGGAACATATGCAAGAGCATGTCTGCACTTGGTCAAATGCACGGCTGAGAAATGAGGCAATTTTGTCTGAAGACAATTGTACTTCCAGAACATGAAAGCAAAGAAAGGGTTCATTGTGTAGCTTTGGAAATGCAGTTGTTTCATGAAAAAAGATGAGCTCTAATAATAGTAAAAGTGGCAGAGACCCAGTCTGAAACAACTCCCAGATCCTACTATAAACAAGACTTTCATTTTGAATTCAGGCATCTTCCATTTTTAATATTTCATTGCTGCTGCAGCATCTACTTTCTTCTCCTCCATACAACACTCTATATCCAAGAAATCCCCTAGCCACTGCTCCATGACTGTGCTGGGGTGGAGTCTGAAATCACAGGTACTGCAGCAGTGCTGAATGAGGCTGGTTGTGGCTACCCCGACAGGCCACATGATTTATCTCAAGCAACAACTGCTTTTTTGGAATGAAGAATTAACAGGACACCCCATATACATTTAAAAAAATATAAGTAGCAGATCTGCACAGAGTAGTTCCCAAGCTATGCACTCTTCACCAATTAAAACATAAAAGCACAGCACTGCGCACACTTCTCCAAGGCCTTTCTCTCACGAGGCATGAAGCCCATTTCACTGCTGCATGGCTGCCACCTTGGCATTCCAAAGCAGACTGCAAGAAGCTGCTGTAGGATTTCTGTAAGATGGACCACAGTGCTGCTGCTTCCTTACTGAAGGAAAAGGCCTGTTGTGTCAACAAAAGCTTTATGAGTTCAGATTCACACTCTCTCCTGTGGCTTTTACCACACACACTGTTAAAGCCCTAGGTTGAAATAGAGCTGATTTTGCCCACCTCCTTTAGTAACAGCAGGCAAAAAGCAGAACAGCTCATGTGCCAAGAGGCCCTGTGCAGCTTCCTCTAGCCATGGGAAAAGCTGAGCAGAATGGTTCTGAAACCAACCAGAGACATTCCAGGAGAAAGATCCCCACCCTTGATTTTTCAGCCAGCTCTATCAGGTGGTGTCTGGTAAATATTTTTTCAGCCCCTGCATATAAACCCCCAGACATCCAACTCCCAAGGAAGAGCTTGTAGTAACTCCTATTTCTCATCTACAGTCATTAGATGGATATGGATATCAAGTCTTACACAGACTTTAAGTGGTTTTCTTTTTTTAAAGCAGAACATTAAGTTTTGAGAAGTACTTAGTTTATAGAGAGGTCTCAGGTGAACAAGACTTAGGCTTCTGAATGTTGATCCTAATTAAAAAGAACAAAACAAGACCAAAAAAAACCAAACAAAGAAACCTGAATAAATCCCTTGGCTTTTACTCTCCCAAAGGAGAAAGAAGGAATTAACAGCATCTATTTTTGGGCATCACACTGTTGGTGCCTAGGTGAGCAAGCTACTCACCCTCTGCAGGCAATGTGAGTAAGACAGGCTGCTGCAGAGCCTGGAGGAACTGCTCCAAGTTGTTTGGGAGAGAGCTTTTCCCTCTCCTTGTGCTCTAACTCACAGCAAGCTGTTGAGGCTCCCAGAGGCTTTTCAGTGCCAGGGACACAGTGGTGTCAGAACTAAATAAGCCAGAGGAAGGAACACTTACTTGTGGAGTTATCATTGTAATCCCACGCCTCAACAAGCAATGTGTAGGATCTCTGCAAAAGAGAAATAAGAGTTAGTTTCAAAGCCACACATGAAGGGGAAAAAAAAAAAACAACCAGCCAACAATTTTAATTAAAAAGAAAAATTCTGGTCTCTGCCCCAAAGCATATACTTGAACACAGAAATAGGTAAAAGATTATGCTTGAGACAAACATGATCTTCTTGAAACCCCGTAAGCTACCTTATCCAGTCTGACTTAGAAGACCTTTCACCTTGGATAGCTCATCTTTGTCATCATTAAAGCATCTTATGTACTTAACCAGGAAGTACAGCCTTTGACACTGCACTCCAGCCAAAATAAAGCATATGGGACAATTGCACATGGAAGACAGAAAGCACCAGGATAGCACAGCAGCATCAAAAAACCCCAAACCAAGCCCCCACTCTCAAAAACTGCTTCAAAAGAATTTTAGTTACAGAAAAATAATCTCGATGTCCCTTCCCCCAGCCATCCTGAAAGCAAGAAGTGTTGCTAAGATTACTGTGCCCTGCCTTGACAGCACAATCTCCAAGGACTTTGCTTTTCAGCACCCCCTTTGAAAGCTTAGTCTGCGTGAGGGCCATCGCAGCTCCCACAAGTATCAGGTAACGGAGAGAAGGACTGATGGATATGGGAAGGGGGTGGGGTGAGAGAGAAGCATTGTAAAACAAAGGCTAAGATCAGCCTCCTTGGAAGAGCGGGGAAAGGGAAGCCGTGCTATCCACCCGTGTCCCTTTTACAGATGCTCCAAGCTGCCAATGAGCTCTGTAGCACTCCAGCAATAATAATCATAAGCATAAACTGACTGAAGTGACTCCATGGGCTGGAAAGATGCCAGCTATTACATCTAAGCCACCTTTATCTTCAATCCTAACTTGAGAACAAGACCCATTAAAACATCTCCTCCTCCTCCTCCAGCTCTACCCCGAGATATTATTATCCAGGCTGTATCTTTCAAAGTTGCCATTTAGCCATCCATATCCCAACTTACACAATGATTAAAAACCAAAACAAAACACCTCCTCTCCAGAAGGGGGAAAAAAAAAGCTGAGGAAAATGATGCAAAAAATATGACTTACGAAGTATAAATATAATAGTAACTCCAGATAAGGCAATAAATGTAACATCTTTCTGGAGAGCAGAACAGTAACACTAGAGATAAAAATTCTGTGAGGAGTTTCGATGCTTTGCCATTGCAACTGTGCATTGCAAGGTTTATTTCTCCTTAATTGTGTCCATGTTCAGTCACAAGTTGCTCATTTGTGGTCTGCAGTGCTTCTCACCCTGTCTGTAACAGAGACCAAAATACAGTTCCGAGAGTGAGCTGCTACAAGGTGCACAGGGGTAAGGCAGACCTCAGATTTCTGAAGAGAAGAGGAAACAAAAAAGGAGGGAAAAAAATAAAAAAAGAGAACAAGAGTTGGAGCAGACTGCTTTCTCACAACTGGACACAGCATGAGGCTCTGAATGAAAACCCAGTTTGTGATGGACACTGGCTTGCTGTATAGCCTAAATATGTTTCATATTCAAAGCAGACCAGGATTCCATTCCATTCACTGATAACTGTGGGAAAATGCTTCCAAAAGTAAGCAAAACTGGGCAAGCCAAGACATGCAACCAAACTTCTATGCAGAGGCTCCATTGGCCTGAACCATTTTTGGTTAATGTTTCATGAAAAGTTATATGTTACTTGTTTCTATTCTAGACCAAGTCTGACAACTTGAAAGAAACTCTGAAAATCAAATAAACCAAAATGCAACATGATCATCAAACACTGCTTAAAACAGATTTAAGAAGTCCTTGCACAAGTCAGTGGTGGAAAAAAAAAGAAAAAAGAAAGAACCAAAACAAATAAACAAAACCAGAAGAGAACTCCCGAGCCATATTACAGATGCAGATTGCACTATCTTGGGTGCTTCCTCAGTGGTTTAATTGCCAACATTAAGCAGTACAAGCTCAACATGTTACTGCAAGCTTGACAAAAAAATATTATGATATAGAGAATGAATTATGGCAACTAGCACTACTTCCAATAAAGTTAAGGATGTTTTCCTTTCGCCCTTGCATAATTGTTTTGGAAGATATTTTGTCTAAACTCATAGCAACAGTTCCCTGCTGGTTCTCAGGACTGTTTACCAACACACCTAGCCCTTAAGGAAAGGAAAGGCTGAATCCTAGCTGTGAGTGCTACTGTTGCTAGATACTCGTGTGACCACTTTCCACTACCACACAGGAGTTTGGTTAAAAGAGAGGAGATGCTTCAGCAGAACCAGATGGAAACAAAATGCAGGGTGAACAGACTTACCCTGGCAATTCCCTTGCTTTTAAATGCCCCCTCTCATTTCATCTAAATGTTTTAAATGAGGAGTCCCTGTCCTGAAAAGGGATGATACAAAGCATGGCATTTGATCCCTTGGCTCTGTCCCTCTCAGCATGGGGAAAAGACCAAAAAAACCCAAAACTTTGTGTTCAAAATGGGACACTTCTAAACAGAAGCCACACAGACACCCAGAGCCTCACACCAGCAGCAAACTCCCTTCAACAATATAACTATCACATACCTCTGGGGGAGCTAGTTCCCTCAGCTCCCTCCAGAAAAGCAGCTCTGTGCAAAGCTGCACTGTTGAGATTTTTTAGAAGTGCATATCATCCCCACTCTATAGATCAAGGATTCAGATATCTCAGGAATGACTGCTTACAGTGTGGAGGTTTAAGTTTTCCCATGCCCATAGATGACCTCTGCCCATCTTTGAATAAATATATATATCCAGACACAAGAATTCCACATCATGCACCTTATTCCATCAAAGCAATGTCCTAGGCAACAAGGCAGCAGCAAACTTTCTAGAGTCACACCCAATTAGCCACTGTAAACCTGAGCTTAACCAGAAGGCAGGGATTCTGGCTTGAGAGGAAAGGCAGTTTGAAAGGAGCAGCAAGACCTTAAACTTTGCAGATCAGCCCAGAGGACTGAAAGGCAACATGGCCAAATTTAAGCAAAACTTCTGTAAGAGAAGCCAGGAGAGGACAGAAATGGTCAAGTTCACACTCCAAGAAACAAAGCAAGCATCAGCGTGCAAGGGCTGTTTTCCTCAATGACAAGACACTGTGTCTTGATCCATTGATAGTACAGCTCAATAAACTGTGCAGACCCAAAACCCCCCAGAAATTGTCCCTTTTAAGGGCGTCAAAGGGCAATGCAACCTCCTTTCTGGTTATTTAAATGAATCCTGGCAGCTGCAGGTAAACAGGTGTTTAAAGCTCTCTGCTTAATTACCTTCTTCCCTCCCTTCATCCAGACATCCACCCATAGGAGGTGCTTTTGTACTCTGGCTTCTAAAGCCACTCTGCAAGTCAGTGGGCCAGAGCAAGATTAAAACATCCGGCTCCTCAGCTGAAGCACTGCCACGGTTTTCAAAAGGCTTGCAACTTGTCAAACTCCTTTCCCTCCTACCCCTGTGGTTAGTGCATGCAAGAGCTTTGCTGAGCATGTGAAACCATGACTAGACAAATGCAGTGGGAAGTTTTGCATTCAGAGTGCTGCGCCTGCTCCTCCTCTGCCAAACAAGGAGAGCAGGTTAAGCCCAGCCACCTTCTCCTCCCGCTCTGCACAGATGTGAACAGCAGCTTGAGAGCAGTGTTCACACACACCCTGTCTGCACCAGGGTGGGTGTTGAAGACACCTGCAGAGCAGGCCACAGGGGTCCAGCTGTGACATGTGCAATAGGGAAACTGAGGCATGTTTCAGCGTGCCCAAGGGCCAGGGAGGAGAGCATCTCTGAGCAGGGTTAAAGCTAGCCATAAACCCACTTCCTCTGAACATCACCAGGACTGTCACTTGGGTACCCTGCCACTCAACGATGATACTACGCAGATGCATCACCACATTGTGCCACGGTTGGTCAACTTTGACAACTGAATATCCTTCAAAGGAGTTAAAGGCAACTGGTTCCTCACCCAGAGGATATGCAAATGTACTCCAGTAAAGGACAAAAACCACCTAACCCTCTTAACCTTTTGTGAAATGGAACATCATCAGGAAGCTCTTCTTTGGGACAACCTAAGTAAGGACAAGGCAACACCCTACAAAGCTGTTACTCCCTCAAATCTGTGTATGTAAACACAGCCCAAGCCATGGCAATCTTTCTCATGTCTCAAAGCCTATGGCCAAGAGCTCGGCTGAACCCCGAGCAGGCAGCCCAGCCAAGAGCCTCATCAGAATATGCCCACACCAAAACACAGCATGCTGCTCCTTTAGGCTTCATTCTGAGCAGTTCCTTTGTTGCTCTAAGTGCCAGTAAACTCTGCACTGCCACAGAAAGGAGACATGAAAACGAATTGAACCACATCAGCAGCTCCAGGAGAGACTTGCCCCCCATCCTGCCTTGGCAAGGGAAGGCAGCAGCCCAAGTCAAGACCTTCACCGCACCACCACGGCCACCCTCCTGCCAAGTGATGAAGGACACAAAAGTACCGCTATCCAAACTATGCATACGCTTAAGCATCCAGTAAACCAGGCTGATCTCTGATCTGGCAAGCCTGCTGGAATAATGAGTATCCTGTGAATACATAATGTGCTGAAGTTGCCATTGTGTGAAGTAAGTCCATGGTTTGTCTGGGAGCCGAGCAATGCTGAGTCTACTGCTGCTTCCTGTTGCTTGTCCTGTATTAGCATTATTTTTGGATAGGCCCCATTATGTTCTGTAATCCTCAGTGCAGTCAGTATGGCCACACTATTGTTCTTGGTTAATATTAGCAGTCAATGCCTCTGTCTGGGTGGCCGGACTACAATGTATTCCAATCATAAAACTAGCATGCATTAACGGGACAATGTACTGGGTTCAGGGGGCAGACTTGGGGCCTTCCCTCCACCCCCTTCTTTAAAAAAAAAAAAAAAAAAAAAAAAGTATAGAAAAACAGCTTCTTTTCCTCCTTCTTTTTAAACTAATGATTTCAAGTGATCTCAGCTACCAGGGCGCTTCATACAACAGCAGCATTTTAATCGGCACCTTATCTAGTTACAGAGTTATTTTCTCACGGAGCCCCACTTGTCAAAGAGCAGCAGCAGATAGGCCAAAATGTCAATGGTTGCTTTCAACCTTCCCCAACAAGCAGATTACCTGCCCTTATCAGTCCCCCTACCTGTTTAAAGCATCCCACTGATAATTAAATGCACCAGTTACAAAAGGGTGGCAAGGTTAATAGACAGAATACCTAGTAGCCAGCCAAGCAAAACAGTCAGGTTCACATGGAGCAAGCCTGAACAAGAAGCCTTTCTACTTATTTACCTAAGTGCCTAAGAACTGGGTTGAGCTGGTAAAGGAGTCTGGATGTGTGACTATTTACAAACCACTTTAACCACTTCTATCCATTTTTTTCAGTTTCTCCTGAACAGTACAAGAATAATGAGTGTAATTTACGCTGCAGAATAGTGACCACAGAACCATGAGCTCCACAGACTAACAAGAAACAAATGCAACAGCTTCTAGTTTTGACATCTTTCCTTGTGTTAAGACACAGGGGTTACCAGTTAAATTATTAGGACTGAGTCAATTAACATACAATACTTCTGTTCATCTAGAGAAATTCAAAGGCAAGCTTAGTTTCAGCTTTCAAAACCAATCCTGTCATTTGTGCTATCTGCAGAGATACCTCTCCTTATCTACAGAGAAGTACTCTTAAGAACTGTAGCTTAAGGTTTTTGCTTTGCAAGGAATCGCAATTCCATTAGGAATGAAGCTGGAATAAACAGCTCAGACCCAAGTTCATCAGCTTTAGAACAAGCTGACTTCTACTCCAGCCTCCAGCCCACTGGGAAGTGATGTTTCCTTGAGTGAACCGCAACTTTAAGCATAAAGCATTGATTTTATGCAATTCATTTTCAGCCATGCTGACTTCCAGCTGCATAAACAAGCTGACAGTGCTGGATGTGTGTAGCCTGAGAAAGTTTAGGAATAAGCTTCAGTGTCAAACCCAATCCAGCTGCCACTGAAGTTAAACTGGAACAGGCCTTTATTATAACAATAACACAAATTCTAGGAGCAAGCAAGATGAGGATTTATTTTTAGACATATTATGTTAATATAGTCAAATGGATTTACCATGAAGATGAAGCTGTGAACTGGCTGGAACATAAAAAAAAAAAAACTTCTTTAAAGGCTGCATCACTTCTCTCCAGTCCTGGGATAAAAACAGCCTTGTGATGCTAATTATGCTTCAGATGTCACTTAATACTCCCAGCTCTGTTTTGAAGAGTAATCCTAGGCAAAACATTACACTTTGAGTGCTAAGATTTATTCTTATATTATTAATCAACAATAAAAGACAGAGTATGTATTTGATTAATATGCATCTTGTTATTATAAAAATTTCTTCTGATCTGCCCATGCTCCAAGATGTCATTGTTCAAGAAAAGCTTGAACAATAATCTGGCATTTGCTTCTATAAGTTTTCAAGAAGTTAACTGGAGGGAGAAAAAAAACAAAATCAAAAGCCAAATTTTAGTCTTATGACTGTGACATACTGGGCTTAAAAGAAAAAAAAAAAGCAGATGACTGTAGTGATATTTTTTCTCAGATTCAAAAGGCTGTTACTTTAATATCAGCTGCAGGTTAGTATTTTGGACACCTCTTGTGTCAAGAGAGGGAAAAAGTTCACAAAGCTTAAAAAACACTAAAGCTCTTTTAGTAGGTCTCTCTAGCCACAGAAAACAATGCCTACCCAGAAAACATATTTTACATCTTCAGGAATCAGGACCACTAACATTTGTCATGAAAAAGGGGCTAGGCTGACTATTTTATTTTTTTAGATTGACTATTTTTATTTTAAAGTTGAAATAAAATGTTCAAAACTCTTTTAAATTGTATTTTATGCTAAACTCACTGAGATGCTGGAGGGTTTTTTTCCACCTCAATAGTTTCCTGGTGTGTTGGTGCAATTGGCTCCAATATTAAATAATTACAAGGAGCATAATTTTGGGATAAACAAGCTGTTTGAAACTGGAGCTATGCATACCAAAAGAATTGCCAAGTTTGACCTTCTTACTCAGTCTCGCCAAACCCCCAGAAGATCTTTCTTTACATAAAAGCAAAGTATAGTGTTAAGTTTTGCTTAGTTAATTGGTGCTCAGCTCCCTCAAGGTGCAGCACACATCACACTTGGGGTTCTTTAAGAAAGGCCAGAGGTTTGATTCATGTGAGAGAAGAGCATGTGTCTGCCTTGGAACCAAACTTGTTCAGACAGACTTTGACAAGTGGAACATGGAAATGCTTTTGTTCCATACTTTTTTATACGGCTTCATAAAGGCAAGCTTGCCTGTCAAGAAAGTTAATGAAGTCTCAAAATTAATGTAAGAAGCAAGCCTAGGTGCATTTAACATTTTTTAATCATCATTGCTATTGTTTCAATGCACTAACTGAAGAACTACCAGCTACTGCAGGGGCAGCTTTCTGATCCACTCCAGTTCCTTTATGCTGGGCTGCTGCCCTGTTTCCTAGCAACTTACTCAAACCTCCCATCACTTAAATTAATTTATGGCCCACCGTGTCCACACCCATTACTCACAGGGGAAGGTATCAAAACTGACAAGAGCAAACCTCATAAGTTATTAATATGACTCTGACACTTCAAATCTACATTACAACTGCAAGCTCCCTCTAACGATACTTTTAAAGCACTTCATTCTCTCCCCTTCCTCTCCTGCATGATGAATAAAGGCCTCTAATGCAATGCAACTATTTTTCACAAATGGCATAAGGGGGCAGCTTGACATGGGAAGAGGCTTTTTCTTTTTAATTTTTTTTTTAAGTAGTCAAGGCAACAAGACTTCTGAACGTTACTATTGACTCAAGCTGGAACATCCAATCAAAGCCTCCCTCAGAGAGTAGAACACAACCCAGAGAAGGGCATGAATTTTCAAGTGCAATATGATTAACATTTTGGTCTAGCTCCTATTACCTCTACTATAATTTTCAGCTGAATGTATTCAAAGGTACCTCTCATGATCAGCCATATGAGTAAATGCAATGCTAATCTCAAACTCTTACTGAAGTCAACAGCATTCAGCCACCTAAAGAGTTCTTTAAATTCTGAAATCTCAGCATCAGATTAGAGCTGACTAAATTAAGTTTACTGCTTTATCCGTAGAGCTTTGAAAATGCCTGAAATGATTTGTGTACACAATTTTAGTACAAATAAGAGCTTTGTCACATTAGATATTCTTTTGTTCAAATGCCATTTGGAAGTCACAATGGCTAGCATAAAAGCTGTGCCCTGTGGAAGCTAAAGCTGGGAAGCAGGCTTGATAATTGCACATGGACTATCATCAGAGTCTCAAAAAGTGCATTTCTGCCTGGGAAAATGCAAGAGCTTATTCCAAAATTCCAGGCTTATGAACCAAGCGTCTCAAGTTGTTGAGTTTTACCCATTTCAAAGGTTGCACTGGAGTTTTGCTGCTGCTCCAGGATTCCAGTGCTGAATGAGATTCAGCAGGACAATAGAAGCATTTATTTTACTAAGATGCAAGCAAGCTTAAGAGACTTCTCCCAGGGTCCCCACCCCCCCAGATCCACCCTCTACACAGAGATTTCCCTTCCAAACCCTACAAAGAGAGATGCTGTTAGAAGGAACATGTTTAGTTTTCACACCATTTTCATATGCATACCTATATTCAAGGCAGTCAGGTTACTGGGAGCTAGTTTAAAAAAAAATCCTTGATGTACCTGACTTCTCTGACAAAAGTCAAAATCTGCAACACAAGCACTACAGCCATTGGCAGAGCTTCAAATACCTCAGATTCTTACAAAGCCCTTTATCCCTTTGATGGCATATTTGATAACAGTTTTATCTCATTTCATGTTAGGGAAAAAAAAAGAGAAAGAAAAGAGAAAGAAAAAAAGGACAGACTTGTACTTCCAACAGAGAATACTTTTGTTAACTCTGCTATTGTACTTTGTAATACTATCTCCTTAAAAACGGAGACTTAATTTCTCCCTCGTGCCTCTTCAGCCCTCGATATTCCACAAGTCCCGGCTGACAGAGGAGGCAGGTAGGAGGCAGCACAGGACATTTCAAGAACACGCGGCTGCCTGCAGCAGTCGGCGGCAGGACCACAAAGTGGGTGTCTACACAACTGGAGAAGGAATGCTTTTGGCGCGGGCTTTCCTCCCCCCAGAAGAAGTCCAGGCCCTCCCAGCAACCAGTCCTTATCTGACTACGAAGGACCAAGCTTTGGAGAGTCCAGGCATGCTTCCATCTCGCCAGCAGCGATAGTGGCAGAGGATAGGAAATGAGATTCACCCCTCCCCTGCATGCACATTCAGGGCCCTCCTCCCCTCCCAAAAATGACCTTAGGCATCTAGGTTAGGATGACTGGATTTACAAAACTGCTGAGCATCAACATACCCCAAGGCAGTTGGTAGGAAACTGTCTGCTCAGCGCCTTTGGAGAAGGGGTGTGTGTGGCAGGGGGGAAACAGTTTTGTTTCCTAGGTGATCTCAAAATACAAGTTTTAGGAGCAGAAATTTGGGAGTGTTCAGCGTTCATACCACAGCATCCCAGAAAGGCACCTCAAAAGCCAGACAGGAGTCTCCCAGCTCAGTCAGCCCCAGATTTTGCTCGCTGGCACGCAGCATTGCCGGGCACAAAAACCGTGCACCTCCGGCCATCCGAGGCCACAGCACTCTCCCATGGCCACAGATCCTGGGGCCCTGGAGCCTGCCTCCGTGGGTCTGTCCTGCATGATGGTCATTTTGGAAAGAAGGTCCTCACTTTCTCTGCAGAGAGCTGAGGGCTGCTCTGCAGACCTGACCATCAAAGCTTCAACCCTCCTGAGCAGCCCAGAAGAAACAAGCAGCAGCGATGTCTGGGTATTTTGTCCAGCCAACGACAAAGCAGGATCACCAATGAAGGAAGGGGTCACCCATCCTCCATCTCTCTGCTCTACAGGGCTGACCAGTATTTACTGAGTGGACAACGCTGGAAAAGTGCCTCGCAAAAAGCCCTACCTCCTTGAGCCACGGACTTCTGCACACAACTAGAGGGAAATCAGAATCTCTGGACCACAAGAGGCAGGTAGCCAGGAAAAGGCGCGCTGTGGGGAGGAGTGGGTGAAGTACACCAAAAGCTAAAACGAGGCTTTTCTCAGTCTTTAGCTTCTGGAGTCCACAAGCACCTTCTAACACAGCCAGCTTCCCAGGGAAGCTAGCAACTACTTCACCAAGAACAGCAATAGCAGCTCCCATCCACACCGAGCAATGCAGTGAGGTTTCCCCGTGGGAGAAGCAGGAAGCCTTCCCAAACATGCTCCAGGGAAGGAGGCCAGCTATGACACACACTTTTCACACGGGATCCCTCTACAGCCCCTAACCCACTGCTCTTCTGGCTTAAGCCCAAGACTTCACTGGTTAAGAAAAAAAAAATTAAAAAATGAACTTCTGACCTTCTAAATCTCAAGAGACTTATTCAGGCTGTAAAGTGCAGAGATACTGGATTTGCTTCCCTGACCCATTTAGATCCCCCTCACTGCACATCTGACTTTCAAATTTAACAGGCTGTGCATTGTGAGCCCCGGGGAACAAAAACAAAAACACCACTGCATTTTGCTCATTTCTGTGCTGCGGATTCCCGAAGCTCTTGCCAAGATGCCTGTTCCCTCCCAAATCCTGATCCCTCTTCCCCTGGCACAAGAAGTTAGAGCTCAGCTCACTAAGGACATCTCTCAAGCACCATCCAACAGACCCAGTGCCAGAGCAGCTCAAGCAACTCACCGGCCAGGCAAAGCTGAAGGGGATAACGATCCGGTTCTTTTCATTATTCCGGTTGTACTTTAAATTGAAGGTATTTCCTCCGATGACAGGAGTGGATTTGGATCCGAAGCTGCAAGGACCGCCAGCAGTGACCCGCGATTGATACTCCTTCAGGCAAACTTTAAAATAGGTGTCACACTCGTCTCTGGTGCATTTTTTATCTCCTGGGTTTCGGGTGCCATCGCAGCAATTTCCATTTTGCAGTTCACCATTCACATTTTGCATGGATAAGATCTCCAACTCGAACTGTCCTGACGCTAAAGTCACCTGTTAATCCCAAGAAAGAACCGAAGGAAAAAACCAAAACAAACAAACAAAAAAAANAAAAAGAAAAAAAAAAGAAAAAAAAAAAAAGAGACAGACAGTTACCTAAGTTTTTTCCCTAAACACAATCTACAACAACTCTGAAGACAGGAAAAAGTCATTTTAAGCATGCTTTCAAGAAGCACATACATAATATTAAAAATAAAACATAGCAAACCACTCCATGCTTTTCCCTATCAGACATCCATGAGAAGGGCTCATAAATCAGCCCAACTAAATAACGCCATTAATGCAAAAAAAACCCCTTAAGTGCCAGCTCCGAAAAAAACAGCGTGAGGAAGGCTTCGAAATGGCTAGGAAATAAAACTAAACTAAACCAGGAGTGCATACGCGAGGAACAAACCCAGCAAAACGATGTAGCTCGTAAGGCACTGTCTGGAAAGGCACCCAACCACCCCTCTACCTCCTCGGGGGTGCAGCTGAGCTGGGGGCGGCTGGAGCTGCCCAGCTGAGACTCAGACCTCCCTCATTAATCACCCCAGCAGTCCTGCTATTAAGTTTATTTTTTGAAAGAAAGTATTAAAANAAAAGGGGGGGGGGGGAAGTGATTTTTGGGGAAAATAAAAGCGGTTGGCAGTAATCGCGTTTCTCGTCCCCAGGAATTACGCCTTGCTGCAAGGAGCACTCCCGTGTTTGCCATCTGCAGAGAAGTTACGGGCAGCAGCTCCGCTGCGGCCGGAGGAGCCGTGCAGCAGCGCCCGTCCGGGATCTCCCAAGCCCATGTTCCGCAAGCTCCGCAGAGGAGCGCGAAAGCCGTGCCCCGGTACGTACCTGGGCCCGCAGCGCCAGGAGCAGGGTGAGGATAGAGC
>WBNO01013732.1:0-85000 GCA_013400575.1 Peucedramus taeniatus
TTAATTCAAACAACATTTTCTTCATTGCATATTTATTCATTGTGTATACTTGCACATAACTGAGTACATTCCTTCATGTGTGAGTGACCTCCAAATATTACATAAATTAAGCCAAATATAATTCAAATATTTGTAATTTGAATTTATTTTGAACTGGTAATTTTTTCTTATTGCCTCAAAAGTTTATAGTTATGTATTACTCATATGTCTAATGCAAATTTATAAGAGCTTCCTGCTGCTCCCCAAAATGCCATAGGTGTCTGTGCATATGAATGTACATTAAATGGTTAACATAATCATAAACAGGCCCAGTTCTGTGTTATTTATTTTATAGGAAATAGTGATATTCCAATAATGAATTGGAAATTGGTGAAAATTAACATTTTCACTGCCACTTTTTGAATTTACCCGTGTCTGCTATGGTGGAAAAAGTACTTTAAAAACCTGGAGACATACTGAAAGTGCACATATTTTGCTGCATAACTGGCAGGCACAATATCACATTAACTTGTACCACATGAATTTTGCACTAGTGAATTAGCTAGATGCTGTTAGTCACTGCAGAGACTGCTGTGCTACGAGTTACCCAAAGATCAGAGCAAAAAGCAGGGCAAAACCACACTGCTTCTAACATGTCCTTTTGATTGCTGTGCAGTCAGGCAGTCATTACTTGTCTGAAACCTGTTATCCAAAGTTCATTCACACACACACTGCCATTCTCCCAAATGTTAGGAAAACGTGCTGTCACACCCAGCTCTAGCTCTTCTATTGATTCACATTCTTTCTCCATGCATTTACCTTTGTGATAATTTTTTTTCTTTTTTCCCAACATTTTAGACAAGTAACAGGCTTAAAGGTAGAGAGGTAGTTTTCACAGCACTTGCTGAAGTGTGTACCTGCTTGTAGAAAAGTGCAAAACAAAAGAATTTTCAAGACAGAGAGCCTGGCAGAAAGTTCTTTCTTCTTTAGGTGATGAATACTCCTGGCAACCATTGTAATACTAACAGGAACTACATATATGCATCAATGAGTCTCATATGAACTGAGCAAGGTAGGAAAGTAAAACCCAAAAAAATCAATACTACTTTTTGTTTCTCATGATTTTAAAAATAATTGGTAGGCACTACAGTTAGAATTCTAGACTTGCCAGGTTTGCTAGAGATATCCAAGGCCTTAAAGAGAGCTTTATGAGCAGGTATGCTCCTTTACTGAAAACTTCAAGAAAAGAAAATTACAATTAACTCTAAGTTTTATCAAAAAAAATCTGGGGAGTTAAGTTTCAAAATGCTAGCATGTTGACTGTGGCAGCTGCATACCAGTGCAAGAGAAGCTTGAAAACAGAAGTAAGCATCCAAGGAGAGAAGTACAGCATCCTGGTTCCCCGGCAAGTACACAAAGAGCGTGCCTACATATGAGAGAGGTATTTTAACACTTAAGTACAATTCCTTTCTGACATGAAAGGATAGACTAAGACTCTTGATAAATCCCTTCAGAGATGATTTAAGGAAGGCTTTCTTCTTTGAATGGAGAGAAAGACATTAAGTGCATTAGAAATTTTTTGTGATGCATCAGTGCAAAAACCCAGGGTGTGAAGTTAGCCTGTTCTTACTTATCAGACTGAAGTTAACACAGGTTTTTGCAATGCTTTTGATGAAAATGTATTCTTCATTCTTTGCTAAGTTCTACAAATAGAAAGAACTGAAAAATGATGAAGAAGTTTATTGAAATGATGAGTGCTGCAGTATGAAAATAATTTCCTACAGTGAAAGAACTAGTACAAACTAAACTCATAATTACCCTTCATACTATAGTGTGAATTGAATACTGTGTTCTGGCAGTAATGATAGATTTTTTGCTACTTTAGTGAGCATTTTGTCTGAGAGAATTTGTCTTCCTAAGTCACCAAGCAGAAGTGTTGCTCAGCCTTTAAGTTCCTTCCAGACTGATATATTTAGCAAATAACTGTACTCGCGTGGATGTCCAGGCATAATGACTGAAGTAATTTTTAAAATCAACAAGATGAAGAGAAGAAAATGCAATTTTAATTACTTATTATTCTTATGTAGGTAAGGCACTGCAGGAGAGGTGAGTTCAAACTAAAACTTCAGACACAATATCATATATGTACCAGAATTTCTTCCAGTTACCATAGGAGCTGAGCCAAAGATTTTGGGTTTCAACCATCTTTATACAAAGAAAATTTTAACAGTAATCTTTGGACTTGAATGCTTTATTGCCAAATTTTGTTCCTCCATCTTTTACAGCCCCCTTACAACTGTAAGTTGTGAATGAGCTGGTTGAAAGGAACAGAAATTCCTGTCTACTCAGGCACTGGACTGAGAACAGCAGTTTCTGTTGAAGGGGTATTTGGCAGTTATGGCAGCTTAGGCTTTGCAGGGTCCTATTTAAAAATTATGTCTGGAGACTTGAGCATTACCCATCAGAAAAAGCACATTTAAAAGTAATTCTCCTGGCATTAAAAAAGCTTATCAAGAAACTCTGTCATAAAGCTTTTCTGTACATTATCAGAAATCTAAAATCCCATGTATAGATTAGGGAGAAAAAAACTTTTCTGCTCCTTTTCTATGAAGTTTCGCCAGCTTCAAGCTTTAAACTGGACAGTCCCAATGTCCTTTTTGTCCTTGGCTGAAGCTATGAAAGAGATAAAGCTAATTATTTAGAATATAAGTTAACATTACTCCTAAAATTTTGTAAGGATTTCTTAGGTTTGGATAAAAATTAGATAAAAACTGCCTCCCTCCACCAGACTACTTCTTTGATAAGCATAAATAATAATTACTTTCTGTGAAAAACATCTCTGATAATTCATTTTTTCATTTGATTTCTTTTCATTGCAGAACATCATGATTTCTGGACTCTGATCAACACAGGAGGTTTGAATTCAGATAACAGAAAAAAGGAAGTATTGATGGCTTTTGTTTTAAACCTAGTGATGTGCTATATGGTACTAGATTTATTCTGTGTCACTCTATCCAAGCAGTCCAGAATTTTTTTTTAGCATGACAGCTGAAGAAAGCTACTTAAATAATTCTAAATCTGTAGTTAAAATATGAACAATTTGAGACAGTCAGTTACAACTTGCATTGAACAATTTTGGCCAGGCAGAATAATAACTAGTATTTCTAAACGCAAGTATGCCTGCAATACTTTCTTATTTTTCAAATATAAAGATATATTTGACTGTATTTGTGATCATATAAATAGTTTTCATGATGAAACAGTAACCATAGTAGACAGCAGTAAATGACACAAGTACTGGGTTTTTTCAAAGTTTCCTTCTACGGTAGCAAAAAGTCAGATAAATTCAATGATTATACTAGTAATTAGTTATTTAGAAATGTCTGAAAGGAAATAAAAATCTTTTGTTTTTGAGAGTCAAATCTTTGAGTACCCATTAGAATATGGCAGAGAAATACTCTAATCTCTTGTGGAGTCAAAAGTGAAGGTATTTTCATCAACAAGAGTCACAAGTAAAGACAGTGTGTAATAAATACCATTATAAATTTAGAGAAAAGATGCAGACTTTTTTCCAACTACTTTATGAATTTATTTTATTTTCTATTTTAAATAACACTGAATTATATATTTACTACCCACAGCATAAATATCACTTGTTGTTCATAAAGCAGAAGTAATAGTGCGTGAAGGAAAAAAATTTTAGTGTCCGCTGTGTGGTTTTATTCCCCAGTCAATAACAAGACATCAACTAATGTGTCCTCAATAGATTTAGAACTTCTAAACAGTGCTGAGAATTAAATTAGTTATCACTGACTACACACAACACAGTGCTTTTATGTAGTTTTAATGAATGATTAAGCTATTTAGTGTAATCACATGGCTCATTTAAATTATGCAGCTCTATATATTCTAGAAAGTAGCTGGAAAATGTTTCTTCAGATTAAAGAGTCACATTAGATAAATACATATGTCAGATACAGTAATAAGCCTCCAAAATATGAGTGCTTAAGTGTTGAGTAGTAATGCACTAATCCTTGGTACGCGATCTGAATGTAGAGTCTCCAGATAATGATAGAAAATCTATCAGACTGCAGTGATTGTCAAGAAATTCACATTGTTCAAGCTCTGAGAAACATGAAACTTAAAAATCTTAAACTTAAGCATTTTTCTTTTTATAATATTAGACAGTATTTACAATTAGGAAGAAAATGTTGCTGATGTTTTCCTTTTAAGAGTGCACAGTTGTCAAATTCTCAGTATCCTTTACAGTGAGATCATTGTGAGCAACAAAAATCCAGCTGACTTACACTAAACTATTCTGTGTTCTGTGTTAACAAATATTGAAATTGTATTGCATCTCCTGGGTGGAAGATCATTACATTTCAGTGTTATCTTCCATTTTTTAATCTCCTTTACTCTGGAATATGTAATGAATAAACTATTCAGATTTAGGCTCTGTTATTCAAGTGTAAAGCATAACCAGATGTGATGACCCTGATGTGTTTGCCATTTGTTCATTTGTATTTGTTGCCTAAGCCAGTGGCAGACCTGTTTTCCATTTGGGTCTGTTTTTACACAATTCCTTTTATCAATTTCACAGCTGGTCTGGCTGGAGAACCAGGAGGTCAAAAATGTCAGAGCTTGCATTGTCTATGGCTCAGTTAGGATTATAATTTGCACTGGGTAACTGATTCCTCTGCATTCTGCACTAAATGTTAGATAATGGGCACACAGATATTTTGAGATCCCTGAATATACTTATGGATTGTAACAAGAGAGTTTGGTACTAATTACTCTGCTACTATTTTGCATTACATTACTTTGCATCTTGTCTAACTCAATTTCTACTGAGCTCTAATTTGTGTGTATATTTATTGTTCACACAATGTAGTCGCATTCACATTAAAAAATATGGATCTAAATACAGAGATTGTATAAGTCATCTCCATTCATCCTTTTCATGACTTGAGTTTTGAAAGGGTAAAAATTGGGTATTTACATAAGAATAAATGTCTCCCTACTTGTCCTAGGAACAGCAATATCTTTACTGATGTTCAGATATCTCTGTCCTTAATTTCTGAGGCTTCAATAAATTCCTTATTCTGTAGGAAAAAACAAAGGTAGTTAGCAACTTAAGCCTCAAAATAGTTGAAGGAGATGTCCTTTACTTTTGTTTTTACATTCAGTTTATCTTTTCATGATCACTTTCTGAAAGCATTCAGTTGTCCAGAGTTCACTGAGCATACATTTGTCTTGATTGCTTGAGTATTTGAGGAAAGCAAATTTTAAACTGAACATCTGATTATCAAATTTTTGGTTTGCGTTCATGCTGGGCTGGTTAGTTACCATGAATCATATTATATCTGGATTTTGATTGCCTGGCATACATTGCTAACACCTATTATAATCAAACACAGTTGGAAATTCAAAGTGAAATGCTTAAGTTAGTCAAATACATGTGCTACTGCACCAAAGTTAGAGCACAAACTGATTGTAATATTCATAATTCACAATTAAAATGACTCACTAAGAATTATTTGCTAAAGGAATTACTGAATCACTCTGAATAATGAATAAATTTGAGAAATGAATCACTCTCAAAGAGAGAAAGATGAAATTCATAAAATTATTTGTTCTGAATTACTTTTGATTTTCAGTATTAAAACATCGTGATAATGATATAGTTAAATCAAATAAAAGGTAAAGAGTTTGCTATATACTATGAAGATAATATTTGGAATTCTCCAAAGGACAAGAGCAGAGACTGACAGTAGAACTACAGAAAATCAGAAATATTTCTTTCTCTGAGTTACAATTTACAGGTTTTAGTAATTATCCCCTGTACTTACCTTTTAGTGGGCGATGTATGACATTTTCTAGTTTTGTATAGACTTGTATACTTCCTAAACATTTTTATCTGATATGTAATTGGTTAGAAATATACACATTATGCACTTTTATTTGAGACCCTATAATGAGCATGAAAAAATATCTTTTCCCAGAATTGTCTCTCATAGAGTACGGACTAAAAGCATGATAATACTGTTACTAACTGCTTGTTATCCCTTGTAATACACTACATAGCAACCCCTCAGTACCTAAAGAGAGACTGCAAGAGAGCTGGAGAGGGATTGCTTACAAGAACGTGTCACCATAGAACAAGGGGGAATGGCTTTAAGCCGAAAGGTAGTAGATTTAGATTTGATACTAGGAAGAAACTCTTTACTGTGAGAGTAGTGGAACAGGTTGTCCAGAGAAGTTGTGGATGCCCCATCCCTGGTAGTATTTAAGACCAGGTTGGATGGGGCTTTGAGAAATTTGGACTAGGGGAAAGTGTCCCTGTCCTTGGCAGGGGGGTTGTAACTAGATGATTTGCACTGTCCCTTACAACCCAAACCATTCAAGTATGTTTGGAAAATACCTAGTGCAGGAGAAGAGATCAATTGTGCTTTGTGTCATCCTCAATAAACTTTACTCTCCAACAGGGCCTACATTAGACTCATTAACTCCACTGCCTTATACTTCTCCACAGAACACTACTGAACTAAAAACTGTAACTTTGCCATTGCTATCTTCAACAGAACTAGCTAAATTTTTATGATGGACTGTCTGAACAACTGGCAACTTGGCCAAAATCTGTAGAGACCTGTGGCTCTGTCAAGTTTATGGACAGAGCCAGAAGGGGGGAAAAAGTGAACATGAATCAACTAATTTTTAGCTGACAATGTGATGGTTCACCAAAAACATAAAGCAACCCATGCCCATTCAACTGAGCCTACACAAATGATAACTTCATCATCAATAAAAATTATGTACAGCATCCTGTAGAGTTATAGTTATTCAGTCAACAATTTCAGGGGGTTGTCTTTGTTATAGAGTATGAAAGATATGGGAATCCTTTCCTAGGATATTAGGTTTTATGAAGCAGCACCAGCACATTTGCAAGTATTTGGTATGAAAATGGCATTCCTTCAAACACATCAGGGAGCTCATTCAGCACAACACACTGAGATTTAGCTGTCTGATTCTCTTTAAAGTTAATAGGAGTTGTGTGGCTGCATCCCAGCAGACAAAGTTAAATTTTTGCCCCTTCCAGTTCACATCCACACAACTCCACTGCCTGTGCAGTGCATTCAGACTACTGGACTAGTTTGTCACAGATGATACAATATCAGATGTTTGCACAGCACTAAATTTCTGAATTGTGGTAGAGATCTCATGGAATGAAACTTTTAAAGAGTCATTAAGAAACATAAGCCAAGAATAATGCAATGTAAGAGAGACATTCCCAATAAATGCAGGGTGTTGTACTTTCAAGAAAAGTCATTGTTTCAGGCAGTGAGTACAAATGGTACCGTGGCCCATGTCTAGAGAAGTAGGCTCGAGCTAGGATGATCTGCCCTAATGCACATCATCCTAGCTTATGCATTGCCACTTTGGATAAATGATTTCACTTTCTCTATTCTTGTTTCAGTAGTAGTGAAACAGAAATATTTGAACTCACCTCTTCATCATATTACTCATCAGAAAACAATATAAAATAAATATCATTTATCCCTAGCTCAACTGAATGTTTGTGTTTACTGATGTGAAAGCCTATGATCAAAAAATCAGATATATTTAATGTCAAATACCCAGAATTATTGCTCAGCTATATTCAGAAGTCAACTTCTGAAAATCAAAGTCAAACTTCTCTCAAATGAAATTCATGTACAGTAAGCACAGAGTTAGGTTTTAAAAGATAGTCAAAATAAACAGTATGAGCCAGATATATTTTTGATTAGTGAAGTGAACAGAACCTGGCCCAGGAGCTTTTATGTGATGCTACAAATCTACTATAGAAAAACTTCCTTGATAGAATAGCACTTCAACCTATCAGCTTTCATTATTCCTCCTTTGTTAACCTATTTCTAGTAGTTTAGTGGTTTAGTTAGTCTAGTAGTTAGTTAACTTCTAACCTAATTTGCATAGATTTTTAACTGCTTCTGAAACTGCATGGGTAGCCATAGCTATTGTTTACATGGGAAATTTACAATGATGAGGCAACTATACCCAAATTATTCCTAGCAAATCATATGATTGCCAAATGCTTTCTTTTCTTTTCTCTTTTCTTTTCTTTTCTTTTCTTTTCTTTTCTTTTCTTTTCTTTTCTTTTCTTTTCTTTTCTTTTCTTTTCTTTTCTTTTCTTTTCTTTTCTTTTCTTTTCTTTTCTTTTCTTTTCTTTTCTTTTCCTTTTTCTTTTCCTTTTCCTTTTCCTTTTTCTTTTTCTTTTTCTTTTTCTTTTTCTGTTTCTTTTTCTGTTTCTTTTTTTTTCTTTTTCTTTTTCTTTTCTTTCCAAAAACTGGATAGATTCATAAGTGTAGTATTGTATCTGATGTGGTGTTACTGATTCTGAGACAGGCAGAATAAGGTTTGTGTGATTTAGGATACGAAAGTTCATCAAAGTATACAGCATCACTGTATACGAGAGAGCTTGAAAAAAACTGTAAGCCTTAAGCATTGGATACTCCTGCAGAATCCATGACCCCAAATTTACTTCTTAGGGTCTGGATGCAACTTATGAGTCAAGTTATGTGGTCAGACAGGACCCACCAATATCTTTCTTATGAGTATGGAACTGTCTAGCCACTACTAATGACACACTTGAATGTGTCATGTGTTTGCCTCATGTACATAACACGCATTCTACCGTATATTTCCCTCTACCAACTTGCTGTCCAGAATTGACTGATAAACCTAAGCAGTTATGAAGAATTTTTTAAGGAGCAGAAAAATCTATTCATACTTAAGTGTAGAGAAAGCTTCTCTTTCTCATGTAACCCTGACTTCCCCACACATACACTCATCGAACTTGGGCATAATTCGAACTAAAACTACTCAGCTCAGCAATGTCATTTCAAGACTCAAATAATTCTAGCTTCTTGTGAAAAGAGAACTTTAGACTACTAGAGAATCATGAATTTTAAAAGTAGCACTGAATTACACCTTATATTCAGCTGTCTACATTCTACTTTCTATTTTTATTTTATTTTTATCTGGTATTAGTTATCAGAGTAAGGTCTCATTAGGATAGTTAGGATATGCTTAACCTTCCTGCTTTCAAATTGAAAACTCATTGCAAGGAAATGTAATTTATTGTAATACACTTGATATTTAGTATCAAGTTTGGTGCATCATGTGTATCCTTTAATTGCATGTGGAATATGTTTTAAGAAGCAAATGAAACACCTTGAAAAGGTGCTATCTTTACAGTAGTCTACCCATCACAGTCACCTTTAATACAGTAAAATGTGTTAAAGTAAATTTTGCAAATTTTTAAATATATATGCAGACCTCCTATTGTCCCATTAACCCAAAAAATCAGTGAAGATAATTTGAACTAAAAACCTCAGATACTAAATCATATGACAATGAAATATGTACTCACATTGTTAGACTCAAACTGTGAATTCTCAATAGGAGAGATAAAAAGAGTATCCAAATACCTCTTCTATTACACTTGAATGAAAACTCTGAATCCTAGTTCTATAAGAGAGTGTGTGGGGAAATAACAAAGTGTTTTGGCCCTGAGCCTGTGTACATCATGCTCTGTTGTCTGTATGGCATTTTCCCACCTCAATCTCCACCCATTTTAAAGACCTGATTACATTTTGAAGCCACATCTTCATTTAAGGTCAAGAAAAGATCTCTAACATGTTAATCAAAGTGAATACTAATGGTCATATCTCAGTTCTGACATTTAAAAGAAACTTCATGCAAATGAGATATGTGACTGTATTACTAGAGAAGGCTATCAAATGCTGAATACAGAAACAGAATGAAACTCATTATATTGACTGAAGTCCTTCATGTGCATCCTCTAAAGTGAAAATTAAACTTAAATTTGTAAACTTTGAAGCTTAGGAACCCTTGGGTATATGCTCCTTAGTGCATTCTGATGTCTCTACTACATAAAAATTAAAAGTATAACATTAAAAAAATTTCCCGCTGTTGCATTTTCTGTTCTTGTAGACTCAGAAGTGAAGGGCTGACAAGTTGAACAAATTTCTCTGATAACCCTGAAGATTGCCTTTTAAAACAAAAAAAACCTACATTATTTTATGACGGGTTCCTTTTTAATATTTGGCTTTACTACTTTTCTCTAATCTGATTTTATTAAAAAGTAATATATTCCTTAATTCATAGGCCACCTCTTTCAATAAATGCTTAATTAAATATGAAAGCTAACTTTCTTATTTCAGGAATGAATATGTACTGAAAATGAAAAGTTATTTGTAGTAGACAAAAAATGGCAACATTAGTGAAGAGGTGTAGTGCTATACATGGATTCAATAACTTTACATTGCTGAGGAACACACACGCAACACAGGTGGCTCAGTGCTCAGTTGCAGCAAGGAATGCAGATTGAGGGGACCACAAGGGTGATGGGAGCTGGAGGCAAGAGGCCATGAACTGGTACCAACTCTGCTCATAACCAAGGGCCTGGGGACCCAGCCAGATGACCAGACACTGAGAGACACAGCGAGAGCCCATCTCTGAAATTTGCACTGCCTTAGACTGTAAGGGCATAAAAGCTGAGGTTTTCACCCCTTCAGACTGTATGGGTAGAAAAGCTCAGGTTTCCCTTTGCTTGTGGTCTATCCTCAGAGGTACCCAGATCAAGCTGCTGGTTTTTGTTGAACATTAATCAATTTCAAGGATCAAAATATTTGAGACTCTGCTCTGGAAAACCTGAGGTGGAACCCATAAAGAAACCTGGTCTGACTGTGAGTGTGGGGTGTGTGGGGAGTTGTAAGACCCCAAAACCTGCTCTCCAAGGCTCTTAAAAGAGATTACACTTTTTTATGTACCCTTGAGCTAGACACATAGGAAACACATCGACAGGATATTCTCAAGAGGTCAAAACAATGAAATTATTATTGATGTCTTCAGAAAATCAGAGAACTTTGGCAGAAGTTTAGATCAGCATTCAGTCAACATAAAGCATATCACAGAGCATTAGTTTAGCCCATTAAGCCTAGAAAATCCAAAGCTCATCCAATTTTAAATTACTCAAAACTCTGAGAAGAGGAAATTGGAAGAAGAAGAAAGAGTGAAAATATATAGATAGGGACAAATTCTGGTGTTAGGGTAAAAAAAGCAGCAATGACAGCGCATTTGCTCTTTGATAAGACTGACCAAATTTCTGCTGTTAAAAGTTTGCAAAGTCTTCTATCTTCAGCAAGATTATTGATAATAGTATTCCTATATCCTTTTTCTGTAGTCTAATCTTGCAGAAGGCCTCCTGATGAATTCTTGTCTCTCACAGGCGTCAGTGGTGACAAACAGCATGCAACAGCTCATAGACGTATTTCAGTAGCAGAAATATTTCCCACATCTAGAATCCAAGCCAATTTCAGATAGAAAAGAAAATAATATAAACTAAATAGATGCATGTTCTTGTTCAGGTACCTAATGGAAGACTTTATTGAATTAAAAATCCTTAATAATCCTCGTTTCTCAGGCCAACATAATCAAGCATCTACCTTTCCTTTGAGCACACAGCCTTCTCTTGGGTGTTGCATATGGGCCAAAGAACTACATTGAAGACTCCTACATAAAACAGTTAATTCAACTAAACCCAAGCTCAAGTCTTTTTCATTTGTTAACTCTAATTATATAATTTTTAATTTGTTCTGAAGGTCCCATCAACAGTCAATAACAAAGGTTCCTTTTTTCTCTAATAAATTATGCTTAATCTTCTTCAAAATCAATTGTTTCTAACTATGGCCATATTATCAGCAGTCAGTTACACTAGATGTTGAGCAATAATTAATCCTATTTAGGAACAATAGAAAATATAGTTTCAAATAACATTGGTGCCAGTTGCTTAAGAGTATTTACTATAAAATATTTTTCTATTTTCTTGAGGTATCATAGTTTTTAAATTAGAAGCCTTTTACTACTTCAGGAGTACAAAATATTATTTCTTAACAATACTGTTGTGATGGTTGGAATTGGAGCCAGAACACAAAGAGAAGTTGACAGAAGTTTTGAACCTGTAGGGCTATCAAAAGGTTATTATGACTTAAATGTTGACTCTTTCTTCAATATACACTCACGGATAGGATACACAACTGGAGATTGTGAATGTGTATACACTGGATTTCAGCCTAATCAAATTATATACATTTATTGGGAATTGTTGAACCAAAGGAATTAACTTGTGCTAAGATATATAAAAAAAGGACTCTGTTGCAAAAATAACAAAACTTATTTACCAGTAGATTTACACTTAAATCTCAACACAAAATATATTACCATGAGTAGGTTGAAAGGAAGTTAACAAAGTTTTTGTAAAGACATTGCACTGAACACATAAGAAATAGGAAAGTCATCAAAAAAAGAACCCCAGTATCGTTAATAATAGGTCTTTCTAGTAATGCATGAAAAAATATTTATTATATTGAAAAATTGAAAGCAGTCTACTTTTTCCACTATTACAGAGTTTAATAGAAATAAATGCTATTATAGTCCTAATTTTAAAACAAGAAAGATTTGTAGCAGGCAAAAAATAAAGTCCAACACTAAAAAAAAAAAAAATCCAAAAGTCCCAAATCTTCTTCCTCTGGATGAAACTGATTTGCTCATCTGTAAATTTACAATTCAAAAATACTTCCTATAAATCTATAAATTCATTAAAAGATGATCAGCAAATTCCAAGTGTGTTTGTCTATTTTCCTATTCTTTTCAGACAACAAAGCAACAGATAAAGCCATTAGAGATATGATGGAGGAAGTTAATTTAGAAGACAGAATCACTGGCAGACAGAGACTGAGGTTTTAAGGCATTATTACTCAGATGGCTAAATATTGCACCAGTATAGATATGTTCTCACTAACTCTACAAATTGATGAACATATTCATCATATACAGATGATAGAAATGTGGATCAATGCTCCCATTTCATTCAATATCTAGAATGATACAAAATTCTGGCTCTATTTAAGTATCTGATGTATTCCATCACTAGCACACTTCTTTTAACTGCCAAAAGCCTCACATAACCTTAGTCATCATGATTTACATTTTTAAAGGCTTTCTTGGTAGATCATCATTCTGTGATTCTGTGAAAAGTCTATATCTAAAAAACTGATCATGATATTTCTTAATAATAAAGGCAGAAATATCTAATGTTTTTATCAGAATGTGCTAGTTTTGGCTGGGACAGAGCAAATTTTGTTCACAGTAGCTAGCATGGTACTATGTTTTGGATTTGTGCTGAAAAGAGTGTTGATAAAGCAGGGATTTTAATTATTGCTGAGCAGTGTGTAGACAGAGACAAGGCCTTTTCTGCTTCTTGCACCACCCCATCAGCAAGGAGGCTGGGCACAGACAAGAAAGTGGGACTGGACATAGCTGGGACAGCTGACACCCACTGACCAAAGGGATGTTCCAGACCACATGATATCATCCTCAGTAATAAAAGCAGAGGAAAAAACGAAGAGGAGGGAAGGAAATGACATGACACGACAGGACACACAACATTTAGAGATGGGGCATTTTTCTTCTCAAGTTATCATTTTCTTGGAGATGACTAAACACCTGTCTGAAAATAGTGAATGAATTCCTTATTTTGCTATGTTTGCACATGTGGTTTGTGCTTTACCTAATAAACTGTCTCTATCTCGCTCCATAAGTTTTTTGCATTTTCACCCCTTCAATTATCTCCCCAATTCCCCAGGCAGAGTAGCTGTGTTTCCAGCTGGGGTTAAACTGGAATACCATAAAACTTCTGAATTTGCTAACTTTTTTTATGCAAGTGGCAATATCAAGATGTATTAGTGATAGTCAGAAATATTAATAGCTTTGAAAATAGCAAGAGGAAGGTCAGATTTGGTTCTATCAAATGGCAAAATCCTCATTTGATATTAGTTGAAAAGAATAAAGTAAGCCTGTGAGAAAGCAAGCAATAACGAGACAGATCACAAGCAATTAAACTGTACTATCCATGCACACAGTTGAGAAAATGACATGTTGTGATATTTTATAGCTTGAATTTTTTATAGTTAGGTATAGAATCCATATATTTTAATATGGAAACAACAGTTTCATATAAAAAAATAATGATTAAAAAATTATTTCATTCCCTAGATCCATAAAGGAAGAATGGTGAAGTAAATGGCTCCCCAAAAAGACCTATCTGCAGCTGCAGACAGAATGGTGAAGTAAATGGCTCTCCAAAAAGACCTGTCTGCAGCTGCACCAGTTTATAGTGCCTAACAAAGTGATTGTTAAAAAAATGTGAAGTACCTTGGCAGTCAACTGTTATCCAAGAAGGGAAGATTTGGTGGAAGGAGCATCATGTTTGAAACTTTCTTGCTTTCATGTTTCTTTCCTGTCTGCAAATAAAATGATATTTCATCTGGGCAGCACATCTGGCATGAATGCAATTTTACACCAATGATAAACAACCTTGCTTAGGAACAAAATAGACTTAATTGCTACAAGACACAAATGATATTGACCTCAAACTTATTCCAAGATAATAATACCAACTTAGAACTGATTCAACTGATTTACAGAATCATCATAGAAACATAGAGTGCCCTGGGCTGAAGGGGTCCACCAACAACAGCTAGTCCCAACTACCCTGCCATGGTCAGGAACACCTTTCATTAGACCAGAAAGCCCAATCTACCTTAGCCTTGAAAGCTTCCAGGTTTGGATATCCACAGCTTATCTGGGCAACATGTTCCAGTGCCTCACCACCCTAACAGTAAATGATTTCTTCATAGCATCTAATCAAAACCTCTCTCAGTTTAAACCCACTCCCCCTCTCCTGCCACTACATGCCCTTGTAAATACTCTCCCACTGACTTTCTTGACTGCCTTTTTTAAGTACTGGAAGGTTGCAATTTATTCTTCCTGAAGCCTTCTCTTCTTCAGGCTAAACTATCCCAATTCCCTTAGCCTTCCTTCACAGCAGAGGTGCTCCATCCCTTCCTCTAATCAGCTTTGTGGCCCTCTTCTGCACTTCTTCCAACAGATCAATGTTCTTCCTGTGCTGATGCAGAGCTATGTTTCTTCCCAGAGCTGGATGCAGCAGCTGATACAGGTGGGATCAGAAAAGTGGGGCAGAACCATCCCCCTTGCCCTGTTGGCCACACCTTTTTTGATGCAGCCCAGGACATGTTTGGTTTTCTGGGCTACAAGCACACATCACCCACTCACATCCATTGCCTTGTCACCCACCAGTATCCCCAAGTCCTCAGCAGGGCTGCTCTTGGTCTGTTCATCCCCCAGCCAGTGTTGTCACAGCCCAAATGCAGCACCTTACACTTGGCCTTGTTAAACCTCAAGAGGTTCCCAAGGGCCCGCTTCTCGAACTTGTCCAGGTCCCTCCAGATGATGTCCTTCCAGGTCCCTCCTGATGACTTCAGGAGTGTCAGCCACACCACTGCAAACACAAAGAATAACAGTTTCTCTCTAAAAGACTTTTTTTTTGGTACTAGGTAGCAGCTGTCCTTCACGATTTGAAAAAAAAAAAAAAAAATTACAGACTTTGTTAGATTGAATTAGTTGTGCATCATTACTACTGTCATGTCATGATAAAATTTTTGACAATTTACACTGTGACATGTCACTGGAAGTACACCATTAGCTAGATCAAATGTACTGCACATGAAAATAAAGACAAAATTGCATTACAAAATTCTTTAAAATTTTAAGACAAAGCATTCTGAAAAGCAAAAAGGGATGACATAAATAATTTTGGCACAAGTCTACAAAAGAAGTGTAGAATTTTAAATCTTGAAGAGTTTAATGAAAACAGAATTTTTCATTAGGAAAAATCCCTTACTTTCTGACATAAAAAAAATCAAACTGCTCCATTGAGAACTACTTTTGGATTGACTCTACAATCAACAGAGTACATGTTGTTTTACACACAAGGTAACACACATTAATTAGCTGATGTAATATTATGACTAACAGATGGGATGCATAAAACAGTGCCAACAACACTTCAGCAGTTCTTATTTAACACATTCACCTTTAGAAAAGTTATGAAGATTCAAGGATAATGTCATTACCTTTTCCTTTTATGTCTTCAAATGCCCTGCTTTGATACTGATGTTTAAGTGTGAGACTGATTTTATTCAGGATATTGTCTTTTTTTCTTCAGTCTAGCTGGTAAATTGTGCCTGCAGTATAAAAATATTGGTTACTGACAGCAAAAAATCACATTTTAATATAATACTCTAATTTAAACTAATGCCTTTCTAAGAACATTACTTTCCTCTTCACTTTATATATGTGTTCGTATAGATTTCAAATGCAGAAGAGAGTCTTAAGTGTAAATCTTGAATAGATTGTGCTTAGTCTACTACCCCTTTAAAAAGTTTCTTATATTTTTCAAACAAAAAATGCCATGATTTTACTGGCAGCTATTGCTGCATTACAGATGGTCAAGGACATATGTGGCTAAGACAGAATGAAGTGAATTAACAGAAATGGACTAAAAGCTGTAAATAACTACTCTTCTCAAAAGCTTTAGATAAAAAGTAAGCTGGATGGATGATTTCCAAACATGTTTGTTGCATTAAAATATTTAGTAGAATAGTTAATGCAAACATTTGAATTTTAGCAAATTAGAACTCTGAGAAATGACTACAAAAGCCTTGCAAACTATGATCTTCTCTATTGACTACTAGGAAAATCAAATATATACAATAAAACCCGGGGGTAGAGATTAGACTTCTCCTTCCAAACTGCCATCCACAGACTAAATGCATCTTTTTCCTGGGCTGCATGTTCCAGCCCCAGTTGCCAAACTGACAGAGAAGGATCAGTGAAGTGCTCCTATGCTTGATTTTTGCTAACTCAAAAAATATGACAGCATCACCAAGCTCTTGCATCCAAACTGCAGAATGGACTGCTTGAATTACCACTACGTTGCATGCAGCCTTGCTATCAATGTAAGGAGCACACTGTATATGCAAGTTCTTGTATTCTAAATGAAGAATTCTTATTAGCTCCCTTGTTACAACATTAATAGTGATACTTAAATTACACAGAGTTAAAATTATTCAAACAAAAACTGTCTAGTATCTACCCCTTCCTCTGGTGATCTCTTTTCCCCCTTGACTGCCCCACTGGGTTTTTTAAGGTAAATGATCAGTCTAGGGGAGAAGGGTGTATAGCTAGTCATCAACATCGTGGTTCCACAGGATTATATTATGAAAGATGGAACTATCTTTATTTCTCCCACACAGAGTGTTTTATGCATGTAGATACCTGTTTCAGGAATACATTTCCAGTATATTCAGCAATTGTCAAGTTTTTTGCTATCTCTTAAATATTGCTTTAGACAAATTTGCTCTTGTTGAATCTACTCACAAATAGGTTCCTGTTCAAGACACAAGTGTTAGATTTTGTAGAAATCTGTTTACCTCATCCTGCAATTTAATCACAAGTTATAATCAATTGTAAGGATTGTCTCAGACTCATCTTTTATTTGGTATTAACTTGTACCATATTCATTTCCCTGAATTACTGCAATTAATTCACAACTACCATTGTCCTACAAAAACTCTGCATTTTTACTCTAATGCTTCTTTAACATGACAAAACAACACTGATTTAAAGTTTTATGTGCTTTATAAAAAGGGGGTTTTTATTAAGACATAGCACAACTGCAGGAATATAATAAACTAGTTCTATTAACTTGGTCCTGCACGCTGACTTCTGTGAAAAAAAAGGGAATGAACATTTGAAATTATCACTACAGTTTATAAACATATATGAAATGCTTTATAAATCAGCTTTTTGAGCAATTCACCTTGTTTTTCAAATACAGGCAATTTTTTTTAACCTAAAAATTGCATGAGTGGAGGAATCAGTATTCCACTTGGCTGAAGAGCCTCTTGAAATGCCATTTAGAAACTTTAGTCTAGGTAGAATCACATCATTTACGTTGAGTTATATAACTGCTTTATATATCGATTTGGGTTTTACCCCTTTAATGCTCATCCCACTAATGAGGATCAAATAGCAGGGCATTTAAATGAGAAAATGAGGGGTAGAGATACTACTTGTCCTTCTTAATGGTAAAAATATGTTTATTTTAAAGTCTAAACTGTGCAATACAGCATTAATTTTGATTAATGATTTAGATCATCTTGAAAAAAATTAAGAATCAAGGCAGACAAGACATTTATTTAAGGCATATTTAATGTCTTTTTCTTAATGAAAAAGTATATATAATTGGCTTAGAATGGAAGGCAATACAAATCAATAGGAATCATATATTTAATGAAGGTCCCAGTTCAATTTTCTGTTATGACTTGATTGCTTATTTTAAAATCCCAAAGTCACTGATCATTACAGATAATCAGAATGTGCAGGACTTTTCCCAATTCTGGCTAAAATTTATTTCTATTTGTGCAGGTTAGACTCAAAAACTATTTCTACATGAGGGAAGAATCTGTCAAGTTTTTCACAATTTCATTGATTTCTGCGTGAAGAATAGGTCTACACTTTATACATTGACTGGAGGAAGAGAGCTTCAGATGAACAAAACTGTTGGAGTTTACAATACACAGGTATAATAAACAAAATTTCTGTCCCCAGTGCTTTTACCAGGAATACTTCATTATCTAAAATTTTGATTCACATTCAAAATGATCACTTCACAGAATTTATTTCAATTCCAGTTTCTTGCAAATTTTTCTAGATTACGGTTCCTTTTTATTTTGTGTATTTGATTCCTTCCAGATGGTGTTATATCTAAAAAATAGACATATCTTTTAGATACAAAAGTATTTTCATTTTATAAATGCAATAATTATGCACAGGAATATTATTTACATATCTAAAGATACATGGAAATATTTGCCAGACACATGGAAAACACTTCCAGGTTTCCTGAGCATCCTGTTACCAAGGTAAAATGGTTACTGGAAATACAAAATAGTCAGTTGCCTCAAGACCTAAACTTTAAATTCACAGAAAATATGAGCTTTAGGACCATATGTTTAGATCACATAATTAATGAAGCTCCAATACATTAGGATATAACTGTTTGAAACTTAATTTGAAGTTTATAACAGGCACCTCTTCCCAAATATGTCCAAAATCTTTAAGAATTTCCATTTTTCAAATGTGATAAATGCCCCAGTATTTGCCTCAGCAAACATGTCAGTTTGCTGTGTTAGACCTATCCTAGCACCAAGATCCCAGAATCAGTCCTTTCTCCTTCAGAGCAGGAGAGAAAGCCCAGTTCAAGGGGCAGTCAGTGAATGTTGGCCCTACATAAGCATGGCAGCTTCCAGGACACTTTCCCTCAGAAGGGCAAGTCCCAAGGGAGTTCATTTGTTTCTAAATCTATCCACTTCTTCCCCACAAGGTGCCCTCATTTCTCTTTTTGCTGCCCAATGAATTTTATTTATTCATTTGGGATTTTTTTGCTAAATGATTTAGTCCCAGCAGGATGAGCTGACAATAACTGCCCGACACCACTGGTGGTACTGAGAGGGGGCTGAGGAGGGTGAGAGAAGCAGGTCTGGCTCAAACACAGGAGCTTCAGCCAAGTCCCCAAGGGGAACTTTTGGTATCTTTACACACATCAGTATAGATGCATACATCTCTGCCTCTCTGTGTGTACATGAATTGTTTATGGTGTGGATGTTTCTATCGTGAATCTGTGATGACGTCACTGCCAAAATTGTAGAAAATACTATTGAATCCATTTGGTATTGATGGCAGACCAGTGTATCTCACAACAGCGTGAAAAGGAAGGGATAAAATTCCAGTTCTCAATTCCCGCACAATTCTGTTTTGAAAATAAATGCAGAGCCTCAATTACAGATTATTTCTAAGAATTAGGAAAAAACAATCATTACTGAGAGAGCTGTATAAAGGGCTGGCTCAGGATCTGTTGACTCTGATGATACATGTTGCAGAGGTTCCTGATTCATAGCTTTCACAAAGACTCCTAAAGCAAGCAGAATTTGCATCTGCTATGAACTTAAACTGCTATACTAACATTTTCCTCTACTGCAAACACAAATTAATAACACTGCAAACAAAATTAATTATTTTCTCAAAGAAAAAAATAGGAGTTTTCAAAGTAGGATTTCAGGAAGCAAGACAAGTTTCCTGTAAATCAGTCAGGTCTTTAAATACCATTTTCATTAGGCAATGTTTTAAGTGAACAAAAAGTATCTAACTGAAACTCAGAAGATTTTCACATCTTACATTCCTATTTAAAATGATAAGTGGCTAATTGTATTTCTTCTTGACAAGGCAAACCTTTAAACATATGTGTTCAAAGAAATTTATAGTGAGTTTGAAAAATGGGTTACTCCAATTGGAAACATCATTGGTAGCTATTCAAACATAACTTTTACTTAGGCTGTAATTTCCACTATTAAATCAGTGATCCAGATTTACAAATATTAATTTCTATGTTTCGCATATGCAGAATTTATATCCTCACTTGCTTCTGTCCTTAAGGTATGCCATGTTTCTCTCTTTATTATGGCCTGAAACACATGGCCTGACTTCATCTTTAGTCTAAGCCATCTCACTCACCTGCAGAAGACAAATAGCTGATGATGCATCTCCTTATACTAAGCTTCTAACTTTGATCCTGGTTTAACAGCTCAACAAACAAACAAGCCAAAAAACTTTGTGCACCAGACTTGGAGGTATGAGTCTATCCAGAAACTATGAATGCCTTTTCTAAATTCCCCACATTCATCTTCCTAGCTTCATATGTATATGTTGATAGACCACCTAAAGTTGATGAATACTCTGGTGGCTGCTGTGTTACTTCTGCATGTAAAAGTACTGCCTTACTGGTAATCAGATAAACTGCATGTGACACAATATAAAAGTTATAAAAATTAGGATATTATTACATATAAATCCTGTAATAAAATTGTTTGTCACATATAAAACATTTCTATCTTCACATCAGAACTGCCTTGTCATATCTGGAATCCTCTGTCCAGTCCTGGATTCCTGGAGTTCCTGGAGAGACTCCAGCAAAAGTGTACTAACATAAGAGACTGGACTATCAAAATCAGAGATAAACGTTACATTGTACTGCTCTCACCCTTTGACAGCTCTATAGCTAAGAGTCTCTTATTGCCCTTAGTTCTGAACTCTGAATTGAAAAATAAATTATAATTCACAATAGGTTAAAAATCTAACATTGAATTGTTGCTACAAGAGAGAAATTATTAAAAACAATACACAACCTTTTGTATACTTTTAACACAATATAGATGAGAGCAAGATGGTACCAGTGTATTTTTGGCCTTAAACTATTTAGAAAATCTTGCAAGAACACATATTTCATGTATCATGTAGAATTTATATTATATAATACCAAAATATGCTATTGTACATATTCTTTTTTATTTTCTTATAGCTTCAGAACCAAACAAGTCGGGTAGGGTGAAACATGGATCATGTTAAATAATAATATTCAGAACTGCAGAAGCAATTGCATATTTAAGCTACTAAATTTGCACAACTTTTATTGCATGTTTGTAATATAGAATTTTTTAAAATTCCAGCTCTGTGGCAATTGTTCTTTATGTGCAGTATATGTACATGTACTCATAGTTGCCCTTGAAAGTGTTCCCTGTATTTATCCCAGTGCCTAATTGCATAGTTACATCAATATGGAAAATTTACAAAAACAGCTTTATCTATATGTATCTTCTAACTGCTTTTAAAAAGGACAAATAATTTGTGTATATTTAAGAAAAAAATAAGATATGGGAAAAAAAGGGTAGCTAACATTCTTCATCAAAGGAACTAAAAACCCTATGAGGTCTGAAGACTGTTTCATTTACTTTTTTCAAATTTTTTCAGCAAAAGTCAGACTCAGAGGGGCTATGACTGCTTTTTTAAATACATCATTGGGTAACCACTTAGGAGGAAAAAGAGCTATAGAAGACGAAGCATATTGTTGGCATGAAAAAAAATGTGTAAGCACTAACTAAGAAAAAAATTATGCTAGAAATAAGGGGAAAAAATCTCTAGTCATCAAGGAAGTGATTCTCTGGAACATTCCAAGAACAATACCTGGTGACCCAGCAGAACACTCCTTATCCTCAGTATTCACTTTTCATATGCTTAAAACATTGTGGGCTGCAGTCTTACAGCCCTCCCCAACAGCTGTGACTTCTTGCTACATTAGCTAAATGTCACTTTAAAGAGTAGAGAGAAATACAAAGGGAAAAGAATTCATGCTGTGAAAAGGGAAAATATATTTTTAGAGTAACACTAAAGCTGAAAACTTCATTTTTATGGATTTCCAAACACAGTTTTTCAAGGTTTTTAAGTATTTGGCCAGTTTGTCAAAAAGTAATGCTGTCCTTGAGGATTTGCCCTGCAGTTTTATAGCTATGAGCTATTTCTTATTTACAACTGCGTTAAGCAGGTCACCTGGTAGTAGCATAGATGGGTATGAAGCAGTGGTGATATTTAGTCATTCCTAATAAGAATGCCGACTAGGAGATATGTGTTGCAAGAGGTCAAGAGATAAATTGTGTTATGGAATACAGAGCATGGAAAGCACAAGCTATCAATTAAATTCTCAGCATTTCAGTGGAAAGAATTGTGGATTATCAACAAGACTAATTACTCTGAAATGCTAATTTTGAAATCTCTGGCAGACTATTAGGTGTTGTCAGTGTTACAGATGTATTTACTAGGACAAGGAATATGTTTGTGGGTAAGAGAAAGGTTTACCCTCCATACTATACCAGCTTCTGACAAGGCTGCATAGCTGTTTAAGCCTATGCATCAGTAGCTGACGCACCGGTCTCCTCTTTATAAATAACATTTCTTCTATCATAATCACCACTATTTTTCTTTTGCTTGTTTGCATGTTTCTATATAAGAGGACACATAAGCTCCAAGAGGATACTGAGAAGAAAATAATTGGAGATTACCTGAGCTAAGGCAACTGCGTTGTACAAGCACTGCAACATCTCATTCAGTCCCTCCGTGTAGGAAGGCACATCCAGAGGTCCAGAATGGAGTTATGGAGCCGCTTGATGCAAAGCAGTAACGTCCCTCAACTCTTCACTCTCAATCTAGGAAGGACAAAGGTTATATGAAAGTACCTTTTTGTTCCACCCACACACATTCCTCTCAAGAAATATGAAAAGAAAGTTTTCATCACAGTTAGTTTCTTCTAATGTACAATATCTGCACATTTTCATTCCCTAGGGTCATTTTCAAAGAATTACGTTTCCCCACCACCACCACCTACTTATATTTTCAGTTCTAGAAATATGCAATAAGAACTGTAGTTACAATTTTTAACTTAATTGGCATTCTTTCAAGTGCAATTATATCTAAAAGATTGGCCTTTATTCTTGCCACACTGCTACTTAAAATGCCTGATTTTTCTTTAATACGCTGACCATATTCACTCATTTTAAATATCACTCTGACAGCTCTATACAACAAAAATCACTGGGCTTGAGAGGTTTGTTCAATTAATGGTTTTAACATTTAGAGTAATAAAAAGTAGATATTTTCCCTATAAAAACTTTAATTGTTTGGTTCCTTTTTCTAATTAGGATGAAGTCAAGGAAAATAAAGAACTGAAAATATGCTTCATCCTTTATCTAGCCCACTTTTGAAAATATTTTCCTTATGTTCAGCTAGCTTTCATTTACTCAAGCAAGATTACTCATTTCAGAGAACAGGGTTCCTGAGGAGGTCATTTCTTTTTTTTCCAACTGATGAAAGAAAAGGAAAAATATTGCTACTACTCATGGTCTGGCAGTTGCTGGCAGTCTCTGTACTTTGATCAGATTAAACCTAAATACACTATCTCTGTGCTTCTTGAGTCCTTTTTGCATTAGACTGTTTTCTTTAAAAGAAAAAAAGGAATCCTGAAGCCCTGATTATTGAATTTTTTTTTCCTCTACCCTAGAGAATATAATTAATATAAAGAAGAATTTACCCTGGAAAACAATAGTTCTAATGAATTACATTATTAAAAAAAAAAATAAAACAAAGACTCTACATTTAAAAAAAGAAAATATTTACAGACCTAAAACATAATTTAATTTTTTTGTTGTTGTTGAGAGAAATAGTCCCATTTGGTTTTATTTATAAAAATACAAACAACAGAAATGTTTCTGAATTAAAAAAAAATTCTTTAACAGCTCAAAGTAGTTTGTATGACTAATGCTCAGCTATGGGTACAGAAAGCAAAGCGTAAACTGAAACATTTGCCTCATAAGTGTGTTAGTTCTTCAGCATATTTGAATTCCTCATCCTATTACAGCATATTACAAGGCTCCATAAAATTACAATTAAGAGTGTCATAAGGAAGAAAATAATAAAACCAAGATGAGTGACATCTTTAAGCAGCATGCTGATAAGCCTCTGCCTTTGCAGGGTAGAGGCAAACATATACACCAACACATAAGAAGAAAACTGAAAGTTCTTGACACAGATTGATGTATGTCTGTGCAGGTGGTATGGTAAGTTTAATTTAACTTTTCAAAATAATCAGAAACTAAAAGATAATGTGTCTAGTATGCACAAAGTTGTTGCAGTTTTGTTTTACAATCTTTAAAAAGATGCCTTATTCTGGTATTTTTGTGACACATTGCCCAGCACAAAATTATTGTGATGGATATGTTGCTTTTAAGCATGGGGGTAAATGATAATTTTAATGGACAGTACATAAGACATATAAGGGATCATCAATAGAGGTTTGGTTTGGAGCAGATTATTCTGCATGATCCAGCAAGTACTAAGAAATTAAAATTTAAAATCAAGTGAAATGAAGTAACCTGAGGGAAGACAAAGGAAATATTTGACAGAGCAGGATTATATTATAATGAAAAGGAAAACACTCTTAATTTAATAAAGATGATTTATTAAGTGTTCTAACAATTGTAGCATCCTTGTAACATACTAAATTTGCCTTCCAAATAGTGTGTACAATGATGAGCAAGAGGTGTGGAATGACTGGTTTTATTCCATGTGCCATCATTCTGTTTCTTTTTAAATTAAATTGTTTAGGGACATAATAAACTGTCCTAATGTAGTACAACAATTTAAACCCATAATATTATTTTGTGGTTCCATAATACACACTATATTTGTTATGAAATTATTAAGCTCCTCATTCTTGTAATCTTACTTAGTTCTCTTTCTGAGTTGCTTAGAGGAATTTATCCCAAGGTGCTCTAGCCTGTTTCAAACAATCTACTGTTCCAGAGATTTTGATGGGGAAGTGACAAAACTGAGATAGTAAGAATCATGAAACCTATCTGTTCATTTACCTAGGAGCTGGAAATACTTGGGTTTTCTGTGATTAAATAAGCTTACTCTCAGGAAATTTGAATCTTGAAAAGCCATTGTCTTTCTTGAAAGCACCGATTTCAATGGATTCTATAATTTAATCATATTTAGCCATGTAAAAAATATGTAGAAACTTTTCCTCATAATGATTCCAGATGTAATAATGCCATATAGTACTATTTCTGATATTGTCCTTGTTCCAGCTAGGACAGGGTTAGTTCTTGCAGTAGCCGGGAGGTGTCATGGTCATTACCTGGAGATTGTTCTATACCACCTCACATCATTGCCAGGGGTGGGGAGAAGGGGTCCCTTCTGGGTCCCTTCCTGGACCCTTCCAGTTTGGCACAGCATCATGGATGGAGCAGTGGGTATTGTTTCCATCTGAGTAATTCACTTCTTTCTTGTACCATCTGTGATTACTACTGTCACTGTTACTCTTTATTTTCTTATGTCATTCCTGTTTCCATTGAACTGTTCTTATCTCCACTCATGATCCTTACCTTTCCTGCCTCCAATTCTCCTGTCCAGACTGCTGCAAAGGAAGGAGGAGAGTGGGAGTGAGAGAGCAGTGCATGGTTTCAGTGGGAACACAAAAGTGGAGAATACCATTCCTGAACCATAACAGAAGTCTTTATGCTCAGGGAATGAAAGGGTCAAGAGGATAAGCTGCCAGACTTGCAAATATCTCAATACATACAGCTATGTTTTTCTTGAATAGTTTTCCAGAAAGTAGCAAAAGACCTTGTTTTAGAAAGTCAACCAGTCTAACACAATTTCACTCTTCTTAATTGTCTTTCATTCTTTAATTTTCTTGTTGACATGCCAACAAGAACAGACTTCACATCCTAGATGACAAGATTCAAGTAGTCTGACATAATGCCTTCAAGGATTTAAGTTGTCATAGACTTCATAATCTCAGAAAGAACAGTTCAAATTTTCAGTAGGCAACAGAGAAAAAAGACAATGTTTTATTTATACGTAGTAGGAAAAATAAGATGCAAAGTGTTATATTTTTATTTTCCTTTAAAAACAAGCAAGCACATCAATTGTGGTGACAAAAAAATGGATTAATTATTATAATGGGAAAAAGCATGCTGAGAACCAAAGCAAAGAGACAATGCTGTCAGTGTGAGGCTTTTTTTTTTCAAGGTTTTTAACATTTGAAATGTTTCATAAATGTTCAATCCTGGGATCACACAATCATAAAAGTCTGTAGTTTTTTAACTTATTTACTGTAAAATTAAGCTCTGAAGTTCTCATCATCATGAAAACAAGCTTGAAAAAGGGGACTATGAGGGATAAAAAATAGGATTTTTTTGAAAACAGAGGGCAAGTTAAAAGATCTACACTTTTCTGTCATTTGGAGTACCATGAAAATAAAATATTTTCAAGAATGTAGGGACTTGCCTTACTGTGTTCAGCACCAACCCAGTGATGTTAAGGAATTTTCCCTGTCTGACCATCCAGAACTCACACTGTCAGTCACACTTGCACCACCTGAGCTGGGACCAAGGACCCTTCCCTGTTTCACACCCCACACTCACACAATCACACCAGACTCCCTCACCAGCTCAACCCCAGGTTTCCCATAGCAGACATCAAAATCCTTCAAATAATTTAAGCATAGTGCAACAACTAGATCTAGCTGGTGTCTCTGAGGAGGGAGCCAGAACAAAGGAACTCATGGGGTTTTTAACCCTCACAGTCTAAGGGGCAGAGAAGTCTGGGATCCTTGGCTCTTGCCATGTCTCCCAGTGTCCAGTCATTTGGCTGGGCTACAGGTCCCTGAGTTCCCCTTTGTTATGCAAAGGGTCAGCAGTTCACAGCCCCTTGGCTCAGGCTCATTTCCTGGCCTGCAGCTCCCACTGCAGCTGTTCCACCAGGCTGCCTGCACTGAATGGATTCTCCAGCAATGTGAATATTAGTAACCTTTTTGCCAAGTGCCTCTTATGGGCAGGTAGGCTTGAGGTTCTGTGGAGCTTCAAGTAAAAGAGTCTGTCTAAAATACGTGGATCTTCAAACTATCTCTCACCTCATCTCAGAGACTCCTGATCCAGTATTTAGCTTCCCTCTTTTTCTCTGTTTAGTGGTTAAGTTCAGCAGATCCAGGCAAAACTTAGAAGATGAGGCTCCACACAGTTTTTCACCAATACTTCTCTATTTCATGAAAGTCCTGAATGCAACTGTATGCTCTAGAGTACTGAAGAGATGTAAAAGTTTACTGTACTGAAACTAGCAGCAAAAAAGTAATGGTTTACTGCAGTAGAGTAAGAAGTAATTTTTCCTTGCTCTGCAATTTCTAACTAAGAAAAAGGATACATCACATAATATGTGATCACTCCAAATATTAAGTTTTACTGAATAGTGATGATGTTGATGGTGATAAAATGTCCTCAAAAGTGGTTTAGTTTTGTATTGTTTAGAAAGTACTGCAATTTTTCATAGAATAGCACATTCACTTTTAATTAAAAGATGTGATCAGCTTGGAAATCAAGCGCTTTTAATCTAATGGCGTATTTGAGAACAAGAGAAGGCATCACTGAATGTTTTTATTGTGAAAGTATTCAACCTGTCATATTTAAAAACATTCTAACTCCAGAGAACATTTTACATATGCAATAACTGCTGTCATTGCTTCTGTTACTATTCAATTGTCTTATCAAAAATATTACACAATATTTAGTTAAAATGCCAGTCCAAAGGTTGCCCATAAAGCAATGCAAGAGGATTTGCATAATAATTACTCATCAATTCAACTGAAGAAATAATGGATCTTTTAAAAACCTGAAATTTTAATAAGGTTATAAATCCAACTTTGCTAACAATATACTTGTGTTTTTCTTCCAAGGGTGCTCAAACATCATTTTAGAAGTAGTAGTACTGTGTACTCATAGAAAATAAATCAAATGACCATAATAGTTCCAGCCTTGGGAGATTCTTTTACTTAGTTAATAATGGTAATAATCCATGCTTCTGTATTATTTCCACATACTTCACGGGCATTATTAAATTAAATAAATTAAATGTCCTAATGCCCTGAGAGATGAGTAAATACTATTATTCCAGATACAACGTACAGCAGAGAATTTAGGTACAGAAAGGTGAAATATCTTGCCTAACCAGTATGAATAAGGAGAACTATTAAGAAATTCAGAGTAATTTCCACACCTAAAATTAGGATATATGTTTAAAATCATATGATTTATATTTCTCCATAGTATTTTTAGTTTTCTTTTCTTTTCATGGGTTTTGGACTTCAGTTGTTTGTTTTTTCAATAGTTCTTTTCAATGGCTGCTCTCCACAGCTGTGGAGTCTAGAAAATTTTTTTTCTTAAACTAGACTGAGAAAGATAAAATTCTCACATCAAACCTCATCCCCAGTGGCTTAGACTTCAAGCAGAGCAACAAATTATTTAATGCTCAAACCAAAAAATACAAAAAAAGCAAACAAAGAAAAAAACTAAAATAACCCAACACAGCAGAACTAAAATCAAATAATTTTCCTATTTTTTACTTGCTTAAGTAAAAGAGAGCTTTTACATTCATGCTCATGTGCCTTGCCTACATAAGCAACTTGACTTTTGCCAGCTAATTATAAGCACAGTGCTTTTTCTTTAGTTAACTGAAATTTAATAAACCCTCAGAACAATTGAACACCCAGGTTATTTTGTGTGTGTAATTAGAGGGTTCTGGGCTGAACTTTAGGTTCCAGTTTTGAAAAATCGTAACCTATATTTCCTGACTTTTACGCTTGACTTCATGGAACATTTTTCTTCTTAACATTTTTATTTATATTGCACTTGTCACCATAGCAGATTAGGGCAAAATAAATTCCACAATAATTCACCAAAAGCTGTGAGTTCTATTTTAAGATTAAGAGCAGTTGGTTCATTATAAAGTATTGCCATTTTAACTACATAGTCTGGAAATTGACGGAATTATTTTAACAACAAAATTAACACTTTTGACACATACAGTACAAGAACCATAATAAAAGGAGAAGGTAAATAAAAACCATGCATCCTGAAGCTGTTGATGCTTTGTGAGACCTTTGCTTAAATAGTCCTCCTTAATGTATTTCTTATTTCAAAATTTTCTGTCTAATTAAATTCACTTTTCCTTTCTACAGTGTAAACAAAACACATGTAAGTTCAGTAGGTTCATGATAACTCCTTTGGCAGAATTTCTCAGCTTTGTGTTGTTCTTTAGCCTCAGTATTCTCTCCAACCTTACTATTGTAAGCTTATGTGAAATGAGGAGCAGATATCTTAATATTTTTGACCTCCAGCAGAAATTTGAATGGAAACTACAGAAGCTCAAGCCCAATTAAGCACTAATATAATTGTCTTCATATAGCAGAAATGAGTTGTCCTTTCACTGTAATACTTCTATTTTATATTTGAGAGAAAGGACAAAAAGGGATAAGGAATGATTGCTTCAATGATCATATAGATCAAATATGAACTTTAGCATGCAAGTAAGCACATAACTAAAGGACTATGCTCTTTGATTGACTCCTGGGCCTAGTACTGTCATAAATATAAGGTCAGTCAGTTTTTCAGTGTCTGAACCAGACATTATTTTTTTCTTTATGATCTGAACACTCTATTTGTGTACTGCACAGGTCTAAACCTCATTTTTCTCTGTTTCTCTGATAACAGTCCTGAATAATTGATACAGAGACATTATCAAAAGAGAACCCTTTCACAAAATGGTTTTCCAATTCAGTCCCTTCACATGCAATTTGACCTGCACTTGCAAAATAGTCAGATAAATTTGAGATGATTTGTAAACCACCAGGGTCATTTTCCCCTTTAAAATAAAATTATTTAAAGACAATAGACTCCAGATAAAAGCAGCAACATCTGGTAGTTAAAAAAAAAATCTCAATATATTAGATATAATTATAATTCCTCAAAATCCATATTTTTAACTTGATTTTGCTTGGAAAAGTATGCTGCACATAGTACAATGCAATGAGTTCAATTCCCATAATCAGTATTTAAACAGGCTTTATTTACGACTTTCATCATTATCTTCTAGGGTAAATATCTTCTCTTGCATTTTAGGAACTTTTTTGCAGGTGGGTAATATTCTGAAGCCATTTATTTGCTTTTTGGATGCATTTCTCAGTGAGAATAGAGCTTTTTCTTTTTCTTTTTCTTTTTTTCTTTTTTTGTTTGGTTGGAACTATGTGGCTGTGAATAGCAAGCTGTATTAGCTCAGATGTTTAAGGCATGGTGCTGATAACATCAAGGTCATCGGTTTCGCACCTTTATGAGCCATTGACTTAGGAGTTAAACTCAGTGAACATTGTGGGTCCCTTCCAACTCAGAATATGCTGTGATTCTGTGTGATTCTGTGAAATTGAACTGAAAACAAAGAGGCTGTCAAAAGGCAACCTTTCAAATAAATAGGGGGAAAGCACACTTGACTGAGTGAAAAATTTATCATCCTGTTTTGATCTCTTGGTCATGTGTTTCTTCCTTTGCGTCACTCCATGTTCTGTTTTCACATTTTGCTTGCATTTGAAGAATTGTAGTCTTCCTTCAAGCTTGGTGTTTTACCAAAAGGAATAATGAAATATCATTATACCCCATTTTACAAAAAATTCTAATTTCTCTGCACAGGTCCCAAACAGGCCTTTGTGTAATGCTGTAATGTCACCATACAACTTGCAAAATCACCTTTACACAGGCATGCTTATGTAAGCCCAAAATGTCTTTTCAAGATACGCAGAGATACATTCTCCATAATGACCTCAGACAACAGAATTAAGCAGTTTAACCTCTGTGAGTGATACCACAAGGGAGATTTTAAAACTGCAATGTTTTAGTGTTTTTAGATGTCCGTAAACCATTTTCTAACTATCCCATGTTCTAACTATCCATACTGATAAGAATTCAAATGAGGATTTAGTTTTTGCCCACATATACATATATTTGTTTATCTCATTTATGTTAAAGGCTCTGCAGTAAAAATTAATGTGTGGAAAGGTAATACATAAAACAGCATCAATAACTATAATTCTTACATTCTGCTAAAGGCCAAACCACTGTCAAAATGGGATTTCATATTTCGATTTCCTCTTCTTTCTGATAAAAGTACTATCCATTTCATTTCTGTAGCACATTTATTGTCATCTGTTACAGCTCTGCTGCATGTGCTACTGGTGCTGTTTAAGCATTATCTGTTACAAGAGTAACCTTGTCAGCTAATGGGATATATGTGCACATGCTTGTAAACTATTTTATTGAGATTTAGCTATGCTTTATTTTACCCAGAATAAAAGGAAAAGGTAGAATATAGGATAATCTTACAGATGTATCAAGAAACTGAACTAGATTTTTCAAAAGCTTATACATTTCTAAGTGCTTTTAGCTTAAAAAGGAAAAAAAAAGGCAGATTTATATATAGCTTTATTTTCCCTGGGGGAATAATATTTACTAATAATCATCAATGTCTTTATTTTGGTATTATGCACAGATTATTCAATAAAATAAACAACATTATACAGATATGCAGGGAAGACATATTACAATGTCATATAACTTAAAATCTGAAAAAGTCTAGAAACAGAGGCTGTAGAAAAGGCAGTTTTGTCAAAGATCTAGTATATAATGAATACATTTTGGATCAAATAATTATTAATTAATAATTTTCTATTACATTTGTGTTTTTTTCTTTGCATAATGTACCCACTTCTTTTGTTAATTCTGATCAGGACTGATGAGAAAAGAATGGTAACAGTAATAGCAGATGGGCATGGCAGTTTCAGATGCTGTGAAAAGAGGGAGGAGAGAAGAAAGTCTGTCAGCAGGAACTGGTCCATTGCTGTACTTCAGCCCAATTGCAGTTTCTGTGCACTGTAAATCTTTCTACTTGTATTACTATTGTTCTTCAGCATTGCCAGAAAAACTCAAATTCGTTGAGATTCAGCTTTGTTTAATGTGGGTAGATAAAGACAAAATCTGCTCACATTTCACCAGCTCTTACCTTCCCCCTAGTCTTTGCACACAGAGAAATAAAGTTACTTGACAAAATGCATAAATAACAAGATTTTTTCATAACTACCTACTATCATTATGGAAGAAATTTGATGTATTTAAGACTTCATATAAACTACAGACAGTGGTTTTGACACAATTTTTGTGAAAAACACATCTCTTATTTTCACCTTCTTCTGACGTTAAGAGAAATAGCCCTTATCCTCTTCCATGTAATCAATATAAAAATATTGCTGTGTGTCTTTTCCTAGGACCTAAAGCAGATGCTCTTCACTTTGCAAACTTAATTAAGCTTGTCGCCAGTACCAGAAAGCCAAAAGGCTGTCATGTGTATATATATATAGATATGTATATATATCATATATGTCTTATATATATGACATATAGTTGTGTAATATTTTACTTCTTTCAAAATCTTAAAATATTTCACAGTGGTAACTCTTGCAGCCAATTCTGTCACAGAAAACATATGTCAGGCAATCAAAGATCACACTTTGTTACTAAAGCATGAACTATTTAAGATAGGTTAATTAGCATGCCTGTTTGCACATGTTGACTTCTATGTAGCAGGTATCTTGGAAACTTTCTGTGTTAGATTGTGTGATTCAAGAAAGTAAATTATGTAAGAATAATCTCACAAGACTGTTATACTAACACTCTTCATTAATTTTTTTTCTAAATTATTCCTCTATAGTGGAATATATTCCTCTATATTATTTCCTCTATAGTGTTTCTCTATCATGAAGACATGGTCAGTTGAAAACTAATCCACAAGCAAGAAAACTCCTGTTATCTTCTACCATGGCATTTTCAGAATATCTATCATGCTCACAAAAATCTTGTATGTCTTGACAAGAGTGATCTTTTCCAAGACATGGTAGAAGTCCTGCAAAATTTCTACATCTATCAACACCCTCTGTCAATATGGACAATATAATTTGCATATTAATATCTCACATAATGGCTCTATTGTTACCCGTCTGAAATATCTACAAAGATAAAATGAACTGTCAGAGTTTCAATCCAAACATACTCAAATCAAGAGTCAATCAAAATTAACTCTTAAATGTGCCATCAGCAAGAAATAGTTTCTCTAACCAGGAACCACAGCTATGAACATGGAGATAGATTTATATGTGACAGTATTACCATAAGTTCCCTAAATAGTTCAATATACTTGAGTACCAAAATTACTCTTTATGTAAGACATATAGATGACATTTTCATCATCTGAACTTAAAATTTGGAATTTCTCAATTCAACAGAAATAAACAGTAATTATCATTCCTCTATGAAACTGTCTCTAGAAAACTAAATATAATGATCTTTCAAAATATCTTGTGCCATATCAAAATGGGAACCTAAAAATTTATATATATATCAAAAGCTTGGAATTACAGATGAAAGGCAGGATGAAAAATGTCAGGAAAAGGAGAACTGCACACAGGGAAGTACTGCAGAATTGACTCTAAAGTAGCCTTTGTGACTGTGAAAACATATGAATCACTATGAACAGTTCTTTCAAAATCTCACCTAATCACTTAGCTTTAAGCAAGAAATTTAGAAAGAATATTAGGAATTATCAGTAAATTCATATAGAACAATCCAGGAGATATAATCCCATTTTATACCAGTATAGTAAACTTTGAAAATGTGTAGGCAAGCACAACAGAGATTATAAGAAGTGTTATTTTCTATAAACTCTCATGGACCTTGCAGGGACTGCTTGGATTTTGTGGGTTCACTTGGAGCTAATTGTTTATCTATTTTTTCCATAGTCAGCCACAGATGGCTACCTTTAGAGACACAATACCAGTTCACAGAAAGTTTTGACCTATTCTCATGTTTTACCTTCCTTCTTCATTATTAACAGCATTTCAAATAGGAAAGTAAAACTCAATATTGAAGTGATGAAGAAATAACTGTTGTTTGTTTATACAGATGATAAGAATAAAAAAATATCTCATAACGTGCAAGCTTGAAATTGTCGTTTTACAAATTATCAAAAATTAGTTTGGAAAGTTTCAACAAACACATATACTTAGCTATTTGTTTCAAAATCTTGAAGTCCATTCTCACAAAACTTTGAACCTTTTGGAAAAGGAAAAGATGCTAAAAAGATGAATGGTAACTCAAGCCTTTATTTTAAAAATTCTATTTTATATCATGATGTCTAATAAATATGATCATTAGTATCTTATATTCTTGTAACTAAACGTTGCTGTGTAACTAAAAAAAATAATAAAATATACTCAGGTTTTTTTATTAATTAGTTTCTGAACATATGCAGTAGTTAAGGCAGAACAGTACAACACTCATGTATTAACCTAAAACTTCCACAGCTGAACCCACTGAGATACATTGTTTGTAGTTTCCAGCATAACACCCCAAAATCCACAAAGCTTGAAAGCTGTTCAGTTTTACTTACTTGGTTTGTTAGATATTCCTGGACAAGAACTTACCATTAATATTTTACAAAGTATTTAGGGACATGGTTTTCAATTTGAGCTTGACAATTTTCTGTTTGTATAAATTCTGTCACTCAGTAAGATTTGTCCTGCCTTTGACATGGAGAAAAGAACTAGAATTTCTTTTGTAGTAGTAGGCTGTCATATATAATAGCTGATATTTGGTTTTGATTTGTTAAAAATTCATGTCACAGTTTGAAATGGCCCTGTGTGCATAGACACGATGTACTGGTCCTACTGAGCCTCACCTGGAACCTCCCCCCTCACCCTCTGCCCCCTGCCAATGCCCCAAGCACCCCATTTCAGCAAAGCCTGGTGTGAAGAACTAGGAAATTCCTCTTGGATGGGCCTTGGATGGGCTGAGACCCTGGCAGGGGGCTCAGAGAGCTTGGAATGGAGCCAAAGATCCTTCTGCCCTCGATCTCGAGCCATGGAAACAGTTACCAACTTTATATGAGGAATTATAAACTAGGAAAAGTAGAATAAAATAAGTAACTTATTACTGAGTAGAGAAATAGAATGTTAAGATTCATATGAGAAGTATACAGGGGGGTCAAGATGGAAGAATCTGAGTGTGTACTGCCCTCCTTCCTTCTTCTTCATTGTCTCCATTTTCTTAGTGATGTTAGCACTTAGATTGGTTTAGAGTAGGAATACACTGTCTAACATCGGTAATAAGTATTAGAAATTAACTGTAAATAATGTCTACGTAGTTTATAGTATAAAAAGACAACACAGCCCCAGGGGCAGGCAGTGTGCCTTGGACTGACCTGCTGAGAGCATTGCGGCTGGTCAGAGAGAACATGTTATAGATAAGAAAAAATAAACAACCTTGAAAATGAAAGCCAAGGAGCTCTGACTCTTTCTTCAACCATCTAGCTGTGAAAAGGGACTCTTGGGAAATTCTCAGGCAGGGGAAACCTGAGAGCCTGGGAGGTGTCCTGCCTCCTCAGTGGATCTCAGTCCTACATTGTGGGTACTTGTAGCCTGGATGTTCCTGTCAGAAGCCTTTGGTCCTGCCCTGATTTTGGCCCCAACGTCTTTTGCTCCTGGCTGGACTCCCTGGATGTCCCATGGGCCTTGTGCACCATTTGCTGTACCAGGGTCTGGGCCAGCCTTGACTCCCAGCTTACCTTTCTTAATGAGCAGCCAGTCCCCATTGCTCCCTGGCACTGTTAGAAGACAGTCAAAAGACTTGAATGCTTATGTTGCCAGAATCCTATTTCTAGGTGCTGACCCCAGGTATTGAAAAAGCAATAAACCCATCTAAGTATTTGTAATTACATTTTTAGTTTTGTTCTAGTTCAGCTTATAAAACTAATCTGGGGTTTATTGAACTTCTCTCTTGATCTTAATTTGAATAACTAAACCACTACCAAATAAAGAGCCACCAGATTAGTCACAGATTTATGTTCATTTCTGCGTGTTTACTTTCAGCACAGATTATGCACTAATATGTACTTAATAGCGCAGAATACACATGCACTGAAAATATGCAAACTTATATTCAAACATTAAACTATCTGAAGTCCTTGAATAAAATGTTAAGCGTGTAAATGGTTACTTAGATGGTTTTTTTGTGGAGCACAGTACACCTAGAAAACTATATTAGTAGACCCATATTGCAGAAAACCCTTATGTCATCATTTTCTCTTTTTTGTCTAGAAAATTCCTTTTTCAATCCCTATTGCATTTTTAATTTTCTCCTGAAGGAATTTCTCTCAAGACTCTTTTCATTATGCTTTTGTTTTACCAAGTCCGACAAATTCATCACATTCTCTGCAGTTTATACCTACTGCTATAATGCTACACTTTACAATAATCAATATAAAATTTCTTTATTGCAGATATTGAAAGCACACAAGTTGAGAGGGGGGAGATGGAAAAATAGCTCTTCCAGCATGTTTTTAGGTAGCTCATGCTGTTCTCCAAAACATAGCATTTCTGCTTATTTTCAAAGTCAAATGTAAGCAAAGCAGCTTTTACAGTGCCTTTCATGTGATTCAGGCTGTATTCACTGTTGCTAGGCAGGTAAGCCAGTTTCCTCAACCTTTACCTGGTCTAATCCAACAGTAACAGCAGAATATTTTAACTCACCATTTTCATTACATGTAGCCTGATTTTAGTCCGTTGTTTCTTTTACTAATCTTTTCTTTGTATATAACATACTTATCCCCATTAATATATCCAGAAAGATTTCCCATGCTTAGAAAACATAAACTGAGTAAATTTATCTCCAGCCTTCAGATCATGTCATGAACCCAATTAACCCTCCATGCAAAAAGGAAGGAAAAAAAAATTTTGAACATTAGGTATTATTTGAATTTCTGTTTCTGGCTGGACAGAATAGTCTCATTATTTCAACAGAAAGGCTTTGTTTAGTTTTAATTATGTAGATATCCAGTTTCCCTGGTAGCTACTGTAGGACTGCTAAAAAATCCCCAAATATTTTAATTCCACAACAACTTCAGTTCAATGAAACCATTAACTAAGCTCTTAAAATTGAAAGTTTCATGGATTTGAATATTCTTACACTGTACCTCAAGCTTTAAAATTTTGTTAAACCATGGAAGTATAAATTCACATAGATGAAGGACAAATAAGCAAAAAATTGTTTTCAAAATTATTTTTCTGTTTGAGATAAAATTCTGATTTTTAGTGTAATACTTCAACTCAGAAAAAAGCCACATTTCTTATAATCAAATTCACTTTCTTAGAAACGGAGATGAAGAATTGGTGACATTTCAGAGGAAAAAGTATTTGCTGCTCTCAGTTCACTGTCATTTGACAGGTTTTTGGTGTAGATTCTTGGCTTATTTTCACTTATAATGCACTATGCCAAATAAACAGGGGGTTTTGGTAGAGAATCATCAGTGGAATCTCACTCGAATTGTGCAGGGACGCGTGCTGTTCAGCATATTCATAAATTATCTAGGGACGATGATGGATTGCAGTGTTAGTCTGCTGATGGTGGTAAATTAGTCCAGGTAGTGAAGATGAAACCTGAGTGCAATACTGCAGAGCATTTCATGCTATTGCCTAACCCCGTAGGAAATCTGAAGTTGGTAAGTGATGGGCGTGCGGAGGAAGCTGAGCCCCCAGTTGTGCCTGTGGAAGATCAGAGGACTGTTCTGGTTGGCAGGTACCTCGGGAGGCACACAGTTCAACCTCCTGCTCAGAGCAAGGTCTGCTCCGAGATCAGAGGTCAACTATGAGATCAGTTACTCGCTCTCACTACTGAGATCATCCAACCATTTGTCTTGCCTGTTAGATATTCAAGGCAGTATTCACCGTTTTCTTGCTGCTCTTGGGATTCCAGGAGTGTGCTTCCTTTATCAAACAGTGTTGTAATTCAAAACTAATGTGTTTGTTCTCTAGTCAGAAGGGTCTGACACAGGAGTGTTTGAAGCAGGTACACGGAAACTTTTCCAAATGTTATATAGGATCTACCAGATTTCATGCCATTATTTTCACACTTCTATTTTGATATGAGGGAGGGTTTTTTGTCTTTTTTTATAAAATCTTAGCATTCAGTAGTATAAAGCACATATTTGCTACTGGCTTTATTTCTATGAAATATTTCTTATTAGTCCAAGCATTTCTTTTGCAAGCACATTTGAAGCCGGTATGCATGATGCCTAAATTTCTGTCAGGTCTCAAATATTAAGGTATGTTTAGGAAATCTTACCTGATGAAATATTTGTAAGTTAAGATTCATAAAAGTGGAAAAGTTGAAAGGAGCTTTGGTATGACACAAACTGAAACATTCCTGTTTCTGCTTTCAGCAAATATATTGTCATTTCAGCAATGAAATCTATTTCAATTAATGCTTTTGATACCCACTTGCATAAAAATATATAAAATCAAAATTCACAACAGACTTTATATAAAACTAAGTGACTGATGTATGTCAAATTAAAAAAAATACTTCAAAATGTGGACTAAATGTTGCTCGGCAACAGAATGTTTGACTAATGCTGGGGGTGTCTATTTATGCAGTTATTAAAACAGTGCTCTTTATAAGGAGGAGGAAAAGCACCATAGTAAAATACGAACACCTCAATAATCATAATTTGAAAGTCCCACACTCTTCTGTTGTTACTGAAAAAACCCTAATAATTGTGAAGATGCAATAGCCTTAAAAATCACAGTCTACTTCCATTGAGATACAACTGCATTTGTGGCAGATATGAAGGTGAACATTTTAGGAATTTTCTTTTCTTTTAGGTTTTAGTTTTATTTAATAATTTAGTTTACAAAAATACCTTAAATAACCCACAGATATTTTCTCTACTCAGACGTAGTACAGAGAACTTGTCTTCCAAATTATCTCAAGATAAGGAAACTGAATAAATCCAATATTTTTTGTCCAGTACTTAATGTAAGATATATTTTTAGACTCTACACCCACAATTTACATTTAATTTCTAGGCAGAAACTAAGAAATTAGGTCATTTGCACTGTTGGAATATTTGCATTAATCTGAGAAGGTACAGGATCACCAATAACTAATATGAACACTGGGTGAAGCTCTGTTACAGGCCCAAATCCAAAACAAAACATTTTAATGGACAATTTAATTAGTTTTAAATTGCCTTAGCTCAGAAAGCAGAAAGACTTCAGTATATGTTTTTGTTAGACATTTTACCTACTTTGCCTTCCAGAATTTAAGACAAAATTTTAGCCCTAGGGCACTGGGGTAGCTACCTATGTAAAACTGCTAAAATTAGAATAGTTCTCCTAAAATGCATAACAAATTTACCTCCATAATACTGAGTCTATGTATTTCTAGCTGACTAGTTGAAATAACTAAATATGATCCAATTAAAAATCTAAAAACATTTCCCTCCTTAGAGTATTTTAATTTGAGTTAAAAATATAAAAGCTTCCTTGGCAATGAGATTGTGTGTGACTTTAGAGTAATACTCTTATATGGAGTTGTAAGATATATCAAAAAGTAATATGTTCTCATAAATGGTGAAAAGATGCTCTGTATACCATGGCATAAATTTCAGGTGGCTTATACTTGCATACTGTCACTGTAATGGACTAAGGATTGCTATCAGAAGTTATCTCTTCAAGTTTATGTTAGGAAATGAGGTTTGCACTTCTTCCTATTTCTTTAATATTTCATCATATTTGTTTTTTGCATGTTTTAATTAGGCAGGGGGAAAAAATTAAATGCATTTCTGGAGAACTTAGTAATTCAGGGCTGAAATGCAAAAGCCAGTCTTCTCTAGTGCTACATCATAAACTCTTCTAGAGTGATACATTCCTGACATGAAGTATTGCAATACCTAGAAGCAGCAGCGAGATCACTAAAAGCCAAAATTTTGATTTCATCTCTGATCTTCCTTCTTTCCTGTTATAGGCCTATATTAGCTAGTGTTCAGTATTATTTTGATGTATTGCAGGTATTTTTGATGCTTCAGTTGTTAAGTGACCATATGTAAGTGCATGTATATACAGCAGAACTATCCAGTCCCAGATTACATACATCAGTCATTCCAATAGCTTCACTTCCAACATCAGGGGGGAAATGAAACCATCACAGGGAAAAGCAATAATCTGAGGTTGCAGCAAATGTTTTGCTCTAAATACAGAACTTTCTTGTCATGCACACATCTCTTCTTTGAAAGGAGGAGGAATATTTTGCCTAAGTGTGTTACCCTCCTCTATCCTTGGGTCATTTTTCAGGTGTTTCTAACCCTGGACAAAGAGCATCTGCCAGCAAGATAGTTTAAAAGCATAATGCAGTTATTTATTGGCTGATGCACACTGAGATATCTAGGATTTAACAAGCTCCTAGACTAGGGACTGATATGCACTCTGGCATGATAAGACGCACAGAGTCTCCACTGGCCAGGCAGGCACCAGCCTGGAGGGGAAGGGCCAGTTTCCACTGCCCCTGAAACATATCCTTTTTCACTGACCCTGTTTTTTCCTCTAGGGTTTTATAACATTTCTTGCTGATGTTCTTCCGCTTGAAAACTTGAGCTTCTAACAATCCTACTCTATTCACAGTTTTCCCTTTTTTATCTTGCATACCTCTACTCTACAGAGTTCCTCTCAATGCAGAAATTTCCTTGGAGGTCTGAGCCAAGGTTATGAAGCTACATATTATCCATTCTGGGTCTTCACAGGCAGCCAAACCCTGTGGAGAGGGAGGAGGCTGTTGAAGAAGGGATCACACAGAGTTGGGCATAGGTGCCATTCAGTGCATGACCAAAGACAGCAGCAAAAGCAGGACTGACCCCCAAAAAGCTGTTAAAACTGCACAGAGTTCCAAAGTGACCCCGATTTCTTACCATCCAAATCTTCAAAAGAGTCAACCCTATACGCCACTCTCCACCTTGCTATCCCTGCACCCACTCTGAATCTCATTCAGGGTTGGAGAAACAGCTTGCCCAAACCCTGGATTTTAGCGTAATAGATCTCTTACTGGATTCTATTATTTCTGTTTCAAATAGTGTCATTTGCAGTACAGCACCAGAGAGTAAAGTCTGCATGAGAAAACATGGCTTCATTCCTTTCCGTTCAGAGAAAACACAGATAAAATATTTTTGTTCTCTACTTCCCATACTGAAAAGACAGATAGTTTGAAAGTAGTCATATCTTTCATCTTTCCACCTTTTTTACCTCTAATAGGAAGCAGGGACAGGAACAAATGGAAATTCTTAATTTTTTGGCAGAGTTCTCAGTCATCTCTGAGACGACTACATATCTGGAGTTTCTGCAAGCAGCATTAACACTTCACTGTATTTCTGATTAAAAATATTATAGATACCAGTTTATTATCTTCTAGGTAGTTTTACAGTGCCCACTCTTGAAAACTCATTTAAGCCTGACCATGAGTTTATTAGAGGGAAGGTGAATGGATCACATTTCCCAAATGAGTTTAAAACAATCATGTGAATTCGATTAGGTAATTTCCATGCTGATTCACCATAGCCAATACAGGTGAAAAATGAGCACTCCATCCCAGATGTACTTGCTTGTCTAAGTTTGAGAGTCAGCATGCTGTCCAGAGACTGAGGGAAATTCATGCAGCTATGGTGTAGTTAAATTATGCTCACTAGACAGGAAGCAATTTTGCTTGTTTGCAGGAGTATCTAAGACCCCAAATGAACTACTACAACAGACCAATTAATTTCCCATATCTTATCCCTTCCCAGTTACGGCAAATGCCAGACACTTTAGACAAAGACAATTGTGCAGATAGTACTTTCCCACAGGAAGACAGCAACTTTAGTTCATGTGTTTAGCTCTTTTTATAGGCAATCCAGTTGGGATTTTATGTACACCCAGTTGGGGTTGTTTTAGACATGAATAAGTGTTTATTGACTAAATCAATAGTCTTATCCATGTTACAGAGCACATAAAATAGTTACAAGAATAAAATCAGTTGTTACATTAACCACTTGCAAAGAATGCTCAGGCTAAGCTTTAAACTAATATTGCTTCATTAGGTTATATTCTAGAAGTAGAATATTTCTAGAAAAAGAAACAGACAAGAACACATGGAAATAACTTTTTAGAAAAAATTAGTCTTCCATTTCCTTTCCATGCTTTAGATTAATTAGAACTTACCACTAAAAGACCCAGACAGTACAATTAAGTTTTACAGCAACTATATTAAGCTTTTTTGAAAATTGAGCTTTGACTTCCCCATAAATCCCAGGGGTACTTACAATCAAATTAGCTCTGTCATCTGAAATAACAGAATGAGATAGATAATTTGCCACATACTCTCAGGTATAGGAATCCAGCTAATCAAGAGGGTCACCTAGCATATTGTTACTTCAAAAACACAGGAGCAGTACAGCACTGCTCTATTTCCATATGTCTGGAAACACCTCTCTACTGAGAACGTACACCTACAGAAGTTATTTCATGTGCCTTCTCCTTGATATCAGTATTGAGCTAGAGCAGAATCAACATTGCATGACAAATAAGTTATGGAGTAGATTTTGTGTCTTGTCCCCTTCCAGGTGTAGCATGTCCATAAAATGGCCAAGTTGCTTCCAGGTGTATTAGGTGTTAAGGAGAATGTAAATAATTTCCCCCCTCTGAGGTTTTATTCTGAACTCTTTGCCAAAAGCCTGCATTGTATTTTTGGTTGACAGCTCTGCTCTTCATGAACACAATTGTTATAATAACACTGTATTTCACACACAATATCCAGATTAATAACTCATTAACAGAATTATTTTAGCAACTTAGAAAGTTATTTGGCTCAGCTATTTTTCTGAGAGAGTCATTTGGTTAAACACTGGGTTATTGACCAGACCAGATGGGAAAAGTCTGTTTCATTGCTTCTCCTTAGTACATACTGGGCTACAACCTCTCTGAAATTAATTCATAAGGGTGCTGGAATGTATGCTGGCCTCTACAGCAGAAAATTAATAAAGAATTTTCTTTAAGCGTCTATGAAAAGATTCATTGACCCAAAACAATGAGTCCAAGGCAACCAATAGGAAGCACTCCATGTGAAAGCCCACTCCCCTTTGGGAGTAAGTGACTTCATCTAGTGGTAAAAATCTTTGCATTTTCCTCCACAAAGCAAGAAAAATCAGATATTTCATTTAAAATATGACCAGAAAAAGATTGTGGGGATAATATGGCCCCAAACAGCATTCATCACTTCCAAACATGATAGCTGGAGCTGCTTCTTTGATGACAAATTACACACCTCACAGCAGAGTAATCTACTTTCAAGCTTAAATTATGTACAAGTAGAGAGTTTTGGGATGAATCTCCTGTTATTCAATTAATGTTTTCTATTGATTAAACTATTCAGTTAATATTAGCTTAGGCATAAAGAGGTGTGAATATGTATTTTATTAGGCATGATATACCTATGCTGACCTGCTCATCTCAAGTGACTATGAGGCATGTCTCAGTATGCCCAGAAATAAAAGTTTAAGCTTCTGGACAAATGTACAAACATTGTAAAGTGACTCCTGCAGTGAGTTCTGCAACCTTGACACAAAGCGACAGTTCTGGATTAGAAAAAGTAAACAGGGCTTCAGAGAGGCAGTCTGCATGCTGAACAATCTCCAAGACAACAATCAGGTGTTCTAAGTGTTATTTAGGTCCTATTTAAGCATTTAAATTTTGATCTGGTTTTCTGGTTGGTTTCTTGTCTTTGTTTTGTTTTGGGTATTGTTTTATTTTTGAGAGGGGGAGTGGGGAACTATTGGTCGTTTGCGGATTTTTTTTTTAATTACTGTATTAAATGTATTCTTGTGACATAAGGTATGTAATTTTTTAGCAATTCAAGTGAATAATTTCCAAACTTTTGTCATGATGCAATCTCACATGTACCCTGATTATGTCCAAAAACCCCACTCATCTGTCTTTCCAGGTACTTTTCTTTTGTCTTCAGGTTATCAGAAAATAAGCACTCAAATCTTGTATTCCTTGAACATCAGTTTGCTATGCATGCTTCAGAAACAACCATATATCGAAGCTGGTTTTGCTGCTACTGCAAAACTAGTGATACCAGGGCACAGCAAATTCAGGTTAGTTGCCTAAGAGCTGTTAATGCAGATTTTTCAAAAAGTTCTTACAAAAGGACATTTTCTTGCAATTTGGATACTAAATATTTTGAAGGCAGACTATTGCAAAGAAACTTTTCCAGAGCTGGCAGTGGGTGAGTGAAGTACTGGTGAAATATAGCAGAGAGTCAATGCATTTCATTCCTCATAACGACATTACAGTTCAGACCTATTCAGACACCTGACTGTGGTATGCAGAAATATTTGCCCACTTCCATAATTTTGAGTACAGTTTGACCCAGGCAGCTCCCATTCTGACAAAATATCAGCAGCACACACTGGTAATTGGCATTCAAATGTAAAGAAAAAAATGTACTGTAATTTCTGTTTTGACAAATAAAACATAGAATGCATGCATATCTGTTTTCATTCATATTAATATGAGTACTTGACACTTCAAAGATTATGGACTGTTTTAAACAGTTAATATCTATCACCCATGAAATTATATTTGTCTTATGGCATCTGACACATCTCACATGCTTTGCAGTAGCTTTTTTCATTTCTGTAGCATCTGCAGTGGATGGAAATATGCTATCAGCAATACTGCATCTTCAAAAGAACCATAAACAGGCACTTAGGAACTCAATGAAAGATTATATCACTTTCTAGTGGACAGAATGCTTAACTCCATTAGTGTCACAGGATGATTAAATCTTCCTACATCACATTTCAAAGGTATTGCAACCAGTTATGATACTACTTATTATATACTTATATATATATTATTTATTACTACTTATTATATACTTATTGTAGCTCAATACATCTTTATTTTTCCATGGTCCTAAAGATTTGTAAAAAAATTTTCTGAGATAGCCTGTAAGTGAAATGACTTATTGTGCTATAGTAATGCCTAACTCAGTTTTGTGGAAATAAAAGTGATTAAAACATATCCAATCAGGTGGGGGTTGTATAGAAAAAAACTGTGAAATAAGTCTTGATTGTAGACTTCAGAGGGTTTTGCTGAACTGCAGCAGGAAAGTGAGTCAGCCAATTGGAACTGAGAAAGGAATAAGATACATTCATTTTCAGTCTAGTCCCTATTGTGGCAACATCTTGTTACTTTAATATTTCACCTGAATGATAATATCACCAAGCCGACACTGAAAAGGATGAATTTGATCCCTAGTGTAACATCTAGCTAGATCCATCTAGCCAGCACATTTCAAAACCATTTCTGATTATTTGGTTGTTCATTTTATTTCCACATCTCTAACGTCACACAGATGCTACACTAGTATCACAGAAATTACTGAATGCTTTCAGCAGTATCTGCAGGATTTATCATGTGCTCATACTGAGTGTTACTTATAATAGGTTCCTGCCTGAAATGAAAAAGCAGATCACATCTGTACATACCAGACTGCAAAGGTAGAAAGTTTGCTGACAAGAAAGCCTAAGTTTCTGACCAAAAAAACCAAACCAAACCAAACAAAAAAAAAAAAAAAAAAAAAAAAAAAAAAAAAAAAAAAAAAAAAAAAAAAAAAAAAAAAATTTACATTCAATCCTTGCATTTTTATGGGGGATAGAAATGTTTAGCATATCCACTGTCTCTCTTCTCTTGCCATCAGTGAAGGATCAATTTCTAAGACATACCAAGACACTGTACTGTCCTGCTCAAAACAGAAACAGACTAACTCCATTTCTGTTCTTAGACTGACTTCCACTAGTTTTGAGATTCTCCCAGTACGGTTACTAGAATAAACTGTGTGCAGACTTTTTATTCACAAAGTTCCTTAATCTTATGTTGCGGTGGACAGGATATTGTTTTGGTTAAAATGCGACTGCTTGAGTCACATAAATACAGTTGTTATAATTTTTCTTTTTATGAGTAAAATTTTAATACTTGCCAAGAGTACTGGGTCTGGCTGAGATGTAGCTCATTTTTTTCATAGCAGTCCATATGGCACTTTTAATTTTAATTTGTGACTATAACAGCCTTGATAACACCACAAAGCCTTAGCTATTGCAGGGCTAATATTGATTCTCACACAGCATCAAGGCCACCTGTTTCTCACCCTGTCCACACAGAGAGCAGGCTGGTGGTGGGGAAGAGGTTGGGTGGGGACAGAGCTGGGAGAGCTGAGCTAAATTGACCAGAGGGCTGTTCCATGCTCTGTAATGTGTCATCCAGCGATGAAATGGAGGGAGTGAGTGAGCAGCTGGTGGGTGCTTAACTCTGGCTGGGGTCTCTGCCCTGTATTACGTATCCCTGTATTTCAGCAGAGATGTTTACTAGGGAGATCTTATCCTTTGATTACATTATACCCTGCCCAAAACTTTGAAATTGTCAATTATGTAGGGGTAGACATATCACTTTACACATTAAGACCAGAAATGAAAAAGACAGGGAAATATACAGGAAGGTGAGATACACATGGATTAGAGATCTAATACTAAGTGAAATTCTACCATCCTTGAAGCTAATGACAACATTGAAATGGAGTCGAAAGAAGCCAGCATTTCAACTATGAAAATTCCCATCATTCTCATAATTCTATTCCAATACTATTAGAAGCAGACAAATAGGGTGGAAATGTCATGTGTACTAATGCTAATTCCTGTGTCCTGGAAAAGTGAGAACAAGTAATTATCTTGATTTACAAGATGCATAGTAGCCTTGGCAATATTGGGATTTAGTAATATACTGCCTGACGTATGAAAGGGCACAGAAAAGTATCTAATCAAGGCATCAGTATTCAAAGCAGAACTAGCATCAAAATAGGACATTTTCATGTTGTATTTAAGTAATATTATGTAAGTATTGTATAAGTAGGTCTTGGTGGCAGCTAAAATAATGGAAACTTTTTTCTTTGTTTGTGGAGGTAGGGCTTCATTCAGCCTGCCCATTTTCCCCATGATTTTTCTGGGTTTATAACTGGAGGTGCACAAATTACTGTGCTGCAAAGGTAGTGATAGTTTCAGGGCAAGATTTCTTTAGTTTATTATTTATAGTTTGCACTGTAGGCCAGGAGAGAGAAGGAAAAAGGGAGCTTGCATACTAAAATCAATACAAATAATAATAGCCTCTTACAAGACAAGCCTCAGGGGCTGGATATCTCTGGGTTCCTTTTTTTACATAAATGATCTCAGTGGATTATTGTTTCAATGTTTTGTGCTGTCAGTCACAGTCAGCTACCAGCTCTCTTTTTGGTCCCATGGAAATCTTCTCACTTCTGTGTGCCAAAATAAAACAAAATTGCATAGCAGCAGGTAGCCCATGGTGGCTTTCCTGAATGTCTTCAGCAGAACTGTACTACAAGAGAAGCAGTAATCCATGCTGTTCATGGCTCTTCTTCAGACACACATCCTGTCAGTCAATGCTGAAATGGCCCAATGTGTTTTCATATTATACCTAAAATTTCTCATTGCAGAGCAGCTCGGGGCTGGGGCTCAATTATTTGTCTTGTTTTATTTTCACTTATTTTTAGCAAGGAAAACACACTGAAAACTAAAAAATATTCATTTGGGTCACAAGAACATTCATATTTGATAACTTTGCTGTCAGTTTAATAGGAATGTGCATCAGGATTCTGCAGGATTGATATTAGGTAAACCAAAGACATTCAGGTCTCTCGATATTTTCAATGTGTGCATATAATAGCAATACTTGGTGCCTATATTTTTCCATAAATTTCTTTTTCCTAAGCAACCCACTTACTTCTGTTATTCTGCTTACTATTATATTATGAAGCGAGAAAAACAGACATTTTTTCATAATTCTTTTGGCATCATCATCATAGCTTTTTCTTATTTGTCATCTTCATGCATCTACATAAATATTCAGTGAAAATACATTTAAATTGTTTTTTAAATGTTTATAACTTTTATAATTGTGTAATTATTTTCAGACAGTACAATGTCTTCCATAAAATAAATTATATATCTTTCTAAAAAATAGATTATTATGATCCTGTTTAATGAATTATTCAGTGGTTATAGAGAACATATTACAGTCTTTGAATTTCTGCATTTTTATTTTACCATGTTACTAAAACAATAGCATTTTTTGTAACCACAGGCATATCTTTCATTAAATACCTTTTGATTTCTTTTTTTCCCTTTTACACTCTGAAAATGTTTACGATCATAGGAGGGAAATTAATTAAGATGTCTGCATTTCCTGGGTCTTAGAAAGAAGATGAGCAATTGGCATTTGACTCATTTTTGACAAGTAAAAAGGTTTTTTCTCTCCAGGGATCTTTTCCTGTAACTATTCTGCTTATTGCAGATATTTTGGGTCATATGTAATGGTGACAGTTTTAAAAAACTGTCTAAAAAGAAATGGAGAGAAAGTAGAGATTTGACCAACATTAGAAAGGTTGCTGAAAGACAATTAAAAAACCCCAGTCTTAGTGTCTCACACACATGTGTGTATACACACAATATGAATTTTTTAAGACTACATCAGCTGGAGAAGTGCTGGAATATACTTCCAGAAGCTACACAGTGAAACTAAAAAGTAGGCAATGGACCAGCATATCAAAGACAATTTGGTACTTTTGCCTAGCTTCTCAAAGGTGTATTAATGCCAATTGAATTTGCAAGCAGTATTTAAAAATAAAACCAAAAGTTTTAAAGCAACAGAAATCCTGAACGTGTTTCAGGCACAAAGAATAGGAAAACAGGAGTTCTAGCCCTTAATGCTAGAGTGTTTAAAGATCACTGTTTTCCTTTCTTCCTTAAAGCAGTCGCACATAATGCTATGAAATGAAAAGAAATTTTAAAAAAGAACCTTCTTACCATAGCTGTGTGACAGAATCTCTGCTGATTGATGTTTACGTCCGGCATCTGATTTTGTAGAAATGCATGTGACTTTGGAAACATATGATGTTTTTTCTGTCTATATTTTTATCATAATTCTTTATGCAAAGTTTATTTTTCCTTGGTATGTAGTGTCTCTTCCATTTACTGAAATGTTCTTTCTTGTACACACTCTTCTGTGCTACATTTGGTAGTCATGTCAGACTTTCTACATTGTTTATTCTAATCACAATTACTGATGTCACAAACCTTTTCTCTGCAGCAGAGTTTGTACTTTATGTTTATACATTGTGTCAAATTATTAATACTATTTTATTTCTTCGCCTTTATGAGAAATCTAGTTTGTGATGCACTGCACAATATTATGGAAGTTGTAAGTGTAGGCCATTTGAAAGCAAATGCTGTTTTTCTCTTACTTAATGGCAATTTTAAAAGCAAGAAAAATGGCATTAATTCTGTGATATTTTCAGCCAAGCTAAAAACTAATGACTGTTTCTCTAACTTAATTGAAGAGTGAGTTAATTGTCTTTTTTTCATTTAAAACCCCTACTTACATCTTTACCATAATAAAGATTTTATTCCGGGTTTTTTTTTAGTCTTTAAACAAAAAGTAATACTAGCTTATCTTGTCCAAGGATCAGAATACAGAATGTCAAAATCTTTTCTATTACATTAATGTGGCTGTTATTTTTTGTACTTACACTAATTTTTAAATTTTGTTTATACTCTCACCGGTAAATTGGTATAATTATGTCTTCTCACATTGTCATCTCATTTTCTAAATGTGTTACACTTCAAACTTTGTCAGATGGGAATTTAGGAACAAGACAGGCACAAGAACAGATCCACCCCACTGACTGAGAAGTCCTTTCCAAGAATGGTGGAGCTGAATTTCTAATTGATCACATGCATAGACGTTTACACACATGATCCATACAGAAACACACTCCCATTAGTCAAGGCCTCCGCTCCATGTCCAGCACCACAGATGTGGGGGGCACCTGTAGATGTATCTCAGAACACCCAGAGCTATTTAAATTACATATTTTTTTCAACTTAGATGATTGGCATAAATTTCCACTGCCCCATTGGTCATATCAATCCCAGAGAGTCCCTTGGATACCTCCTAGCCAATTAGCTGTTGTTACTTAGGTTGATATCCCCTTCTGGATTCCTGCTCAAATGCCTTATAGGGAAGCAGTTGTCCAAAATTCATCTGTCCTTCATTTTGTTTCTCCCTTGTATATAACTAAGCTGCTAGAAATGAGCAGGTGTAGTTGAGGGCTTTTGGACAATCCTGTCCCACAGCCACAGTATTTGGGTTGTTTTCCCAGAAAGCACCACAGGAAGCACTTAATGAATGAAGAGATGAAGTTTGCCCTATGGAAAAGCTCTTGCCAAACCAGGAACCAATCTGAATGATTTGAACTTATATAACTATCAGCCTTGGGATTTAACAATTTTGCCTTCCTCAATACCAAGAGCAATACATCCCCTCTTCTCCACTAACCATTGGCAACTTTTTCAAATAGAGTAAAGTGATGATGTTCCACCCCCACTTAGGCAGAGCATCCTGCTACAGGAGGAAAGAAACTCTTTAATTGAAACACGATATATTTTCTGTATCAATAACATTTTTTCCATTTTCAGCAGTCAGTGAATGTAAAACACTTGTATCTAGGACCTATTATACTCTTGGTGACAATACAAAAGATAAACCTCTGCCAAAGTGCACTCTGCAAGAGGAAAGGGGCAAATTTGTTTTTCAAAGACAGCATATTTAAATGGAAAAATATGCAAAGTATGTATATGTAAAGTAGGGTGCAAAACATTTTTTACTGTCTTCCCTTCAAGACTTTAAGATTTGAGTCTTTCCAATTTTTTAGAGGCAGATAAATAGCAGGACTGGAACATTTTAAATGAGGCCTCTCAGTAACCTCATGCAGCTAGTTCTCTTATACTTTTTTGTGCAGCTTACACATGCATGGAACTGAAAACGGTAGCTGTCTCTTCAGCCCCCATTTTTCCTGATATCTGAAACACTGAGCTCCTTACCACTAATAAAGTGAGTAGCATTTTTATTTAGTCAGTACTATCTGTTTAGAAAAGTAAACAAATATTAGACAAACAACCTCCATTAGGTTGTGCCTTTTAACTGGCCTGCCTGCATGTTTTCCCCCGGCTCACTATCTCTGTCCTACTTTTTCTCAGTGAATTATTTCAGATAAGAGTATAAACCCTCAAAGAATTTATCTTCATTTCCACAACACATCTAATACAATGAATCTCAAACCCTAACTACAGCTGTTTATTATTATTTATAAATAAAACAATAGCTTTACATTTATGAATTTAGTTTAACTAACCAAAGCAGCTTAGCACTCTATTTGTATAGGCATCTCTATTTTCTCTCATTTTTCATTATCCTTAAAGCAAGTCTTAGAGCATGTGGGAGCAAAGTTAAAAAAGAAGAAAAAATAATTAAAAAACCTCACCTGAGTTACCCTAAGTTGACATTTATTATGATAGTTGTGATTTCAAAGAGCTGTCTGTAAAAAGACAGTATAGTGTTACTGTAAGTCCCATAATGAATGCAAAATTCTAGCTTACTAGCTTACATCCTGTGTGCTGAAGGAAATACTCTGTACCTCAGAGCTGGCAGTGTCTGGCCCTAGGTCTGATTCACACTTCTGTGTTGGGGCATATGAGAATTTTATACTGTTCACCTTGGGTTTTTTTAAACATTATACCTCCAAAACACATTTTTAAGTTTTTTTTAAGATTTTCTCATAATTTTTACTTTCATATTAAAATTTTGTATCCCAGACACTAAAAATGATACTTAAAATGCATAAACAAGGAAAACCTTTGTCTAATCATTATACCATATGAATAATTTAATATAAATATGTGCATTTGACATTTTAAAAATTAAAATTTACATTGAATAAGTAATAAAATATGTTATTTTGATCTGAGTTAAAAAAAACAAACCAAACCAAATCAAAACAAAACCAGAAGCCTTAGAAATATGGCTCTAAGGTGGAATGACTGGATGTCTCCCCATAAGAACATTTCACTAGGTTTGTTATTTTTGAGATGCAAACAATTAACAGCATATAAAGAGCTTTGTTTTCTTGCTGCACCATCTTATCTCCAAGTGCCAATGGTATCCATATTTACTTTGAGCCAGTCTGAAAAGCTACATACCGAATTTTTTCACAATGAGAAAATGTCACTTATGACTTGGAACACTGCTCCCAAACAAATGTGTAAGAACTCTTTCTCATCCTTCTCTCAGCCTTTGTGAGCTGCTGAATGCACAGGAAGATGAATGCTAGAGACAGGAGCTGGAATTTACAACTCTTAAAATAATAATGATGAAAAAATATTAAATCAGCCATCAAAACTGTTGTTTTCTGTTTCTGTGCAGTCTGTTTCTCAGCCCTGCAAATTTTGAAGTTCATCCATGATCTTGTTAGAAAGCTGCAGACGTGCTATTGATAACTGCTTTTTAAACTCCTACCAAGAATTCCTCAGTGCACTTTTATGACATCCTGTGTAACACATGGAACTTAGGGAAGATAAATTGCAGTAATGAACCACTTTATTTCCCATGTGCATTTTTTCCTGTATTGTTTTTTCCTCTTTAGCACAGTTTACTTGCTGTAAGAAGTGTAGTCTTGTTCAAGCATCATATAACCCATATAAAGCATATTCTATTTAATGATAAAAATTCAAAATCAGTAATTTGTTGGAAAAATCTTATCATCTATTATCTGTTACATCATTGTGATAATTTCTAAGCATTGTGATCTAAAATATGTCTTTGAATTTTAATTCAGAATACAGTAGCAAGCATGCAAAATATTCTAATAAATCACACTTAGCAAAATCTTTATGGTTTATTAAGCCGTAGTCTTAAGACTAACAGTCTTTGTGGCTAACTCTCATTTGGGAGTATTTCTGTGACCCCCCATCTTTGTACCATTCAAATTACAGCAGGCAATATTTAGGTGTGCAGCTTTCTTTGAGAATTTAGAATTTATGAAATTCTAAAAAGATACTCCAGCATAATTAACAGTTATATTTACCCATATTATAGAATTTTTTTAAAATTCATTTAAAAGTTAATTTTTTTTGTTCTCTGTAATAAAATATTCATAATTTATTTATAATTTTAAAATATAAAAATTCTTTCCCTTCGCAAATTAATGGTGCAACATTGAGAGCTTATTGATGGTAACAATAGGGTTGAGTGCATATGGGGAAGGATCAGGGAAGTCTAACAATGCAAGCATCATGGTGGGAGTCTGTTACAGACCACCCTGACAGGACAAAGAGGAAGATGAAATTTTCTATAAGCAGCTGGAACCTCTAGGCCTTATTCTCATGGCAGATTTCAACTTACTAGGTGTCTGCTGGAAATGCAGTGTGGCAGAGAGGAAAGCATCTAGAAGGTTTCTGGATCATGTGGAAGAGAGCTGCCTGACACAGCTGGGGAGGGAACCGACCAGGCAAGGTGCCCACTGGACCTGCAGTTTGTCAACAGGAAAGGGCTGGAGGGAGTGTTCTACTCGGGGTCACTAATTGTCATCCCCGTCCCGGGAGGCGACACAAGAATGACACAGAGCAGCTCTGGTGGTAGCAAACTGAAAAAACTTTTTATTAAAACATCTGACTCCATATTTATATCTTTCTAAAATCCCAGTGTCATTGGAGGGTTACAGTGCCACCTCCTCAATGTCACTGGGCAACCCAACTGTCTGTCAGGTTGCTCGTCCTCCACAAAGGAATGCAAAACAATAAGTTATTTACCTAAAGTGCATGAGAAAGTTTGTGCAAAGAATGCAAACATCAGAAGGCTTAGTAAAACTTGAGAAAATCAGGGCGACAGAGGGAGATGTGGTGGTTTGAGGCCACGTTGGGCATGGAATGATACAGTTTTTGATCTTTGGAGAAGGGGCTCAGCAGAACTGCTGCCTTGGACTGCCAGGGGACAGACTTTGGTCTGTTTAGGACACTGGTCGACAGAATCCTTTGGGAGGTATTCCTGAAGGGCATGGGAGTCCAGGAAGTCTGGGCCCCTTAGAAGAGGGAAATCTTATAGGCACAGGATCAGGCCTTTCCCATGTGCAGAAAGGCAAGCCAGTCAGGAAGGTCAGTCTGGCAGAACAGAGAGCTTTGGCTGGAACCTGGGGGAAGAGAGTACAGCTTATGTTCTTTGGAAGAAGCGGCGGGGAACTCAGGAGAAGTACAGGAATGTCATGAGGTTATGCAGGGAAACAAAGAGAAGGGTCATTACCTGTTGAGTATAACAGTATATGAGATCTTAGAAGGAAAAAAGATTTTTTTCAAAAACGGTCAAATGACAATCAAATTTTCTTATAAACCACGCTAATGAGCATAATATAAAAATTATATTAGACAAATCAAGTATGGACTAAAATATGTCTTTTTTCAAATGTAACATTAATTGGGATTTTATGGCTAGAACTTCCAACTTAAATTAAATGTTTCAAGTACTCTTATAGCAAGAGGTCATTCAGCTGGATAATCATGCAGAAACAATCTTTAAGCATTCTCTTGTCATAATAGTATGCAGGCCTATTAAGTCAGAAATGCTATTTTCTCATTGAAATTTATTCTATTTCCTAAAATGCTGTTCTTCTCTTACTTGCTTTCCTTCTGTTTTCTTACATTTCTAAGCATCAGTTTGTTTTTCCTACAGTCAGTTTCTAATTTGCAGAACAAAAGCTGTTGTCCATACTCTGTCCATTGTGCCATGTCTGCCTATTACTCAGATATGCAAAATGAAGATAAATTGTCTCCATTTCAGAATGGCTTGAGTTTTAAGAGCTTAGCTTCTTTTTGTTAGAAACTTTACTTTTGATCATTAATTATTAATAAAATTCTGTAAACAGCCTACAAATTATAAATGTGATCAATAAACATTTACAGGTATTTTAGGAGAAAAGGTGAGCTCTTTATGAGAGTAGAACTTTGGGAGATTATTTGTAGCCTCTATTAGCCAGGGAGTACAAAGTGTTCTAGCTCAGAGAACTGATAAATTATGATTTTCAATGGTATTTTTACTAAAAAAGTTAGCACTTTAAAAGTTTATGGCAAGTAAGGTTGCTTAGCATATCAAGACACTGTTTATCCTTAATACATTCATGGAGGCTACTTGAAGGACACTTACAGTGCATGGCACTGTATACATAATACAGCCTTTTATTGTTGACAGAGTCCAGAGCCTTGTGAGTATTTTTACAGTACATTATTTTTTAGAACCAATAAATTACTCATCTGAACTATCCAAGTATAAACATGATGACTTTTTTTCAGGCTTGACTATGATACTATTACAATGAATTATGGATTTCAGTGGTTATCTGGTTTTGATGTGTTGCAATAAATCATGATCATTTATGATTGGTTCTGAATTTCATACACTTTTTTTTCTTATAGTCTGTCCTACACTTGTAAGGGTCCTCAGACTTATACTTGTAAAGCTATCAGACAATTTCAAGATATCATTACACTGATTTAAAAATCTTTTAACAACTTTAAATATATTTTTAGACCTCTTTTCTATTTCATATACCATTATAAAAGCTCCACAAATAAAGAGTGAACTCAAAATTCCTAAGTATTTGTTAAAGGACAGAAGACAGATATTTAAAATATATTGTTTTTTTTTAAAAAGCCAATATGCTCCAGTTACACAGACTAAATTAGCAGCTATTAGCAGATGATTCATCTAACAGCAGCCTCCAGATTAAAAAAAAAAAAAAATCCACAAAACAACAAAACGAAAAAAGGCAAGACATCTTTAGGCCATATATGAGGTATGTGAGTGCAGCTATACTCCATACCACAAACATACCCCAGAGGGAAAAAAAAACATCTTCTTAATTTCACCATCTTTAACACAGTATCTCATGTTTTCTATATCCTCTGTTATCTAGAAATGGCATTTCTGCATTAGGAGTTCAGCCAGTTCCTCAGTGGAACCAAGATTTTACCCTAACTCCCTTTTACTGTGATTAATTATTCTCCTATTCTATTATCCAGCTCCAAATTTCTAATTTTTTACCTTTTTTTTTCCTCCTGATCATATATATTACTTCTGTCTGGCAGGATGTATCTTTCTTCACTTATATTTCTTCTTAATTTCCCTGCATTCTCCTATATCATGCTGCAGTTCGTTATGTATTATGTATTACTACTGGGCTAGGCACTTCCCTCTCCAGAACACTGAAGTAAGATTTAAGGAATATAAGTGGTCAGTACATTTGATGAAAGTGGATTATTTTTTTTATATCAGTTCAACACTTAAGTATTTATAATAAAAAGAATAAAAACATTAGGTAATTTTTTTAAGAACTGGAAGAAAATAGTTGATTTTCCACTCCCCCAGATTGAGCAAATTCCAGCACAATTTAGCAATTACATTCTCTATTCTGACACATTCCACTGCTGAATACCTAGCACAAGACCATCAAGAAAACAAAACATACTGGAAGGAAGACTTGTCCAAGCAGACCCCAATCTCAGCAGAAAGACAGACGATTTGACCACTGCCTCTGACCTGCAACTGCTGCCTGACTGCAGTGTTTGTGATGCTAAACCATCTGGCTGCAGGGAATCTGCTCTTCTAAGAGACAGTGAAGGCTGAGAGCTTCTACTTCCTAGTCAGCCTGGAGCTTGCTCCCTCCCAGCTGAGGCACAAGGCTCGCCAGAGACCCAGCTGTGACATATCAGACATAGGCTAAGAAGCCAAGTCAAACACACTCAGTGGGAGTGGATGAATCTACTGTAATTATTGGCAAACTGTTCAGCCTTTCACCTGTGTAGGCCTGAAGTCTTTCTGTGGTTCAGGCCTGAGGAATTTAGTGTTTCATTTAAAGTTGTAAGTGCATGAACAGTTATTGAACAGTTTAGGTGTGGTTTAGATTATTCTATGATATTTTCTATCACAGAATCTGCAAAATCTAATTTTACTAGCTTGTGTAGAACCAAGCTGGACCATTCTTTAATTGATAGTTCTTCACTGTGTTTCCTTAATGTGGATTAATTCTGCCTCTATCTAAGAGTCTCCAGGATTTAGCTCTGCATTGTCAGGCAGATATACCAAGCAGATGATTAGAAATGTGATTAGAATTGTGATATTTATAAAGAATAACATGCACTTTTTTATTCTCTTCATGATGCCATCACACCTATTGTAATTACTTGTGATAAACCAGTGGATTTGCAAAGACTTAACTTCCCAAAAATCCAAATCTAGAAAGGTGTTTGGCTTCCAAATTTAATTTAAAAAATCCTGTTAAACAGTTTACAGGGCCCCTGTTTCTTAATCCATAAACACTAAACACTTCAAATATTTCCCCAAAGTAGCACTCAAACATGTGACTTTCTTTGGCTCATTATTTTATTACATTAAATATTTAAAGCTGACAATAATATACAGTCAATAATTTCATAGAAAGTGGACATTTTATACCATGGTTTGTATTACCAAGACCTCAGTTTTCCAGAGTGAGCCTTCCTGATGTTTGTTGCCAAATAAGACAGCATCTGTACCTCTAACAGATTCCAACATATCTTTCCATCAAAAATTGCTTGCAGCTCACATTTGAGATCCAGCATGAATTAAGAAAAGAGCTAAAAGATTTTTTTGTTATCATTCTGTTGGCATTTGCAAAATATAACACATGTAAATCATAATACTCCCTTTGGATGAACACATGTAAATTATATTCAGTTTTTGGCAACTATTGCAATACCTCAAATGAGAGTTTAGTACTAGAGATGCCCATGACCACAAGCTCTCGCTTCACAGAGTCCTAGAAGATGTTTGCTACCTACTGAATAAATACAGATAATATTAGTGTAGTATGTACCATTTCAATGCTACTTTGAATTTTTTGAGTGCTCTTGTTTGCTAGTGGGTAGCCTAAGGAATATGAGTATGCCAGGTCTACTTCATCTCAGCTGCTGCATGCTTTTACCAGCTTTTCTTTTTCTCTGACCAGAAATTAAAAAAAAAAAAGATTAATCCTACATGAGGCTATAGAATGCATTATGATGTTTACATAGTTATGGCACACATGCAAACAAATAATCCATTACTAAATAAATTACTGGGTCGACATATCTTAAGGTCAGTAAGGGCCCTCTATGGTACTAGAGATTCACACTGAGACCCAGGACCAAGATTTTATCTCCTTTATGTGCCTTCAAAAACTAATAACAGTGTGAGAGGTTGTTTTTCCTACACTTAAAAAAGGTTTACTCTTGCTTTTGGAAAAATGTCAAAACCTGAAAGCACACCTAAGCAGAGAAACACAAACATGAGCCAGAACAAGAGCAGACTTACCTTCTGGGGATCTGTTAGATGTCAATTCAAGTCTGTAAAGTATGGCCAGTTCTTCAGTGGGCCAGGCTGATTTCAGAAATGTGTACACATTCCCAATCATGCCTGATGTGAAGTTTCATTTTTTTCAGACTGCTGCGAAAGGTAAGCTCATTTTGTATGTAGTAAAAAGATTATATGACATACATCCTGGAAAATATAAGGTGAAAAATATGCAGTATGGTATAGATAATAAAATCTTCTATTTTGTGTTGCTTTTATGTATTTGTAAAAGGCAAGAGTGATACTAGTTATATATTATACATATCCATTACATTTGTAGAAAAGGTTTATACCTGAACGAGCTCTAAACAATATTCCAGAAATGTAGATAAAATTTAAGAAACCTTTATTAAAGCTCTAGAAGGAGTTTAAAAGAAGTTTGAAAACTCAGAAATTGCTGGACACATTAATTCCAGTTGTTAAGGTCATAGCTCTGAGTCTCCAGGTGAAGTCTTTCCAACTCACTAGTCCATACCTGTCACTACACAGACAAACAGCTTCTTGATGATATATTCTGAAGTGCTAAAGCCAAGAATAAATGCATTATGCTCTTTTCAAACTTTTATGGCTGAGATTTTCTTGCTTAGTTTATACTCAGCTCTCTTAGTAGCTTTCATGGAAATTAGTTCAAGTAGGGTGAGTAAAGACCAGGTAACAATTTCAGAATAGATAACAGCTCTCAATACTGAATGGCAATGATACATTATGAACAAAAGGACATGCTCCTTGTCCCTGAGTCCTTCAGTGGTTCATGAAGTAGAAAATGTTTTGCAAATGAGCAGAGAACAGACACAAGCAGAGGAAGAAATAAAAGTACTGTATTGGAAACCTAGGGACACATTGCAGCATGCCAGCAGCACAGCAAGTGAAGTTATGTAATTCTGCTTATTTTCTGTTACCAATACCAAGATGTATCAGTACATGATTCTGCCTTCAAGCTATTCTCCATAAGCAGAAAACATTTCAAGAACTTTGGTGTTCTTTTCATGCCAACGACAGACAAAATCCTAGAGATACTGGAAACACTGAATTCTCAGGGGTCAAGTTATCAGCCTACCTTTAACCTACCTTTGCACACATCTTCATACAAGAAAAAAAGAGTAATGGCTTCCACATTTGCAGCCATTTCTCTTCAAAAAAAAAGCATTTATAAAAACTCCTCCTAAAATAAGTAAAGTATGATCCTACATTAAATCTTAGTCATTAGATTTTTTAACTTGTCCTTTACTTCCATACCATGAATCCACTGTGTGCAACTAACCATATATTTTAATTGACAGCTGCTGTATTTAGTAAAACTTGCTGTGATTCATAAACACACTCAGAGATAAATTCCAATGAAGCTCAAAGATTCATCTGAATGGCTGCTGAAATAACATTTCAAAGTACAGAAGTGTGTTGAACATGTTTAAATAAATTGGATTCTATGCTATTGTAATGCTCTTAAAAAGACTTCTAAGAATTACTTATGCAACACTGTCACCCAACATCATTATCTTCAGAGGAAAAGTTAAAGGCCAGTGTATGACAGATCAAGATGATTTGCTGCAGTATCTGACTAAAAACCCACAGAGGACTGGCAAGATATTCTAGAACCCCAAATTTTAAGAAGCATCTTATCAATCAGAATTAGAAATTGATGGGGAAGGAAGCAACTCCTGTGAAAAAAAAAAGCTCTCTATATTCAATGTTGACAGTGTGAAGTGGTGCGAAAAGCTTAATATAATTGTTTTGCCTGTTTTGTCTTTTTCAAGGCTTTTCTGTGTATGAATATCTGGCTTTAGCCAGCAATTTCTGTGTGTGGGATCCGAAACAGTACCATGTATGTACAGAGTGGTATTTCAATAAGAATATTGAGATATCCCATTGAGGTCAATGGGAGCCTCTAGAGAAGTATAATTCTGTTCATGTTCCCATGTTTATCATGCTTAAAGGATAAGAATTTTAAGATCTCTGTAAAGGACTGCAGACATTTTTTTTAGCATTCATAGGCTTCAGGCTTATAATATGCTCAATAATTTCTTCAATACCCAGGATAATCTCTGTGTGTGCTCTCCAAACATGCATGTCTGACCTCACTTATAAATATAAAAGTTTTATCTTCTGTCATCATAAATATGGATGAGCATATGACTCAGTTCAATCTTTGAACAAATGTCTTCATTATTGCTTCCTGCATCTGTGGATGAATCATGGCCCTCTCTCTTCCTTTGCATTGGACAATGAAGACTGGGAATAGCATTTAGCCTGGTTAATGGTCTAAGAATAAGAAAAGACTTCACTTTTGCATAATCATGGATTTGAAATTTGCTGAATCGTTACCTTGAATAGGGTAAGGAAACATGAGCAGTGCATGCAATGGCAGCCTGGAGGCTACAGCATGAGAAATCACAGTATGCATTTTATGCAGATTTCTGTATCTAGGTAATTTTAATAGTATTACTCAATACTTACATATAACAAAATAGCAATGATAAGTGATGTAATATCTGACTTTTTTAAGTTATTAGCATGACACAACCATGCAACTCAAGAAGACAAATTCCATTTAGCTACTTCAGTAACTTCATACTTGAAATTTTTTGTCTTTTGCAAATTACTTTGGAAATATTCCAATCTGAAAGTTTTATGGGCAGACTGGGTTCGTTCCAGTCAAGCTTCTTCTGAAGTTTGAGCTACTATAGCAGACTATTTTCAGCACTCTATGAACCCAGTCTTTATCAAGATGTTACCCAACAGTAACTGTATGAGAAGTATTTGTATATGTAATTGTACATACATATCTACAATGGTATTTATGTTATAAGCACAAGTCAGCAGAAGAGTTAAAATGTTTCTAAATACTTCTCAGAGAATTGTGTTCTTTGTCTATTGGAAATCTATTCCATGTGATTTCCTTAGTGCTACTCACTCCCTGCTTCCTCTTAGATAACTGTCCTCTGCCTGTGGAGCAAGAAAAATACTTTAATTGAGTTCAAAATGCATCTTTTGGCTGATAATCTCAATTCCCAGACATATGGCCTAAAGAAGCAATGCCAGGTGAATACTTGAACTGTCAAAACCAGTTTTATGCTGCTTCAGATCCCATCTTTCAGATTAAAAAAAAAAAAGTAAAATAAATCTATGATTCACATGTATTCGTGAATGAACCAACTTTGAATTACTTTGGAAATCATTCTGTTTATAATCAATTAAAAGTTCAGTGTACAGAACAATGCTGCAAACCCAGCTCTCCAAGATCAATATATTGCCATTAATCAGCACTAGATTATATGCTTCAGAGAATGGAACATATTTCAAGTAGGATAAGGTCTGTCAAGTAATGATGAAACTGTAGGTGGATAGTAGTAACTAGGTATTTTGGAACAAAATTTTTATTTATATTGTTAAAAGGTGCACCAGAATCATTAATCTGCACCAGCTCTGGGTTACTGCAATACATGTTCCCCTGTTCCATCATCAGAAAAGGGGGGATTTTTGCCAGTCATCTCTAATGTCACACACAACAATTCATTGTCTATCTCCAGAAAATTTAATTATGAATATACCTTAATTTCAGTAGTCATAATAAGATCAATTGATAATCATATATTAGTCATAATTATTTCCAAATAACTATAATTTAAATTAAAAATTCATTAAGCTGACATAAATAGGCAATTTGTGTGAAGTACTTCTGCTTAATAATGAATCAAATCCTTTGATTTTGAGAAAGACCCAACAATTATTTCAGAAATTACATGGTTCCTTGTACAGAACATGTTATCAAAAACAAATTTTCAGCAAAGTGCTAGGTATTGAGAACCTCAAGTAGACCTTTATGGAGAAGGTACCTATTATTTTCCAGAAAAAAATATGTATTTGAGAGAGTAGAATGGAAAACAGAAATAAATCTAGATTGCCTTTGGTCCCAGTCTATGTTTAAACAGTATCCCTAACATAAGGACAATCATTAAAGGCACATCATTAAAAACATTTTTGATATTATATTATGTTGTGCTTAATTACTTTGCCTTACATTATGTTACATGCTTACCATGCCACATAGAGCAGCATTTATTTCTTAAGCTTGGGACAAAAGCATAACCTTTAAACTAAAGAAGCTATCAAAAATACATATGCTTTGTTGGCATAGGTATATTTCTTAATGGAATTGTCTGCTCACATAAACAGATGTAGCAGTGAAAAAACTTAAAGAGAGAGCTTCTAGTCAAACAAATAATTCAGCAATCAAAACGTGTAAACATGTTGAAGAGCAACTCTGATGATTTCTGGAACTAGGTAGTAAAATGTACAGATAGATTATGTTGGTTTAGAAATTAAATTGCCTGAAGAACTTCTGGAAGGTCTCTAATGAGTGAGAAAGTATTGCATGCTCTTTGATTTAATTCAAGCAGGCAGAAGTAGCTATCTGTAAGTGTTTATAGAGAATATTATTACTATTTGCTCTGGAGACCAACTGAAAGTACAAGGATCAATTCTGTATCGATGTATTCAAAGGATATCCATTAACTACCCTTTTTTTTCAATGGCAACATAATTATTTCCTTGTGTTGAGAATAGTATTTCTCTTAATCTTATCATGGAAATTGGTCTAAGCATGAGATTATAAATCTGGTTGCATGTGATTTAGAACATTATAGTGTCTTTCATAAATTCACAGAAGGAAAAGTTGAGCTTAGGCAGAAGCCTTCAGAGGGAATAGATTGTGAGCAGGAAATTTCTTTTCCTGTTTCTGAGAATTTCTGGAGGTAAAAAGAAATCCTCTAAAATTCAAGCTGAAAAATCAAAGAAATATTCTAATAAGAATAGTAAAATTAAGGACCCCTTTCCATAAAATGCTTTTTAAATCAATTTGAAACTTGATGTATAAATTCTGGACAATTACCACAAAATATACAATAAATTGTAGATCTTAAAATATTAACTTTTCTCTAGGTTTTATGTTCTTAAGACACATTGGATTTACTTTGAACTTATACTTAAATCACTAATAATAGAAATAAAAAAAAAAAAGGTAGCTGGGAAATGAGAATGGATTGAAGATTGAAAAGATCCACCTAAAATGATAGTGCAGATAGTGAGTAATCATTTCTCATTTCCAAATTGGTAATTCTCTCTTTCCCTAAAAGCACTGTTGCCTGAATGAGACCCTTTGTTCATAGACTTGCAGAATGGTAAAGTCTGGGAGGAAGTTCCGGAGCTCTTCTGGTCTAAACTCCTCTCTCAAGCAACCCAGAACTGGCTACCCAGAACCATGCCCAGATGCTCTTATAGACTCTCCAGGGCTGGAGACTACACAGTCTCTCAACCAGGGCCAGTGCTCTGTCATCCTTGCAATAAAAAGTGTTTCTAGTTTCCTTCTATGTTTCAGTTTGTGTCCATTTCCTCTGACCCTGTCACTGAGCACGACTGAAAAGAGCTTATCTCTGTTCTCTCTAAACCTTCCCTTCTGGTATTTATACACACTAATGAGATTCCTCCAAGCCTTCTCTTCTCCATGATGAACAGTCCTAATTCTCTCAGCCATTCCTCATAGATTAGATACTCCAGGTACTTTTTTAGTGGGACTTCACTGGACTTTGTCTTATATGCTTCTTTTTTCCTGGAGAGCCCAGAACTGGATGCAGTAGTCCAGGTGCAGAGTTATTAATAGCTATTCACTTTCACAGTTACAAGTGCTACAGGAGAACATATCTGACAGAAGTTTCAGACTTTCTACCATTAGCAGCTCATCCAGCAGCCACAGGTTTGCGTCATCCCACCTTTTTCTGTTCAGAAATTAAATGGACATGGAGCAGTGGGGCAGGAGAGGTGAAGCATCCAGTGCTGGGCATGTACGCTAGAGGGGCAATTCCAGAGTTGGTACATCAGCAGTCTCATCACCTGCCTGACCAGCACAGCAAATCTTGCATTGTTCTGTGCTGCTGAGCCTGCCTGTCTGCACAATTGGATCTGAAAACACTTTATAGTTGGAAAGGTCACAAAGATATTTTCATAGTCTACTATATTGACCTGAACAAAATTTACAAGTATATTGATGGAATCAGTTAAGGAGACTAATCCTTTAAATTGAAAAGGTGTAAGTGCCTTTGGTTTACTATGACAAGGAAGCAGTTTTTCTTCTGTGATAATGAAAAAGATGGAAAAAAAAATAATTAGAAACAATGGAAAATTTTTCAGGAATCAAGATCATCAAATCCAGCCCCTCTTCCTGCTTGCAACCGTGCAAAACAATTATTTCAGAAACTTGCTTCTTTTTAAGGTTAAACATCTTAGGTTTCTTATACTTGGAGGATAATAGTAGAAGATTTTTCAACTTATTTATCATTAGCTTTTTCTATTGCTTCATAAAAAGAAACTCAAAGATTTCCTTAACCTAAAGAGCTGTCTTGTCCGCAATTACTCCTACTCTATATTTTGTGAATCTCGTTGCTATATAAGTCAGATTTCTGTTCTTCTTATCAACCTAGCAACATCTATTGCAAATTTAACTCCTCTTTCTTGATCATCAGATATCATAATTTATACATGATATTGAAATTAACAGAAATAGACAGGCCTGAAACTGGAATGTTTGGGGGAGAAATTCTGAATACAGTTCTTAATATGTATATAAGAATAGATCAATTATTCTGAAAAATTTGAGGCACCAACTTTTACAATAAAAGGCTTGCGTCATTACTTGTTCTGTCTTCAGCTATAGAGAACATATGGAATAACTGTGACTAAGACCTAGGCAATTACTGAGAGGCAAATTAGATGGCAGAAGGGTATCAAAGGAATATCATGGTTGTAATAAAACCAGCTTCTATAAGTTTAATAATGCAGAAGTGTATCACATGATCATAAGAATGGTGAGGACATTGGCACAGGATGGCACAGAGTCCGTCAATAGCTCTTAACGAGCTCAGCACAGGTGCTGTTAAGTTGCATATTGTTACAATAAAAAAAAAGATACTTAAAACTATTTAACTTTTTGACATTCAAGCTGTTAAAGATGATTAAATATAATGTAGCAATAGCTATAGGGCATGTAGAGATCATAAAAAGATGAAAGAGGCATAGCGTGATGACCCAACAGTGCATCAGCAGTAATGGCAGAACAGTAATAGTCTACATATTCTTCATGCTGCTCCCATGCTGCTCAAAACCCTCTCTGTCATGGACTAGATTAATGAAACTAAGAACTTTATAAAGGTAGCACTTTGCTGCTAAAAACTGTTAACTATCTAATCTTTCTGTGACACTAATGCTACCTTTTTACACTGTAAATTCTTCTCTAGAATTCTTCATTTTCTGTGTATCTAGAGACCTTGATTATTACAAATTACTTGTGCTCTATAGCTGGTAATTTTGTTTAAACCTAACTACTTATTCTTCTGTAAGTTGTCACGGAAAAAAACACATACAAAACAAAACAAAACAAAACCAAAAGAAAACCACACCAAAAACAAAGACACACAGGGCTGGATTCTGACATTTTTTTCCCTTCCATCTAGAAAGTTGCAGCCTATTTCTGTGAAATGACTTCAGTTTTCTGAATATCTATTTCTTTCTTATAATTTAAATGAAAACAATGTTTCCTGCTGGATTACTTGGAAACACTCTCCCCATCATTTTTTAAAGACATTTGCTAGAAAATAACTTGCTCATGAAAGTTGAGTGGACAGCATACATGAATTTTATATAGTTCTTTAAAATAAACCATATAATCTTGAAACATAATTAATTCTATTATGCCTGTGTTGAACAAGAGAGATTTCATAAATCTGTTAAAAGTCCTGTAATACTTGCTCAGGATCTGTATAGGTTCATAGACTCTACCATGAGCAGTTTTTATGACAACAGTGAAATTACTAGTATGAAGGCACTCAAGAATCTAAGTTTTGCAGTCCTGGCTGTAAATTCTTGTAATATTAAATCTCACTAAATACAGATGGCATTTAAGGGATTGACCTTAAGAGCAAAAACAGAGAGCCAGAATTGTCTTCCGTGAAGAACTGTATGTCAGCATTTTGTTTTCACTTAATTCTCTCCTAGAGTCAGCATCTTTTCAATCATTTTTTTTTAATGGAGATCATATCTGATAGAAGATTCTTCATTTCATGTGCTCTGTCCAACCTTCTCTATTCCAGTATTTGACCTTCCTCTAAAATCCCTGTTTACATACATATTTTCTTAGGGAAACAAGTATCTTGGTTCATTATGAGGACTCATGTATTGTACATTACTGGCAACTTCAGCAAGAAATGCAGGAAAAATTGTGATTCATGGACGGTTGTAACCCTGAAGAGATTGCAGTCTTCTACTAACTTTTCTATGACTCCTTGCCACATATTCTTTCCTCCATAATATCATCTTTTTTTCAGTACCTAATGGTACTTCTTATGAAAGTGCTTTATTTCATCAAGAAATATAAACACTGCCTTCCACAGTGCTACTGGAGCAAGAGAGACTGTCTTATAGTTTCTGCCTTACAGATCTATGAAATTCAGCATGATAAATATAAATTACTGACTGCTTAATTCATATTTTGGATACAATGAATATTTCAGGTTCAAAAATACTTAGTAAACAGATTCTGAAAAAATATTCTCAGAATTTCTTCTCAAAAGCAAGGGCCGCTAAGAAAAAATCTCTGTTGCAATAGCATCTTGACTTAGCAGGAATATTCCTCAACACAAGGCCCCCACTGAGACTTTTGCAAACTCACACACTTCCCTTCTTTCCTCCCTACTTTCCCACTCCGGGGGTGGAGCTGAAAATTCGAGGCACAGAGGTGAAAACCACAGGCTGAGATAACAATCTAATGGAAACAGCAATGAGATAAGAAAACAAACAGTAACAGCAACCTTATTAACAGCAAAAGCTATGAGACAAAGGAGTGATTTACAAAGAAAGTAGAAAAAATACTGGACCATTTTGCCCACCACGATTTCTCCCCTGACCAAAAATGGGACACTCCTTTTCTCCCACCTCTGTCAAGTGAGGTGAGATGGTAGTAAGTAACATCAGGGTCTGTCTGTGCCCACTTGGCACAGTGCACTGCAGCCCAAAATTCCTAGGTTGAGGTGATCCAGCAGGCTCTGCCTCCCCAGCAGATGGGACTAGAGGAATGCAACACACTGCCTGGATGCTTTAAAAATAATACCTCTATCCTGGCTGGGACTGGGACGAATGAGTAACTGACTGTCAGCCTGCACTTAGTTTTGAGACTGATAAAAACAGCTACACAAGAGGAGGAGTGCCCAAAAATATAGCAAACTAGGAACAAGGGAAAAGAAAGAACAGTATGATACTTTGCACAATGATACATTGCATAAGAATAAAAAGAGGTACAAAATTTAAGCACATTCTTTTGGATAAAAATTCCGAATTTTTTATTCAGCCTTTTTTATTTACTATTTCCATCTTTATTTTTTTTTTTGTTTGTTTCAGAACTTTTTTACTGTAGCTGAAACAACTGGATATGGGTCTGAGAAGTGGAAATGTATTAAGGGAAGACAGCCAAAGCATCTTGTCAGAGAGGCCCCCTGATTGAGCCATGTCAGCCAATACTGACAAAACAGGGTACCTCATTCAAATATCCCAATAAGAATTTACTCTAAAGTCAGTGTGTACAAATAGCAAATGCATTTAAGATTCCAGGCCTAGCTTTGCACTTTCAAACTCGGATTGGTTATTGATATCTGGTTTTTACAAGAAATTAAGTTTTCCACAAATGTTTATATGTGTGTTGTACATGTTTGATCAGGTAAATAGGTGAAATTTCTGTGTAAAAAACAATAGCACAACAGCATCATGTTTTAGCACCTGAAATCAAAGGATTTTATTGCAATTTGGCAGGAAATCAAAGTTTTGGCCTCTGTTCCAAATCCTCTAAATTGAGGATCCTTTCAGATTTGAAGAAAGTTTATCCAATAGATTACTGAAGAATGGATTATGGTTTAGGGTGGGGACATAAAGGGTATAAATATTTTGGAAAAAGTTTAGGTTTTACTTTGCATTAGAATAAAAAGAAAAAAAAATCTGAGGGGAAGTTCTGCAGGAAAAAAAATTTGCTTTTGTAGGGTTTTAGTCCCAAAAACCTCCTCTTTTTTATCCTTTTTTCTTTTTTTTCCCCAGACAGTATTATTTTGAATTTAGAAAAAATAAGCTTTGAAACACAAGTGAGGACAAGGTGCACAAGCATGATTCTAAGGCTATATTAATCATTATTCATACAAGTGAAGTTGTCATAATTACTTTCAGACTTGATTACTGCTCCTAGAAATCCATCTTTTGATATGGAAAAGGGCAGGAGCTTCATTTCTTTTTGGTCTATTCCTAATACTCTTGGAGTGTTTTGGGGTTGCCATAAAATCCTTTCAATGTGCTATGACTAAAATATTATGGAAGGATTATACCTGGAGAATTCTGTGTTGAAGGTTGAGATGAGTTTTAGGCTCAAGAAAATATACGAGGATTTTCTTTAATAAGTAATGAACAAAACATATCCTTCCAAACATTACTTCTTTTATACTAGTACATAAGCATTTTTGCTGAGAAGTTACAAAAGAAGTCAATTATTTATTCTGAGTTACTGTAATTTTAAGATATTCAGGTATTATTTGGAATAATGTCTCAGTCCCTGCTGATCTTTTTAATAGAATAGCCCCAGTATTCAAAACTAATGCTTATTGAAAGTCTCTGCTATGACAACATTTCTCTCCTTCTTCCTCTCTTTCCCCCACTCTCCCCATCTCTCTGTATTTTTATTATAATTACTACTAATCCCGGCTTTATTCTGAGTGATAATTTTAGACAGCAAACTGTGAAAAAAAAATAAAATTTTGTATGGTTTTTCCAGTATTGATCAATAAAACCAGGTTAGGAATTCACAGAGATTCTTTCTTTCTTACAAGCGCAGTTATTTAAAACCAGTTGGAAACAAAATTATGATTTTTAGCTGAGACTGGAACCTGAACTTCTGGAGTTATCAGTATTTTACATTGGTCCATTTTTGCATTCACTTCTATATTTCATGTAGCAATTTTTATTGTGAAGTAAACTGCCAAATGAACCTTTACTTTAGTAAAAATATTTTCTGAGCTTGCCAAGGTAAATGTTATCAGCTGCAGAGCACAGAGACTGGCCAGAATTCAACAATAACTTTAACAACTTTTTCATGTCATAGTCACAATGCCACTCTCTTTTGCTCACTATTCCAAAGGTACCTCTTTTTTAGATTTACATTTTTATTAACTTTTTACATGAAAACCTGTAGTTTATTATGCTTTCTACAAACAATTGAAGCAGTAGGTTGACCAGCTAAAGAGATAAACAGAAGCTTATTTTGACAGTGCAAGTTTTACTGTTGGTGTTGTGCTAAATTTGCTTTGTTGCATTTTCATGTTAGAAGGCTATCAGTGTGTAGCTGTGAGATACTGTCCTGCATTTTAAACAGATACACTGTGTGGAATGAATCTGAATTATGTGTAGAAAGCCAGCCTCTAAGACTGGAACTACTTTTAGTCTGTGTGTTCAAGAACAAATGTGCATATCATATAAAAAATTCAGAACAGAGTGTTACTATTTCATCAGCTGCCACAATATAAAGTGTTACAGATATTTCACACAGGAGGACATGCTGCTGATCTGTGCAAACTTCTGACTGCAGTGAATTCTGTGAATTTTCTATTTGTTTTGTTTGGAACACAAGAGCATTTTTTGTGACACAGTAGCTGTGTCTGTGTTCATCTGAGATGGTGACTAAGTATTACCATGCAAGAGGAAAACTACACTGTTATTACACAATGGGGAGGGGGGGACTGGGGGGAATGAGAGTTAGGAGAAATAAATTGCCATGAAATGTGAAGAGCTTGAAGAATATATGTTGCAGCTTCATGAGACAAGATACATTTGTCAAACTGTCAATTGTACTGATTAACCAAACAACCACTCAGTGTACCTTTTTACTTTTCCTTTTAGTAGAAATTAGTATTTTAAGTAACATTTTTAACCAATTCCCGCTGTTAAAGGGTTTGCATTGAGGTAAATAAAAGAAAAAGAAAGGAACTAGCCAACCCAAGTATTTTTCAAGGCCTGTTTACACACATTCCTGGATGTTATTTTTCTTCAGGATTAAGAGCTGCTTCAGTTTGTACTCAAACTGCAGCAAGCACACTCAGGCACAATTTCATACTGCACAATTTAATACCGTACAATTTAAATATGAGATATAGAAACATATAGAAATGGAAAACAGATAACCCAGATGTTATTTACATTATGTAATTATGAATCTTATTGCCTCTTCCTGTTCATGCCCCATTGGCTGTCATTCCACAGAAACTAAAGGTAGACACTGTATTTCCAGAGTTGCTAGTTTATTATCAGGCTTAATGTCAAGATAAATAGAGCCTGAACAAGGAATGCTATACTTCAACTGCTCAATAAATTAATTTTTTTCCCCATTAGATTTCAACATACTCATGAAAAAAATAGCCCTGTATTCCATTACTTGGATTGTTGTCACTTACCTCTGTGACAAAGCTGTTGGACAATTACAATTCCAATGAGCCAGCAGCTACCCAGAAGCTTCCACTAGCAGCCAACTAACAAATACACTAATGCCTCCACTGACTAGTAATCCAACAAACCACATTCCATAGCCCTTTTAGGAATTTTTAATACCTGTTTTTAGAGACATAGCAGTGACAGACAATATAATTTCAGAAAGCAAGTCTGAAGTTATCTTGATAGTGTTTTAAAGTTTGTTGACCTCAAAGCCTGTGGATATTTCTGACCTAAAGTCAGCATTTCTTTTCATTCTGTGTCTGTGCTGATACGCAAGAACATTTCCTGAAGGCTGGGATATCTGCACTGATACAAATTTTATAATATGTCTGGTGGGTCATCACAATTGTGACAGCTATAATGTGCAGCCACCCTTTGGTAAACCATGCACCCCTCCAGCAACTACAGCAGTAATGAGAAAAATAAACAGGAAGGAGTCACTTTTTTAAAGTCCCCAAAAGTTTTGACTTCTAGTTCATTAAATGGCTTAAAACCAGGAAGATATCCATAAAATAGAAGCCCCAGGTCATGAGCACGCAACTAGTGTACAGGCATCTAACTAGTGTTCATGTCAAATGGAGTTAGCTGCCAAAAACAAACATCTGAGAAAATGTTAGCTGTTGCTGTTGTGAGCTACTTGAACTGTGATAGTTTATGAAAAGTCAGTCTTGAGAGGCACATCAGGTCTGTGGATTAGAGAAATGAGAATTAACACAACTCTAAGCAGCTCAAATTTATCCCATCCTAAACTTATTCAAAGTTGTAAGAATATATTCTCATCCAGCACTCTACAGAAGAAATCAATCATAAATTTACTTAAAAGCTTATAGCTTTAAGGGGTTTCTCAGCCTCAAGGCCCCTTTGTGTCGAGGCAACAGAATGTCTTCTAGTAAATATTTTACTAGCACACTACGTGAAGTTTTATTTTTTGTCATGAACAAAGCACAACCTTAATTTCTCAAAAGGAATCATAATTCTCTTGTTTACATTTCTGTCACTCAAAGGAAAAAAAGTTTTGCCTTCCTGCTCTATTTTGTGTAAAGAACAAATTATAATAAATACAATTCTCCACTGATTTTTCCCCCTTTTTCCTCAGTTCTTTCTTGCTTAAAATGCCTGTCAGTACTTTTAACAGTTCCTTGTATCTCCAACAAGACTGGCCTTAGGCTGTAGCTTGACAGAGACACCCAGGATACCTCTGTCACTTCATAGGTGGCAGCTGTCACCATCCCAATACTCCTTTTGCTAGGAAATGTGTGTAGCTACTTGGACTTCCTCTAGCTGTAGTAAAGGCATACAACCAAGGATGTATCAGCATGTTGCTGTTACATGATCCAGCTTTTCCATGGCTTAGAAATAACATGAAGAGTTGGTCCTACAGTTACACCAAATTTGGTACTTAGGTTTATGGTACTTCTTATTAAAATATTGAGTTTTTATTGTGCAGTCATTAAAACAGGAAAAAATAGAAAAAGTATGCAAAATATTGTGTTTAAAAAGAAATTGAAAACTCCACCCATACTACCTCATTTTTCTCGCAGCCACCCTTACCTATATATCCACATTCCTGGAATTACTCACTATGTCATCAAATTTCACCAAAAAAAATAGCAAGGATTTTTTAAAGACAATTCATCTGGTCACCTACTCCAGCATTAAGAATTGCAAAAACATACATGCTAAATTACAGCAATTTCTCTGAGCCAACAATCAATAATGTCCCATCAATGTCTTAAGCAAGGAACCTCTCTCAAAAAAAAAAAAAAAAANAAAAAATAACCTTCCTAAATCAGTTCTCTGGACCAAAGTAAGGGAGGTAATTTGGGAAGAGACTATAGACTTAGACTTTTTCCCATTTGTGACACAAGCAGAGCTGGCAGTGCTGGGAGATTGGATGTTGCCTTTATAACAATGTTACATAAGGAGTCACTATTTGCTTACTCTCCCACCAACGAAATTAACTATGGGGATTTTAAATAGTTCAATTTTTTGGGATACACTTCAAATTTTAAAATATGGCAACATTAATAATCCTTAGACTCTGTTCAGAGCTGTTTTGTGGAAGAAATTTTAAAATTTCAGTACTCTCAGTAATTTTATGACTGCTTATGTTTCAACATGACACTTTTTTTTTTATATTGCAGAAGTTTGTATTTGTCAGCACAAATCCTAAAGGCAAGTCTGTTATTGACAAAGAGATGGCTCAAGGTCATTAAGATCCCTTCTACCTCCTGAGGGTCTACCAAACAGCCAAATGACCTTCTTGCCCATGTTACCCTATAATATCCTTACTGTTTCAGTTTAACTGGGTTCCAAATTCAAATCACTTACTCTTATTTTAAATAACGGCTTTTAAAATCTTTTTATAATTGAAAACTAAAGCTGAAACCTAAACCTCTCAGTCCTTCTGAGAAGAGACTGGATACAAAGGCTCCTGCCTCCATTCCAGCTCTTCTGCATTCAGACTCGGCATACAGTTACTGTTACCACTCTTTCTTTATTTAGGAACATTGAGATATTATTTAAGAGCCAATAAAATCCACAATGAAAAATCCATATTTGTCCATCCATGCGTTTGGTAAGCACAATGACAACCTAGTTGATTTGATACCATGGGACAAGAGTAAAGTCAAATACTTGCCAGTGGGATGTTTGTACATAGCAGATTATACTAATTACCTTGTAGGGACAAATTTAAATTCTAAGTATTAACTCTTGTTAATCCCAGGTGGGAAAGATAAAATGTTTCTATAAAGAAAGAAGCAAGAGTAAGTAGGTTGCACAGAGAAGTGCACTGGATTTTAACACTTATTATATGTTTACAGATCTGTATCCTCCAGGGCTGTACATCCCCATGTAACTGAAATAATTGCTCAATGACCTCATTCTATGGGTAATGGCTTTCAACAGACACCTGGTACTTCCATGGATGTTGTTCTGGTGTGATGCCACAGATACCATTGTGTGGCTGCAACATCATCCTCTCAGTTTTAATGAAAACTTAGAAAATCACCCAATTGCACAGCTTCAGGCCCCCCATCTCCCAGCTTCACAACCCATAATGAGTTATAAACTACTTGGAGGCTAAAAAAACTTTATTCCAAAAAGAAAAGAACACTATGACCTGAGTATTATATACACCATGTATTCTTAATTCCTTCATGCTACTGAGATTTTAAACATAAGCAAGCAGACACAATAGTAGGCGGAATCTCAGGACCAGATCTTTGGCCTTCAGCTATATGGAAGACTAATTAAACCCTCAACAGTTTAGAGCATCTCAAGCTTTGGCTCATTGCCATTTTCAGAGTCAGGAAACAAAAGCTAATGCCTCATGGCTTCCGTTTTCTTTCTCCAGTTCCTGTGTCTGCCAAAGATTGGGATCATCTTAATTTGCTGTCTTGCTTGTGTTGCCTTTTTCCTGTAAGCCTTTAATTGGCTTTGGTCTTGAGACCTTGTAAAGCTCTTTAAAATCTGTTGTATGAGCCCTCTTTCTAGGTGTTTGGAAAAAGAGTTGTAGTTTGGTAGGATCATGCAGTGGACTGAGCAACTGAATGTAGCTTTCTTTGTAGCAATACTAGCAGAATGGAAAGAAGAAAAATACCAAGGAGGACAGGAAGAAGGAATACTGCTAAGTTAGGAAATAAGAGAAAAGACAACAAAAAATTTTGAGCTATAAGAATGAGGAATTTTACATGGTGTATTTATGGACTTGCAATATTATGCATCTATATACTCCTCATTTACTCTACTCCTTTCAGCTGGCCTTGTTTGACCTACGACTTTCACTTCTCATGCAATCTGTATAATTTCTTTAATTAGATACACTGAGGTCAAAGGCTTAGGCTTTTAAAGGATTAGACACTTATATAGATAGTGATAACAACCGTAGTTCCATTAGGTAAGATTAATCACTTTTTCTGAAGAGACATAAGCTTCATATTTTATGGAACAAGTGAAGTTCAAGTGAAAGAAGAATAAAACTTCCCAAAAGGCAAATTGCTTCAATAGTTCAATAAGGGATTTTTTGCTTTCTTTAAAGTATGATGCTCGATTGCATCGCAGATAAAATACAAGACTCCATGGGTCTTAAGTGTTTGATCCTATATTCCAAACACAAATTAGGACTACTTTGACTAACACTAACTTGTTCTAGTATTTGATCTCCCAAAACTTTGTGATTTCTTTTTTTTTTCCTGCACTACAGCTAAGTAAAGGTTTAAGATCCATTGCCAGAAGTCTTTTACTATTTCATTGCCTAACAGTGTTACATTGGTGGTAATAATTAAAAAGTATAAGCATGATATTAAAGCCCATAGATAGTAAGTCTACTCATAAACTCAGGTGTATAATGTGAGTTTTTAAATATATTTACCATAATAATAGGTATTAATAACAATTTTAGTGCATTTAAAATGATATTAATATATGTGTTAATTATGTAAGTCATGCTAATTTTTGAAAAAATGGTAAAATTCACCTAATTTTTCTTTATCCACTTCCTCCTAAAAACTTCCTTTTGCCAGATGTCATCAGGCACAGCATTGCCAGCTGGTCAAGGGAGAGAAGGGATTGTCCCTCTCTGCTCTGCACTGGTGCAGCCTCACCTTGAATATTGTCTGCAGTTTTGGCCACTGCAATACAAGAAAGACATTAAACTATTAGAGCGTGTCCAAAGGAGGGCTACAAAGATGGTGAAGGACCTTGAAGGAAAACCATGTGAGGAGTGGCTGAGGTCACTTGGTCTGCTCAGTCTGGAGAAGAGGCAGCTGAGGGGAGACCTCATTGCAGTTAAAGCTTCCCCATGAGGGGAAGAGGAGAGGCAGGCACTGATCTCTGTGGTGATCAGTGACAGGACCTGAGAGAATGCCCTCGAGTTGTGTCAGGGGAGGTTTAGACTGGATATTAGAAAACAGTTCTTCTCCCAGAGGGTGGTTGGGCACTGGAACAGCTCCCGGGGAAGTGGTCACAGCACCAAGCCTGACAGAGCTCAAGAAGTGTTTGGACAATGGTCTCAGGCACATGGTGTGACTCTTGGGGATGGTGCTGTGCAGGATCAGGAGTTTGACTTGAGAACCTTTGTGTGTCCCTTCTAACTCAGCATATATGTGTCATTCTGTGATCATCTGTTATGTAGTTCCTCACTGCACTGTTCAGATTTTATTGATGCTTAGTGCTTACCCTTTTGGCTTTCTCAACTAATATCTTTAGAATGGATTGCAATTATAAAGCATAGGAGAAGAGATCAGTTTATAAATTTCTAGTCTATACCAATCTCAGCACAGATTTTTTTCTCCCAAATTTCAGGTACACTGCCATGACTTGGTCAACAGTTTATGTCTAAAAGATTTTATGTGCAGTCAATCACTTTCTAAGATTTTAAAGTTTAGGATGCTATCAATCACCAAGAATTGGCTGTGGCAAGAAATCTCTCCAGCTCTAAGAGTAACCTTGGGAGGCATCCCTGCTTAGGAGGAGAGCCTGGTGCGCAGCCTGCTACCCTGCCAGAGAGCCCCGTGGGCCCTGGGCTGTCTGCTGTTTATGGAGTAAAATGATTGACTTAGAGTCATATTTAAATACCAGCACGGCATCTGAGTCACTGCTGATGACAGCTCTTGGCTACCGTGCTGCCATCTGTCCCCCAAAGCCCAGAGTAAGCTGGATGAGGTCACCACTGCCCCACTGGTGGTTATGGTTTGCGGATGGGAGGGGTGTGCTGCCTAACAAGGCTGGTCTAGTTACACTCAGCTCCTAGCAACCCTTCCCTTGGGAGCAGCCTGACCTTACTGTTCCCTGGCCCCTAGGTGCAAGAAAAATCCACAAGATTGCATATTCAGAGGTGTTTGGGGCAATGTCTTCATGATGAGGTTGCAGATTCCTCTCTCAAACTGAGCTAAGACTTAACCTAAAACCTGCAAACCTTAACTGAAGAAAGAATGAAACTTAGGCTCCCCTTCTATGCAACTGTACTTCCCACTGGTTAGCAAGCAATTCACCATTTTTCTCCTTCTCTTCTGTACACCAATAAATCTTTAATTTACTTACTTAAATCTTTACTCTGTCAAGTAAAACGGTTTCAGTGAGCAAGACTAAGGGAGTCTTCTAACTTCATTATTACAGGAGTTAGAACTGGCATGTAAGATAGGATTGGTAAATTCAGAACCCTTCAGGCAGGTATGAAAGACTACAAATGAATTATCTACCTACCTTTAGCAAAAATGGGAAGGCATTTCTTCTGTCTCTTGGGGTTAGTCTATTAGATGTTCTTTAAAATATCTGTTGGAGTTTTCAGGCAGGAAGCCCAAAACTCTACTTCTACTTATTATATTCCTAGTAAAATGTATTTTAATAAAGTCTGATAATGTTTCAGGTTTACATAGTCACAGGCATTCATAGGGACAGAATTTCACTGGTTAGGCAGTTTCATCACTCAAAAAATACACAATAATGGGCTTACAGCATCTCCAGGATTAGAGAGTAACTGAAAATTACTTTTAGATATTTCATATGTGGGTTTACATTTCTAAAGGAATATAGAATTTCATTATTATCCTTATATTTCTGATTCACTTTGCAAAATTGCACAGATTAGCTTCTGAGATTTTAGAGAGAACTGCAGATGGTAAATTTTTACCTTTAGAACTATTTCAGGGTCTTATGAATTTTCTTGCCAATACCGATCACTGAAAAAATATCAAGTGATGTCACCCAAGTCACAAGTTTAAATTAAAATATTCAAATGTATATCAGAACATTAACAGTTATAATGAGAATTACTTTTTTTTTTCTAGTGTCTTCAAACTTTTCTCTGTATTTGTGTTATAACATAAATAACACAATGGAGATACCAGGACATAAAGCTACTTTTGAAAAATGTTACCTGAGTTTTTGACAAGTGGCAAAATTGCAAGACTTATGATTTAAAAACCCAGTAAGTTGGAGATATAAAACTGTGTTCATAAAAACTAATCACATTTCTAAAATGCAGGATGTAAAAATATTTTATGCATTTTTGGTAACTAAGACGAAAGGTAGTATTATTGAAATTGCAAGGTCATATTTTAGATAGTTAAAGTCTTATTATTGAAGTTGAGGTTTTGTCATTTAAGCATACTCAGTAGAACTGCTAGTTACATCATGCATCAAAGCTTCTTATCCAACTTGTTCCTGCCAAAAGATTTCTGGTCCTGCAGAGCACATGCTTCATGCAGCACAAACTAGATATTTCTGTTCACAGTGGGAAAGAGAGGTTTTAAGAAACTAAAGTTTTTTTACCCAAAAAAAAAAAAAAATTGAAAGGGTTTCTCTTGCTCCCTATGCCCTTTACATCCCGTGGGAAATCTACAAATCTCGGGCACATTCTTTTGTCTTTCCATGATGGTATATTATCACTGGTGCTTTTCCTTTCCCTGCAGCCTATGATCCTGCATATCCAGACCAGCAACGTCTGGGCTTTTTCCTAACTAGTATCACCAGGGTCCTAAAAGGAAGAGGAATGGCACTGAGCAGGAAGGTGCATTGAGTTTTGCTGAGCACTTGCTTGCTTCAGAGGAAAAGGCTGGGCTTGAGGTTAGAGGAGATTACATACAATCAATCTCAAACTAAGGCCGTAAGGCTACCAGCTAGTGAGTTTGAGGAAAGATTGGCAGGCTGAATGAAAGGGGATTAAATCAGCTTCTCAGTAAAAGTGAATTGCTACTTTGTGTTGAATAGCTAAGTAATACAGGAGTGGGAAAGAAGACAAGAAAAAGGTGAGCCCAGAGTTCGAAAATCATCCAGAGTGAGGGTCTCCCTTTCTCTCTACTGATAGAAATACACTGTCTCTGGTAAGCAGAGAATTCAGACTCTTACCAGACATGAATACAGTCAAAATTGGGAAACAAAAGTTGACTTTTCTCACAGGGGAACAATCAAAAGCTCTGTCACAGACAGGTTTCCCATTTTCCAAAGAACTGACTTACCCAGAAGATTGAATAAAGAGAGACTAGAAATTGAAAAGAACTTATCAGATTCCCAGGCAAATACCTCTCATCCTTTCCTGCTCCATACCATGCAATATCCTAGGGGTTCCCTGTGAAAAAGAGCTGCCTGTCCTTTACACTTCTACCAGCAAAATCTTTTTATGCTCTGTAAAATATTTTTCTGATTATGATTCTGCCTTTCAGAGTGATAACAACTCAGTAAACAGAGAACAGGTTTCTGTTAGCAGCTTCACACACACACACACAAACAAACACAAATCTTTTGTGTCAGGATCCTGCCATTCTTCAAACACGTTGTTAAGTAAACCAAACCAAATTTCAGGGGACTCTAATGCCTGAAAGTGTCAGGAATTCTGTTTTGGATTTCATAGAAATCCAAGGCTTTTAACAAGTCTTTGCATGTTAGTCTATCAAGGGACCTAATTTGCAGTACTTTGAAGAATGATTTTCATCTATCAAGTCAGTATTACTTTCTTCAGCTACATCAATTGTCTTGAAGACCCCCTACCCAAGTAGCAATGAGATCTGCATATTCAGTGTGACAGAGACAGTAAAATAATATGTATCAGCCAACAAGATCTACTCTCCTAACTAATAGGTAGCCAGTTTCAGCTAACCAATCTTTTGCAGTCCCACTATGATTAGTTCTGCTCTACTGATTTGCTACAACTGATCATCTATTTTATTTATGGAAGCCCACTGAAGAAAATAGAGCTGCCCAGGCATAAATAGGAAGTGTTTACAGAGATACAGGGATGACTTCATAATTGAAATTGTGACAAAACTGATGAGCAACAAAAGCAACAACTCACAGTTCACAACTTTTCAGGCAAGATTTAATATAGAGTCTTCAATAAATGCTTTATGTTGTTATATTATTAAAAAAACAGGGCCACTGTATGATTATTTAAAATATAATTTTATAAAATAAATTTAAGACTCCTACCAAGCAACATTCTCCACATACTCTTTCTGAAGAACTGTCTACCATGAGTGAGTTAAATGCATTGGGCTACACTGGTGTGAAGTGTTATAATTCACTGTTTGAAAATTGCCACTGTTTTTGTATGTTTAGTTGCAAGATATTTCTTCATAAATATATGTATATACACATAAAAATAATTATTACAATAAAAATGAGATAAAATCCTTCTATAAATCATATGCTAGAGAAAAGGAGACTGTGTGACTGGCTAAAAAAAAAAAATAGAAGCTAACCATACTTTAGTATTTAATAAAAGTTATACTTTTTATTTCCCTCTTCTACTTTACAAGATTGACATGCTTCTTTCTAGAAAAAAAAACTGATCTGTGCTTGTTACCTGAGCTAGGCAAAATACAAAACAAACAGAGATCACTGCTCTTCAAAGGAGAATAGGATAATTACAATAAACTTAAAGTCAGGGTTTTTGCTGTTAAAAGTCAGGGTTTTTTTTTTATTTTAGCCATCTGTCTGTCCCTGAACTGGTGTGCACAGTCACATTATTAGGGTGGCTCTGTAAGTCCTCTTTAATGAAATCTTGCAGGGATGAACACAGAGGATCCAATTATCTTTAACTGAACATACATGTTGTTACATCCAGAAAAAAAAAAAACTGTGATAAAAAAACAGAATCTTTGCAGAGTGAAGTTTCAATAAATAAAAAATAGTTGTGCAGTGTATCTTTACGGTTGATCCTATGTTTATGCCCATTCCACATATGCTCTGTGATAGGGTTTTATGTTCACACACTGGCTGTTCTCATCTGTCACAATGGTTAGGTGACCTGGATGCCAATGGGAACACAGGACCATGACAAAAATCTATGTGCAACCACATTCATGGCTATTTTTTCCCTACAGGATAACTGTTTAAGTAATTTCAAAGGGCACACATTTTTATCACCCTGCCTCTTCCCTTCCTGATAATTTCTAATTTATTTTAATGCCTAGGTCAATTAAAAACTCCTGTATTGGGTTTTCATACCAGGGTTTTTTGCATTTGGGAGACTTCAGAGGTGGGTTCAGCAAGAAGCCTCTGGAAGCTTCCCCTGTTTCCATTTCAGCCAATGCCAGACAGCTGCAAGACAGATCTATTGCTGGCCAAGGCTGAGCCCATCAGCATCAGTGGCAAAACCTCTCTTTTTAGAAGAGGGAAATGAAAATTTCAGCAGAACAGCAGCCTGAGCAAGGAGTGAGAATTTGTGTGAGAAACAGCTCTGCAGACACCAAGGTCAGTGAAGCAGCAGGGAGAGGAGGTGCTCCAGGCACCAGAGCTGAGATTCCCCTGCAGCCTGAGGTGAAGATCATGGGTACACAGCTGTGCCTCTACAGCCCATGGAAGATCCCATCCCAGAGCAGCTGGATGACTGAAGGAGACTGTGACCCTGTGGAAAACCCGGTGGTGCAGATGGTTCCAGGCCAGTGGGAAAGAGGAAGCAGAAAAAATCAGGAGTGAAGTGGTTCCTGAGAGAATGGGAGGGATGGGGAAAAGTTATTTTTAAATTTGGGTTTATTTATCATTATCCTACTCTGATATGCTTGGTAATAAATTAAAATAATATCTTCAAGTCAAGCTTTTACCTGTGATGATAATCTGTAAGTGACAGCTCCCTGTCCTTATCTTGATCCACAAGCCTTTTTCTGTTTTCTCTCACCTGTGCAGCTGAGGAGAAGAGTGATACAACATCTTTGGTGGGCATCTGGTGTCCAACCAGAGTCAACCCACTACACCTCCCCTTATTGTTCTGTTCCGAGTGTTGCCTTCAGTCTTTCTTTCTGTCCTCCTGTGTATTTTTGCCCAAATAGTTTTTCTTTTTTATTCGCCTATACCCTTAGCTTTCACTCCTCACTGCCCTTCCTTTGCCTGGCAGACAAAGTCTTATAAACACATCTGCAATTTCCCACCTCATTTTAGTCCCAACCCCAGTGCCAAAATGGTCTCCCAGGAGCAAGCAGAGGGAGTATTGTTTACCTCTTTGTCTTTTTGTTGTTTATTTCTTGCATATGTTTGGTACAGAGGTAATCCTAATTGAATCTAGCATATCAGAGTACTATGACTCTCCTTTGATGCACTGAGATTCAGACAAGAGCTTGTTTTCATGAGGGTGGAGAAAGACACCATATGTGATTCAAAATGTGTAGAAAATGGATGTTGTAAAGTGTCACGACAAAACAGTTCTCAATTCCATTTCTATTTGATATCTAATCAAACCAACATTTCCCTATGGTCCCTGGAAGAAAAAGATTTGTCATTTTGGCAAATGAGGATGATCTGTATGGATGATTTTCCACATAATTTCACCTTTATAGACTTTTATTGTCGCCATCTGAATTTTTCAGACCAAATGTGTCAGATATCGCAGAAAAACAAGCAATGGAAAACATATTCTTATAAGGGTATGCTAAGAAGCAACCTTGAAAGTAATCAATCAGTTCTTCTTCATTCACCTTTAGTATCCCATATGTGTGGAGAATTTCCATGCAGAAGACAGGCTGGACCATCTGTCCAGATCTTCTCTAATCCTTCATCACTTTGCCACTTTTGTGTAATTTACACTATTAATTTCATGCCAATACAAATCTGTAGGCCTCACCACAAAGCTTTGTTGCCTGTATATTGATAGAATGAAGGCAATTGGCAGGCCTTAGAATTTTCACTGTAATACTCCTTATTTCTGTCATAAACCCCTGACACGTTTTTTTCATCCACATGTCCCTGTGTAAACTAATAACCCTGGACATTTCTCTTCACATTATATAATTCATGAGCATGAAAGAGTCTGAAACAGTGAGTCTCTTCACCTCCAATGAAAATGAATTGCCATCAACATCCAGAGGCCCAGGAAAAAAGGCTCCATCTGGAAAGAAAAATACTTTGCTGCTTCTTTAAAAACAACTATTTATGTTAACACAATAGCTGAAATTGTGTTAGAACAACTCCAGAGGAAGGACACTGAGTTGATCAGAGGGATGAAGCACCTCTCCTGTGAGGAAAGGCTGAAAGAATTTTGATTGTTCAGCCCAGGTAAGAGATGGCTTTGGGATGACCTAATTGTGGTCTGCCAGGACATGAAGAGATGTTACAGGAAAGATGGGGCAAGACTATCTGCAAGAGCAGGTGGTGACAGGGCAAGGGGGAATGGGTTCAAATTGAAAGAGAGTAGATTTAGATTAAATATTAGGAGAAAATTATTTATTGGGAACGAGGTGAGGCACTGGACATGTTGCTCAGGAGTGTTGTGGATGCTGCATCCCTGGAGGTGTTCAGGGCCACTCTGGATGGAGCTCTGAGCAGCCTGGTCTAGTGGAAGGTGTCCCTGTCCATGATGGGGGGTTGGAATGAGATGATCATCAAGGTCCCTTTTCAACCCAAACCATAAAAAAGTAAAATCGAACTAATGTTCTTTTTCACTGGACAACAATTGATCTTCCACAATATCTGATCTTCAGAATAAAAAAGCCTTCATATCTGATTACACATGCCTTCAAAAATAGAAAATACAGCTATTGAAAAAGCATATATTGAAAATTGCTGTCCTGAAAAGTATTCTCAAATTCCTGCTGATGGAATAAAAAGCTAATTTAATTACTCTAATAGTATTTTTTTTCACATTTCCACTTTCTTGGTGGTAATTTTAATTTTCACAGATACTTGAAAAAAGCAGGAACAAAGAAAAACAAAATCAAATTATACTTTTTTTTACATTGATTAGAAGTTTTTTCTGTTCTTTTAACTGTTTCAGAAATTGTCCAATAATGACTCAATGAAATAATATGTAGCAGGAATTGTGATATTAATTGACACATTGCAAACAAAGCATTTAAGCGAGGTTTCAGTTGTTATATTTGAAAGAGTCCTCAGAAATCAACAGCAAAACTTCTGTTGATTTTAATAGAAACAGAGCTGATCCCATGCTCAGTGACTTGCATCAGAAAATTATCAAGATTGTACCACAACACTGCTACCTTGTGGCATGACATGGAGCAAAATCATTATTGCTTTTGTGACGTGCCTCTCCCTTCTCTAACAGGGATGCCATGTGTCACAAACTGCTAACACCTCATCTTACACTTGAAGGTATGATTCCCTTTCCACTGTAAGTCTTTATATGACAATTAGTGGAAATCTATGCCTATTTTACTCATTTTATGACTACAAAGTTTTAAAAGAGGATGCCAAATCACTTTCCCTTTACAATTCCAATTCATAATGTATTAGTTCTTAAAGATGTTAATTATCTTGCAAAACTTTGTAATGCTGATGTTAGGAAAATGGATATAGTTTTCCAGTAATGACCTGAGCAAGTTTGGAACTAGTTTGTATATCACAGATAAAAATACCCTTCCTTACTCCACTATATTTATGTCTCATTAGTTTATGGACCTAAAGCCCTCCAGGGACTGTCACTCACAAATCCATCTAATGTTTATGAACTCTAAATTTTGCATTTGGATCTCTAATTTATCCAACAGATATGGAAAATCATATAGATAGAAATCTCCCTAGTGCCTACAAAGCTCTAGGTTTTAATAGACAGGGCAGAAATAGCATAAGCACAATGTTTAATATAAGCATGATGCTTAGCACATTAGTGGCAAGCTAAGATTATCACCTAAGAGGGAAGACATTCACTGTATTTCAGGGAAGTGGAATAGTATTCCTCCCAGGACTCTTGGCTTGTAATGATATAGAGTGTCAATGCCATCCAGTTCCTGTTAAAGAAGTTTTTTAATGGAACATTGTCAACACAGGCAAGTGAGGATCAGCTGTTTTCTGGTAGCTCTAAGCATTGGGGACCAAGGGGGCACTGTCATTTCTCCACCACACGTTATCGAGGCTGTTTTTATTTGCAAGCCCTATCCAAACAGGCCTACAATAATGGCAGAAGTTGAGCACGTGTTATTACAAAATTCAAACCTACACAGAGGTCTGAAAATG
>WBNO01013732.1:87500-89271 GCA_013400575.1 Peucedramus taeniatus
TTTTTTTTTTTTTAAACANTTTTGGTTTTTTTTTTTTTTTTTTTTTTTTTTTTTTTTTTACAAGCAATTTTAAAACCAGTTTGAATTTATTAAAAAGATCTCAAAGACTGAGATGGTTTCATTGTCAATAACTACAAGTATGAATACCATTTTTTCAGATTTTCTATACAAGACAATAATCAACTTAAATGAAAGGAATTTAACTCACTGTTTACTTAGTAACACTGATGGCACTGGACTTTAGGGAAAAAAGGATCTTCTCCCAAATTACTGCAGTGGTATACTTTTATGTTTCTGATCAACACCATGTATCTCACTCTGTTTATCTCAATGCAGGAGAATATCAATGAATTAAAAAAATCATTCACAGATAATAGAATTAATCTGAAGACAGAAGGAATGTTCATGACTTTACTGTTAGAGTAATGTGTAAGAAGGAATACTTCTATCTGGAGTCAAATGCAACAGTTTTCTGATTTTTCTCCTACATTTGATCAAAATTGTGACAGATTTCATCCACATAAGATTATTCAGGTTACACATTTACATCTGACTCATAAAATATTTTGATGAAACATATTTCACCATTTTTCTAAGAGTTAGATGTTTAAGAAATAATATCCTATTAATGACCAGGATATTAGTCAGGACAACAGAATCATCTGTCTGAGGCATACAGACCAACAGTTACAGGAATTGTAGCTAAAGGAACATCAGGTTTGAGTTTAATGTGTCATTTTCAAACCTGCAGAAATTCAGACATAAAAATAAAGATGTCTTCTACTGCTATTCTAGCACCAAAAAAAAAAAAAAAAAAAAAGTGAAATTCAGCTGAAACCCTCTGAAAGGAAGGTTTCATCAAGAAGCAAGTTTGAGAAAGCTTATTAAAATTCTATCTACACTAACAATTACTTTCCAAGTATTCTAACTACAACTGGTAGTGTTTCTTATTTTGAAGCATACTTTTTCTTCCTGGCTGATAAACAAACATATTGTGATCGCACACTCCAGATATCAAAGATTTTGCACAAAAATTATGCCAATATCCCTACTTCAGTTAATCTTTGGCCTCATAATGTATCCTTTTATTACGGTATAATGAGCCCACTTAAGCTGGAAGTCTTGCCAGCTTTGCAAGGTTTAATAATCAAAGATCAGCACACAATAACTCAATCCCTAAATTATTTAGAATTTGATATACCATACCAAATATATTCGATGCATATAAAATGATGTAGTAAAAATAACAATGGAAAGACTCACCCTGTTGCACTTGAAAATTTAAAAATCTAAACCACATATATAGGGGTAACATAGAAACAGAGGTCATAATGTGACTTCAGTATATGGTTAAATCATCACGACAATACCAATATTAAAATATTTATATAGGGTTGTTTTTTTTTTTTGTTTTGTTTTTTTTCCATGAGTCCATTTAAGGAAGAAAAGGAGAAGTTAAGTTGAAGAGGGAGGAGAATAAATGATGAAGTTGAAGAACGAAACTGAAGTATATTATCTGTGTGGAAGGGAACTAAAAACAATGGATGAAAGCAGCAGCAGCTGGTACTGAGCATGGAATATCTAGCTAAAGTTCTTGAGAACTCTGAGTGAATAGAGCCCTCATGCTATTGCCTCCAGCTGACAGTCCAGTTTCTGCTCAGAAGACTACGTATCAACTGGCCCTAAAGCTCTTAAAACCTCTCCTGTATATCTCTGGCTCCATTAACAGTGTGGTCAAGTGGAGAAAACACCATCCTGCAGTGAGTTACTG
>WBNO01013733.1:0-27722 GCA_013400575.1 Peucedramus taeniatus
GGTTCCAGATGACTGGAAGCTGACCCATGTGATGCCCATGTCACAAAAAGGAGGGGAAGGAGGATTCTGGTGATTACAGGCCAGTTAGCCTGACCTCCATACCTGATAAGGTAATGGAGCAGTTTATATTGAGTGTCATCACACAGCACTTACAGGATGGCCAGNACCCAGACAGCGTGGGTTTAGGAGGGGTAGGTTGTGTTTGACCTGACTTCCTTTTATGACCAAGTCATAAAAGGTCATCCGCCTGGTGGATGAGGGAAAGGCTGTGGATGTTGTGTCCCTGGCCTTCAGCAAGGCCTTTGACAGCATCTCCCACAGCACACTCCTGGAAAAGCTGGCAGTCCATGGCATGGACAGGAGCACTCCTTGCTGAGTTAGGAACTGCTGGCTGGATGGCCGGGCCCAGGGGGTGGTGGTGAATGGTGCTGCATCCAGCTGGGGGCTGGTCACCAGTGGTGTCCCTCAGGACTCTGTGCTGGGGCCAGTTCTGTTCAATATATTTACTGATGGCATGGATAAGGGTACTGAATCTTTCATTAGTAGATCTGCAGATGGCACTAAGCTGAGAGAGTGTGTTGATCTGTTGGAAGGTAATAGGGCTCTGCAGAGAGACCTGGAATGGTTGGACGGAGGGGCAAAGTCCAATAAGATGAAGTTTAATAAGTCCAAGTGCCAAGTCCTGCATTTTAGCCACATAAGCCCTGCAGCACTATAGGCTGGGGATGGTGTGGCTGGACAGTGCCCAGGCAGAAAGGGACCTGGGGTACTGGTGGACAGCTGACTGGACTTGAGCCAGCAGTGAGCCCTGGTGGCCAAGAAGGCCAACGGCACCCTGGCCTGTATCAGGAATAGTGTGGCCAGCAGGAGCAGGGAGGTCATCCTTCCCACGTACTCAGCACTGGTGAGGCCACACCTTGAGTGCTGTGTCCAGTTCTGGCCCCTCAGTTTGGGAAGGACGTTGAGATGCTGGAGTGCATCCAAAGGAGGGCAACGAGGCTGGTGAGGGGCTTGGAACACAAGCCCTGTGAGGAGTGGCTGAGGGAGCTGGGCTTGTTTAGCGTGGAAAAAAGGAGGCTCAGGCATGACTTTAGCACTCTCTACAACTCCCTGAAAGTTGGTTGTAGCCAGGTGCAGGTCAGTCTCTTTCTCCAGGCAGCAACTGGCAGAACCAGAGGACACAGTCTCAAGCTGCATCAAGGGAAATATAGGTTGGGTATCAGGAAAAAGTGTATTACGGAAAGAGTGATAAAGTACTGGAATGGCCCACCTGGGGAGGTGATGGAGTCACCATCCCTGGATGTGTTTAAAAAAAGACTGGATGTGGCACTCAGTGCCATGGCTTCATTGAGATGTTTGGGCATAGGCTGGACTTGATGATCTTGAAGGTCTCTTCCCACCTAGTCATTCTGGGATTCTTTAAAAGAGCCTGAGAGCTGAAGGATAGAAGCTGCCTGCTCTAGAGGCTGTGGGTTAATTCTCATCTGATCAACCTCATCAACACATGTCAGCTCCATGCAGTAACAGCCCTAGACTTCTTTCAGGTGATCCACCACCATCTTCCCCTCAAGCCTGTTTTTCCCACACTCATGCTCTTCATCCCAGAATGTTCCAGTAGCAGCTTATACCCATCACTCCTCATCCCTTCCTCTTCCTCTCCTTCCTCCCAGGTGTATTTTTTCAATTGTTTTCCTTTTCTGAGTACACTTCACTTTGCTCCTCTGCACAGAAGCAACAAAGCCAAAAGAGAGCTCTCTTTCTTTGAGAAGCTCTCTTTTTCAGAAGTCTTTTGAGTGCTCACTTGCTATTGAAATAAAGACAAAATTTGGGGTTCCTGAGTGCAGTAATGCTCCTATTTTGTTTCTGCTTTTGTTGCAGCAAGTAAGCTTTGATATCTTGCAACATACACAGCCCCAGATTATAATTAACAAAATGGGCAAGTGTATTCTTGGTTGCTTAGCAGAATATATTACGTTAGAAGCCACCTACAAATGATACACACATTACACATCATACATGTACACATTTCTCCAAAGCCAACCTGGAGCACATCACAACAAAAATTGTTTTATCAATGCTGCCAGGTTTGGAATACTTTTGTATTTTTGCACCTTGCTCTCAATTCTTACAGTTAAAGGCACTACAAGTTGTCTTGGAAGCTTTTTGCACTCCTCATCTGAGAAATGCAAAACCTGTGCTTGCTATTAAAAATGCCAAATAATTGGGAGTTTCCTTGCCAAGATTAAGACCTGAAGCCAAGTGCAGATACCATCTTGGAGTAAAGTAGAGAGAATTTTTGTGTGGAAAAAAAAAGAAAAAAAATCCCAATCACAGGGAGAAACTACAGAAATATCAAAAATCAAAGCATTTTAAATGAAAGAAGTACTTGAAACATAGATACGAGAGAGGGAGAAAATTACATTGTTTCCCCATGGAAATAGCTTTTTAATATTGCTTCTAAGATCATCTCAAAGCAATCTCTTTTTTTTGTCTGGAAAAGGAAATGAGAAAAAGCTAAAATTCCATTATTTTTTTGCGAGTCTTGTTTTTATGGCTCCCTGCACTGACAGGGCTAAATACACTCAGTTTCAATGGCATGACATTATAAAAAAGCTTAAGACTTTTAAAAATTCGAATCCAAAATCTGCCAAACAGAACATTAGCTTTTTCACAGAAAGGCCAGCTTAAACAAAGACATCAATATAAAACTAAGCAGATTGTTTAGTAAGTCCTCTCCACAGAATCTGGCAAGGCTGTCATCTGGCAGTACCACTCTGAGACTTGGCATCTAAATACTATTCCCAGCAGTATCCCAGTAGTCCTTAATGCTGCTGGAGACATCTCTACTTCCGTGTGTCTCAATATTGCAAATGCAAAAGGTATAAAATAGGTTTGTGCTATTTCTCATATTATTCATACATCTATGCGTGTCCATTTTTGCTCCAGATGGAAGCATTTTTCTCATACTCACTTGTAAAAACTGTAGAAATTCACTGAAGTCTCCTTTACTGGCATTAGAATTGAACACACACAATTTAATATCCTTCAGTATTAAATTTTAAATAAAAAAATTTACAATGCAATGCTCCTTGTAAATCACCAGCTCAGTACAAACAGTAATAAGGAGAAGAAAGCACCTCTCCATCAGTAAAGGGCAATTCCTTGAACCATGAGGCAGATAATTTAAAATACTGCAAGTTAGATCTCTTACCTTACCAGGAGTTCTAGGATTCCCCTAGGCTGCCAGTGTGCTCCTCCATGGCAGACTATCTTTTTCAGAAAATCTAGGTTTGACTCATAAAAATCAAGACTTCTCCAAAGCCTGAAACAGCTTTTTGCCTGATGTGGCAGATGAGACCAATGTGTGTGTGTGTGTGTGTGTGTGTGTGTGTGTGTGTGTGTTTATTTTTTCACGATGTCCACTTTATGAATGGGTAAAATGAACCACAGGCTAAACAATTCACCTACAAAGTCTTTGGACTTAGAATAGAAACTTCTGGTGATTTGCATTTCCAATCACCATATATATATGTGTAAGAAAAAAGGCCAGTGCCTCACACCAAGAAGAGACAGGTACCAGAGAAATACACTTCAGAAGAAGAAGAAATTTCTCCAACAAATGTGACATGAGTGCAGTCGTTCTAACAGAAGGGAAAGCTCTGCCTTTAAGCCATACCATTACTGGTTCATAGAAACCTCTCCAAGAATCAATTTTACATATTTGATGTTTAAGTCTCTTAGATTAACACACTATTTTCCTTCCCATTACTTGACATTTCATCTCACAGCAAGCTTCAAGAGATGCTGTACCTGGTCACCAATTGGGAAAGAGCCAGGAGCTCTCATAATCCTGGATATGTACATGCATCTAGCTGTGGCCACAGGCAGGCAAACATCTTCCAGTTTTTCATGCTGCCAACTAGAAACAATATCTGCAACCTGTAAGTGATACAAGGCTCATCTGAGCCACTGAGCTCTATATCTTGTGTTGAAGATTGCAGGCACTTCACATGGTGCTCCTCACAGTGCAGTCTCACAGCTGATCTTTCCACTTCAGACCTCTATATTCCTTCTCTGAAAGAGCACTACTAGTCTGTCAGTATCCCATTCTCTCATTATGTTGAAAACTGTTTTGTTTCGGTTGGATCATACCAAGGGCTTTCTGAGAAAACCCAACAGCTTTTGCATTTAAATGATCTACTTTTTAATGTTCAGGCTCGTTCTACTCTGTTTCCTTTGTTTGTGTTCAAATATTCTTCTAGCAAATACTTTTTCAGATGGACCCAGTACGAAGAATTCAAGACAGGCAGATGGAAATACCTTCACAAAATTACCAAGAAATGTGGTAATATTGTGAATGGGTTCCAGGAATTACTGAAAGTCACTTGGTATTAATTGCTTAGTAATACAGTGCTTGAGGTTTCCTGTCACTAGTTCAGTTTGCCAAATCTTAAAAAAATTAATTTCAGTTTCACATCCTTTGCAAAAGACTGTTTCTACCTGATCATTTTGCAAAAAAGAACTGATCCGGTATTCAAGAAGATTGGAGGGCTTTCCTTAATTCACTTTATGACCAAACTTCTTGTAAGAACCAGCCATGACAGCAAGAACAACAAGGATAACACAGAGTTTAAATGCAATAGGCATCATTCTTCCATGATATCAGACAAATAATCCTATTGCTATTGCCAAATAACTCAAGCATAACATTCCATGTTCATTTCAGCTTGCAGCTGCCAGTTCATGTTGGATAGACAGCTCCTCAACCCCACAAGATGTGTTTCTCTGACTCTGAGGCCTTCTGCTGAAACCACAGTATGGCTTTCAGGAGAAGAGGGAATGTGCTGATTTCCTCAGTAGGAACACACAACACTCTTGTTCCTGATGGAAACACAGCAGAGTGTCTGAAGACACCCTGCCTACATGGCTGAGGACCACAGACTCATGCAGTTCACCAGGGATTTGGGAAGACTCCAGCCTAACCCCTGCCCTGAGCAGACTCAGCCATGGGATCAGACCAGGTGTCTCAGGGCTTTTCATCCTATTGGGCTGACAATACTCCAGGGATGGAGATGGCACTCCCTCTCTTGGCCCCTCCTGCATTGTTGGGCTGTCTTCATGGGCAAAAGCCTTTTCCTTCTCATCAGGCTGAGCATCTCCTATTGCAGTCTATGGCCATTGCCTTTCACTCTCCTGCTCTTTGTTGCTCTGAGGAGCAGCTTCTCAGTAGCTTCTTCACTGACATTGTCAGAAAGGCATAGTAAGAACGGGGCTGCTCCATGGTGGACACAGTGTGCCCCCAACAGAGGCAGTGCCCACAGTGGTGTCAGGCTGTTGACAGTGACCAGTAAAACCTGCTGCTGACAACAAGATGAGGTAACAAATCAGTTCTGGGGTCATTGAAGGGAGTCTGCTTGCAAATCACAGGAGATGGAGCTGAGTACATACAGTGTAGCTCAAGCCAGAATAGCATCTTGGACTTTTTGGTTCGATTAGAGACCTCCAAGGTTCCTTCCAACCTCCACAATTTATGATAGATCATTTCAGGCCTCATGGTAGAGAAGTACTGAAAAGTAAATCATCCATACATTGGATGATTGCAGCCTGGTGGGCAGAGAATGAAGTCTGGAGCTTATTTTATAAGGTGCACAGTGAATAGGATCAAAAGAGCAGACTGTGTGTGATTAGTTCCCTTGTGAAGTTATTAATGCAGTCTACTTGTGGACTAGGTTCCTCAAACCTTTTCAGAAACAGCTTCCAGTATGTTCAGTGTAACAGGAAAATCGTTGTTACTGTTATTCTGTCCATCTCTGCTTCTGTTGCCTCCAACAAGCCTAACATTCATGACTTTTCCAAGCTTGGGAGAAGTAGTAATATTTGCCAAAGGAAGGCAATCTTGTCAAGGAAGCAAATGCCATTGGTATCCTTATCCAGGGAACTAGCTGCAAATCCTCAGTTTAGTCCAAACTGAGAGTTTGGGAAGTCCCATAAGAAAAATCTTTTTAGAGAACAAAAGGAGCACTGACCAAAAGGAGAAAACATGGCAGGAGTCTTTACACATTTACAACAATATAGTTAGCAGAATTTGCTCTGTATCAATTTTTTTCTGTCCCAGGGGGAAACATCTAACACTATCACACCTCCCTGTTTCATGTGCTGCCATTCTTAAGCTTGTCTGGTCACAGAAATCACCAATGTCTCAAACCCAGACAGATCTGGTACTTCTGAGAAGTCACATGCACTAGTCTTTGCATGTTTCCTTGGAGGGAGACAAGTTAGGTGACGTACTCTTCCTTGAAGAGCTCTGTTTTAAAGGACTAATATTTTTTATGCCATTAGAACTCGTGTCTTCATACCAGCCCAGCACTCTGATGTAATTTTCCATCCATCTCTACAGGTAATGTCAACACTGACACAAAGTGGTGTGGCCACCAGCCCTGAGTCAGCACTCTACAGCCTTTCAAGGATGTTTTACAACTCAGGTCTGCTGGGAAGAATGTAAGCATGCTAGGACCCTCTCAACAAAGGCAGAAGAAACAAGATAAAACAGTAAGAAGTAGTGCAAAGAAAGGACCAGAACCAGAAATGCTCCAGTTCTACTACTCTGGGGAAAAATTGTGTGTACTGGGGAATTCCAAAAACACAGATAGCAGCCCATAGCTCAGACAATATGGCTTCTGGAGACAGGGGGTTGGGACAGCTTTTTATTTTACAGTCCCAAGGAACAGGTGGGAGTTTTGAGAGTTTTTTGGAACTGGCAGAGATGTGGATGTGATTGGCATGCTTGTATAAATGGAGTATGTGTAAAACAGAAAGAATAGCCTTCCTGCCCTCATTGTGTATGTTCCCACCACAGATTCCAGCTCCTACTTCTCATGTCCTCCCCTCCCACCCATATCTCTCCTCTTCTGCCCAAGCAGTTGCTCAGAACGATGTCTGTGTTTGCATAGCTCCTCAAATAAGGTGGTGCAAACCCACAGTTTCTCCCAAGACTGACCTCCTGCCAGGGAGGCTGGGCATACTAGCCCTTGTATGACAAACACTTCACTAGGAATAACAGCCTGATGGATGGTAAAGCGGTTCAGCTGAGAAGCAATGATTTTTTTAGAGTTGTCTACCAAGAGCAGTGTGGACATTGTACTGTCCTGTGCTTAGAAAGACCATCTACATAAAGAACTTGATGAGGAAGGGGTAATGGCACTGCAGATTTGTCCCACACTGATAGTGCCGTGTGTGGGGCACGGGTCAAAAAGAGACAGGAATGACTGCACTGTAAAAGAGAATGTCTGGTCATCTGGTTGCGGTCTTTGCAGCGAGTGATAGCTTCACTGAGACATAAATGTCTAAAATAGCCCATGAGTTCTCTGATTCAGTGTTTTAAAGAGCAAATCCCTTTAAATCTATGTACCTCTGCAACTTCCTGTTTCACACTTTGCTGTGCAAATATACACAGCAAGATATATATAAAATATACATATCTCTTTTATGCATTTTAAAATTATCTTTTATCAGGCAAAAGTTTCAATTTTGCAAAGATCACTAGAAGCTTCTTAACTCTTAAAATTGAAACAAAGATGTAAACTGGTTCAGTGGTAGGCATACCCAGAAAGCAAACAAATGAGAAATGTTCCATCTGGTTTTCTCCCAGAACAAAGACAATGAAAAGACTACCTCACAGTTTAATCTCAGAAGAGTCTTCTCATCAGGTAGCACAAGTCAACACTGAATGTTTACAGTACCCGTGAGTCCTTTCTTCTGTTTTCATTAAACTCTGCAGCTTTATTCAAATCATTTAGGGAAGACTATTTTAGGAAAAACACTAATAGGTGCATTTCTTCCTTTCTGATCCTCTGTAGTCAGCAAAGCTTTTGGACCCAATGTTTCTAAAACAGAACAAACAAAAATCAGTTTAGCTAAAATGAACCCAGACTTCAGGAAGTCCCCAGAAGACTCAGAAGTAGCATATGCATGGAGAAAGTTAACTCTTTCGTGGTAGACATATTTAATCTCACATATTCAGGAACATTACAAGAATTCCCTCACACAGCCTTACAACACATTTGCTGTGGCACTGGAGAAGGGATGAAGCTGTATTTTTACAGGAGGCATGCAAACTGTGGGTGTTTGCATCAGGAAAAAAGCCCCACAGCTTAAATAAAAATGTTAGTCAGTATTTAATACTGAAATGCTAATTTCATAGCAGCAAGGACAGCAGAAAACAGAGATGCAAACAAATACTTTCCAGTTTTTAACCCTTTTCCTGAAGAAGCAAAATTTTGCACAGTATCAGAAATGAGAAAAGGAGCACAGGTTGGGACAGCATCAAGATTCTCCACATCTTGAACAAAGCAGACAACATTCAAAAGGAGATATTTAAGGAAGACAAATAACTAATTCAAGATTCAGTTAAAATCAGGTGAAGTAAGAAAAAGAATTGAACAGTGTTGTTTCATACCTCTGGTGAAAATTTGGACAGAGAAGGAAGAGAGATGGAATCACCTAACCCTGCTTCTTTGTCTAACTCCAGGAAAAATCTGTGGCTGTGAACTGTGAAGAGATGCACTTTCCCAGTTGTTTGGCAGCTTTTAGTTAGAGTTTTCTACCTCCTGAAACTTTCTCCTCTGCAAATATTTCCTAGAGGTCACTGGCTTTGGTGAACTGCCTATCTGGCACCTGACCATGTGAAGTTTTCATCAAGGGTTTAAGTGGCTCTGGGATCCAGTAATGACTGAGTGCTGCTCTAACACCACTGGCCCAGCAATGATTGGTGATGACTAGGCTTTCTTCTGTGAAATAATTGATTTTTCTTTTGTAAACATAGGAAGAAAATCTGAAAGGATGCAGTCTTACCAGTCTCAGCTGCCCTTTCTCTGATGGTATTTCAAGCTTACCAGAGCTTTGAGGTGAACTTGCTGAGACATTTTTCTTTCAATTAACTCATCAATAGACTATCCTTTAGAACTTTATGGATGTATCCTGCTCCCTTCAGGACTTCTGCTGCAAAGTTCCCTGCTCATTCCTCTGGGTCTAGACAGGTATCAGGGCATCCCTCAGTGTCTGGGACCATATTTTCTTGAGCACATTCAGATGCTTTTGAAGCGAGGAATATTCTTCTTTCCTTTCCAGAGGTGTTCACCCAACACAGCTCTTATAAATGAGGTTAGCTAACAGCTGAAAGTGAAAAAGAATAAACTGACACTGTTCAACAGCCCATCAGGTTCACAACAGGAAACAATTTACAGAAATTTCCCCTACACAGTTCTAAAAGCAGTAATGCTGGATTTGGCAAGTCAGATATATTTTATATGGTTGACCTGCTTATATATCTGTTTCTTTAATTTTAGTATCAGTCTTGTATCAGCTTCTATTTTTTTCAGGTGCATATCTTAGTCATTTTGCCCCTGAGGCAAATTATGACTGCATTAGCACATGTGCAACCCAAAACTCAAGTTAAATAACATTGCAAATAAAGCCCTGATAGAGGAAAGACTTGTATCTTGAATACATGTAAAATGCAACTGTCACCGTTTTGCTCCTAAAATGTAAAAGCCACTCTTTTGCAGTTGGGTCTATTCCCTGGTAATTTGTAGCACTGTTTCAAGTTCTGCATCCTGTTACTCCAAGTCAAGACTTCATCAAATTTTTAAATGAGTGTTAGTAAGGGAATCAGACATGAGACCCAACATGAGAACCAGACAGAGCTTACAGGTCTAGGACCTCATAAAGTAAGGAAGGTCATTGACCTAATGGAGCGAGTCCAGAGGACACCAGCAAGTTGATCAGAGGGATGGAGCACCTCTCCTGCTAGGAAAAGCTGAAAAAATTGGAATTGTTCAGCCTGGAGAGGAGAAGGTTCCAGGTACCTTATAGCAGCCTTCTAGTAACTAAAGGGGGCTACAGGAAAGCTGAAGAGGAACTATTTTACAAGGGCATGTGGTGACAGGATAAGGGGGAATGGCTTTAAACGGAAAGAGAGTAGGTTTAGATTAGCTGTTGGGAAGAAATTCTTTACTGTGAGAGTTGTGAGATACTGGCACAGGTTTCACAGAGAAATTGTAGATCCCTTCTCCCTGGAAGCATTCAAGGCCAGTTTGGATGTGGTTTCAAGCAACCTGGTCTAGTGGAAGGTGTCCCTTCCTCTGGCTAGGGAAGAAACTACAAAGTCTTAAAAGACTCTTCCAACCCAAACCGTTCTATGGTTCTGTGATTTCATGAAACCCTAACCTGTCTCAGATTTATATGGCTACACCTCAACATATGCCTCGAAATTTTTGGGTCTCAGTCCTGTCTTCTAGCCAATATGAGTGGAAGAAGTTCAGTATTGTTTCGGGTATGATGACAGATGGCAATGAAGCTGGGATAGCAGGTAAGAAGGAGAAGGAATTCATGGTACTGTAAAATTCTGTGGAGATAAAAAAGGGTGACAGGTACATCTGTATGGCAGCTGAAGAGGAAAAGCAAGATTTGTTCTTCACACTGGTACATACTAATCCATGGTAACTTCTGCTGAGATGTATTCAGTTGCTGAACCTCTCCAGTAGCATCACCTAACAGGTACCTCCCTCCCTTTCTTTCATGTTTGCCTCATGACATATGTGAAGCATTGACAACACATTCTTTCCAGATTTACCTGTTAATCAACACTGCAGCCTGGCTCATCTGCACAACCCCTTCTCTGACAGAAGAGCAGAATAAAAATTCTCCTTATGCTGAACCCATGGGTAGCAAGAGCTTGCAATACCCAAACTTTCAAGTCCTTTTATGACTATCATTTTCAAAAATTTGCAGGGGAAAGGATTAAGAACACACACTCTTAATCCTGTGTTTGTTGTGGCTGTAACAATGAAGTCGGTCCCTCTGAATTCCATTTAGCATGTCACCACTGCCAAGGCAAACCTGTGCACCTGTGAGCACTGCCCAGGTGCTGCAGTTTGCAGAAGGTGGGGTGATTGATGGCTGACAGCCCATGTTCATAATGATGTTCATCATATGAGCAGCCATGATGTTCATCATATGAACATCTGATCTCATGCCCAAATCTTCTGAGAGAAACATCTGAAGTTCTGCAACCTAAGAGACTATTTCCTATTTTGTAGTAAGAATTTTGTAATTCTTTCATAAGGAATTCCATGAAGAGTTATGACCCATTTATGGTATGAAACCAGTTGGAATACAAATTAATCAGTGAAGCTCAAAAATAAATCTGGTCAGAAACTGCTAAATTGTTGGTTACTTCTCCAATTGTGTTTGGAGACTTCCCAATAGATGAGAAAATTAGGGACGGTTGAGATTTCCTCATGGAAATTTATGGAAATAATTTCTTGATATAAGACTCCATCTCTTCCCAGAATCATGTCTTTCAACACAGAGAAAGATAGAGCAAAGATAATTATAAATTCCTTGCTAATCCTTCCAACAACTCCTCTGAAATGAGAATAAGCATATGCAACTAACAAAATTAATTCAAGTTCAGGAGTTTGTTTAATGCTACAATGCAGTAATCCGTGGTTCTCTGGGCTTGTATGGGTCTGGTCCGAGCCAGGGCTAGAGCCCAAGCCCACACGGATCTGCATGGACTGAAGACAAAAGATGAGAAGGGCTCTTCCCCACGTGGGAGCGAGTATCCTGTTTGTTGGCTTGGGATGGGACACTGCGACCACCCAGGCAGGGAAGAGATCAACCTGTACCTGCAGTGGGGTTTTGTACCCCAGGGGATGGGGGCGGGGAGAGAGGACCACGGCCAATGGGACAACATTGGGGTGGGGCGTGGGGAGGGTAACCCTGGGGACAGGCCACCAGGTGGGTAGAAAGGAGTGCATGGGGAGACACCATATGATGAGGAAGGGGAATAATCTACAAGACACACCATACTCAGTAACATTTTTCCCAACACCCAATACAAAGACCACAACTAAATAAACCATTTAGTGCAATACAACACTACAGAACAAAGAATAGACTCAAGTTGGAACTCAATCCCAACCCCTATCTATATTTTTTGTCTTCTTACCTGACACGTACAGTTAAACAGAGTGTTTATTTATTTCATAGGAATTGTCTTTCACAATATCTCTCTTGTTTGAAGACAGTAAGCATGGAATACATGTCTACAAACTTACTCAGGAAAAAAAACATTGCAAAATGAAACGATGAATGTACAGTATCAGGGTTTCTCTGTCTTCCAATAAGCTAAAGAAGTCTCTAATTGGCTTTCAGTCTGTTTCTGCTGTACTAGAAAACTTTACTATCAGTTCTTGTAATTATAAGCATTTATACTTCAGAATTTCTACTAATCCTAATTTCAGTTTGTACTTTGCTGATTTTATGTTCCTTTCTATTGTTCTAACTTGCATTAAATTTTCTTTTCTGGAAGAGAATTCTTTAGTCTGTAGGGATATGGGAGAAGTTATTTCAACTCAAGCTGGCCCCTGCTGATTCTCATATTGTTCATACCCCTCCTACAGGGCATCAGTGTCTTCTTATTGTTGAATGCCTTGTTGTTTCAGCTTACAAATCATAGCCACATAAAGATCCTTAAACATGTAAAAAATTCCATTATTTTCCCCACAAATCAGAGACAGAGTTAGAAGTGAAATAGCTTGAAACATTTCAATCTCTCTCACTGATGCTGTTCCGGTTTGTGAAATTAGGAACCTGTCTCCTTTCCTGATGGAGCCTTTCCTTTCAGTACCAGAGGCACTGTCACTGAACCTAGGGGCTGGGAGATAGGAGCAGCTGAGACCTCCAAGGTCTTTAACCTTAACCTCTAAGTCTAAAAAAATACGTAAGCAAGCATCACAAGAACATAAATTTGGCACTGAAGTAACCATGACACCTTACTGTGTTCATTTTCAAATGACAGCCAGCTGGAAAAGCTGGTAAATGAAAGCCAGCTGTCTTTCTGGGAAGGACAGAAACAGGAACACAGTGGGCTGTGTCAAGATGACGTACATCTCCCTCCAGCATGCGTGTTACTGCTTAAGAAAGTCTGACAGCATTTCCAAATTCACAGGGCCACAGTTTTCACCAGGCTGCAGAAGGCTAAAGACTAGTCTGCAACATTTTAATTTCATTCAGCAACTGGTGGACTTTGTTTCATTACTATTTAATTGCTATCTCTTCATGACAAAATCAAGTAGAATAACACACAAGTAATAATGATCTAAGCCCCTACAGTATGTGTTGGTTTTGAAGGTGTCTTTTTCTATTTAAGATGCCTTTCCTGACACATAAAAATATGTCTATGACACTTTAAGAGAAAGAGAAAAAGCAGAGAAATTGAATTGTAGGCTCTATCTTCCCAAACTTTATGCTTTAGAGGTGATATATAAAATCTGGGAGTGGGAAACATTGGGCTGAGTCCCTAGCTAGGCCTGTGTTAGCTTCCACCATGGTTTACACCAACTGATAGTCTGCATGGCATACTGTGGTGACACTGCCACTTCCACTTTACCCACGGGCATAGCCTTGACACATTTTACTCACCACAGTATCTGATTCTTCTTGGCACATACATACATCAAAACTAATGATCCAGAACAAGATTGTCACAGTATTTACTCAGCTATGATTGCAATCCCAGGTGCCAACAGAAACAAGGAAACATACGAGTTGCCATCTCTCTGATTGGGGTATATCAGTCAGTAAGCAACACAAAGGTGTACAAAAAGTACCACTCATCTCCACTGAAGCCACTCAAATGAAAAAGAAGGTGAGTTTGGTGTAAGCTATATTGTAAGCTGCCCCCTGAGTGATGCCGCTTTTAACAATCCTGGTTGGACTACTAGTGTATCTAAAATAGGTGAAAAAATGGGGTTTAAGTTGAACTGGGCAATTGGGCAATTTTTAAAGCAACTGGTAAGGTTGTTTCTCTGGAAAGAAAGGCCAAAACTTGCTATTCCAAATCATATTTAGGGCTTTTTTGATCTATAATCTAGTTTCTAGTTTTTGAAGTTTCTCTCCTTCCAGCTGAACCACCATGTGTCCCACAGAAGGAAAACAGCAAAAGGAAGATAAGAAACTATCAGAGAGATAAAAGCACGCAGTTTCAGAACAAGATTATGTGAGAAGAAAGTTTTAAAAAAGGAAAAGGGCTTTAATACATGGCTCAGAAATACAATTTTTTTTAAATTAACTGACGACTTTCAAAGCAAGAGTGTAAAAAGCAACTTCCTTCTTGTTTGCTACTCACTATGACAAGTTTTAAGTTCTCTGCTTTCAGATGTTTTTCAGAGTATAAATAAGCAAAAGTGAGACAGACTGTCACGCTGGGGAATCAGGAGCAAAATTTGTACGTGCAGTTTTTCCAAAAGCATCTGGTAAGAGCATTTGATCATTCTTCTGAGTGCTTGCAAGGGTGACTTTCCAGGAGCCCTAAACATGTACAAATCAGCAAAGAATGAGGAAACACAGTAAGATATTGCCAATAGAAAGAGAGAAGACAACACCCTGTGCTGTGTGATCACTTCACAAAAGGGAACTCTCAAATCTAGAGGTGGAACCTGCCATGCAGTTTTGTGGTGCAGTATCTGTCCTCAACATCTTGCACATTAAAGACATTTTTTTATGAGAATATTAGCACATGTGGTGATAACTCCAGGCACTCTGAAAAAAAAAATCAAATTCAGCTCTTCCATTCCAAATCACACCGTGGTTATGGCCCTATGCTAAAAAGGAGTTTGTTATGGATTCCAGCTCCCCTGATGTCAAATCCTTCACTCCTCCTGCACCTCAAACCCATCAAGGGCTAAATCCAAGAATTACTGCTGAATAAAGCAGTTTTGTGCACATACAATGAGAATTTTGTTCAAGCCATTTAAGACACATTTACAACAAATCTTTTCATTATCAGAGGTATTTTAAAAATGTTCCACCTTTAGTCACACTTCGCAGATACACCGTGAGTTTGGTATTTGATGCACAACCCTTTTTTTTTCCTTAAATGCTTAATCATTTTTAAACCACCCCATGTTGCTAAACATTACCAGTCAGGGATAAGTAAATATTTTTGTCCACAGCAGATTTTCATATTTAATCCTATTTAATATAGTATGCAAGAGGTTCTTTTCCAGAATAAAAAGTAAAGAAATTTTGTCTGTATGTACAAAGCTGCTTTAAAACATTGGTTTCTTTATGATGTTTCCCTGTGAATTTTGGTGGTTTCTTTTAAGATCTTCCATTGTGTATTCTAAATGGGAGCTGTGGTATGCCCTTGAAAACATTTTTATTTAATACAAATTCAACTAAGAATCTACCTTTGAGTTGCACACAAACCTAGAGATAATTATGCCACCGATCTTGCAAAAAGCATTTCCTGCAAATTTTTTTTCCTTTTACAGTCCTACAAGGCCCCACATATCTTGCAGAAGCAAGTCTGGCTTGTTGAAACCAAATATGGTACAAATAGAAAGCATTGCTTAGACTTCAAAATGAATGTATTTTTAATTTACTTCTCTTCTGAGCTTTGTTTTTTTTGTTACTGCAAATCAAAATAAAACCAAACTCCAACCCCTGTTCCTAGTGAGCACCTCCTCTAGGTTGCTAAATTCCATATTGGCCCAGGAGTTGTGCTTGGAAATAATGAAGTGAACTGACAGTGTCAAAACTGTCTTCTCTCCAGGAGGATATAGGATCAAAGTGATTGATTTGAAAACTCTGCCTGCTGTCGCAGGACCCAGGATGGGTTAATACAAGAACCACATTTCCCTTGTGAAAAGTCTGTTAAAAAGAAAAGGGACACCCAGCCCCCCACCTCTCCTTCCCTGCCTCCCCATCTAATTTCTAATATTAAACCTGACCCAGAGGTGACTCCATCTGCAATGCCATCTGACAAAATGGTTCTGGGAAGAAATACAGTTGTAGCCACCTCCTCTTCTTCTGATGACTCCTTTACTTGTGACTTGACCACTCATTTTCTAAGAAGTTAATTTATCCTACAGTCTCTTCTAAGAAGTGCATCTGTCACCTTGTCATGCTGGGGAGGCTGTATTTTTTCCTCTCTGCAGTGGGAAGCTGAACTTTACACCTCCCCTCCACACAACAGAAAACAGACTCCATGCTGCATACAGGGAGATACCACCTGTGTGTCCATGCTCTCAGACTTGCTTTACATGGCTTTTGCCTTACATGGGTATGAGAAGCAATGAATGCAGCAGCAGCATAATGAAACACTTAGCAATGAAAAGCACTTTCACACTGACTTCAATAAGCAAGACAGGCTGCTCCAAGGTAGTGCAAGTATGTCTGTGGTCTGTGTGTGCCACCTGATGCTGTGCAGAGATGTCCTAGAATGCCAGGATGTTGTCACAAGGTATCTGCTTTTGCAAGAATTGCCCAATATTGCTTCTTGCTGCTGTGCAAGGTCCCAGAGGCAGGTACTTTTGCTGCTGCACAAGGTGATACTGAGTAGCCGCAGATCTGGTCTGCCTCAGTGGACAGCGACCTCATTAAATAATGCAAAGTAAATTGGTGGGGGTGGGGGAAGGCTGTTTGTTCCTCTTGTGCAGATGGAGAAATTTCATCACATTTGCACCAGTTAGAAAGTATCATGCAGTGGAAGACAAGTCACGAGTTGTCACCTGAGCTTGCCCTTCTGTTTTTGCACCTTTCTCAGCTTCCTACAGTGAGCAAGGGAAGTACCTACAGGACAAAGTACTTCACATTCCTTGTTGTTAATTGGTTTGCAATTTGCAGTAAACACTTGGAAACCCTGTGGTGTCAAACAGCCACTAGATGTTATAAAGTGCCCTTTCGAATGGAACCCTTGTTGTGAGGCTGATGTCATTCAAATGAGGTCACTGAAAAAACAAGTCAAATATACACTGACCCTTGTTAGTCATCCCCTAATATTAGTTACTTATCAGAGAAGTCAGGACAGGTTTCAAACATGAATAGACTGTACTGAATATTAGCTATTAATTTAGATTTTTTTGCAAGCACTATGACAATGAGCTTTGGGGAAAATTTTCAGTTCTTTAAAACCATTGAGTCACAATAGTTCCAATTTAGAAATCTTCTAATGTGACAACAAATTCAGGAGAAAGTTATCTAACACAACAAGCTGGTTTCTTGTACATTTTGCAGTAACAATCACAAGGTATTTCACTGTGCCTCAGCTTGTACATGTCTCCTAGGAGCCAGTGCTTAGCAGACTTCGAATTAACAAGATCTAACTTCTCTCCTCCTTCAACTTTAATATAAGGCCCTGGGATGGGACAGTTTCCTTTAACAAGGTAAATTCATCCAAACACGTGATTTGAAAATAGAGAGCTGACCTTGCCAGGCAATGACTGTCACACTGAAACACTGCTCTGCAGTTCCAGCAGTGCCTGAAGGTTCTCTGATTGGGGTACATCAGCCAGTAAGCAGTGTTTGAGGGTTTCCCACCCACAGGAAACCTTGTGCACATTACACAGATTCATCTTACTGGCATAGGTCCTAGTTGAAAAACTTGGGGTTTTTTGCTGCCTTACAAGATCTGGGATACAGGGAAGGAGATTATGGGGTTCTGTCTCTTGCTCTCAAGATGCTAACACCCTCACAACCAACCATTACTGGACTTTCTATCTACTGATGTAAGCTGATACATGCCAGAAGCCTCAGATTGTGCAATGTTCAAAAAACAAAGAAGACACAACAAGAAGGAAGGGTGAAATTTAGTTTTGCCAGATCGGAGCTGTTTCTTGCTGCATCCTAGGAACTGGACAGCATTAATAAATGCCAGGGCTACTAAAATATGCAAACAGGCATTCTCCCTTTTACTGGAATAGAAGAGAGTATAGCACTCTTAGTGGGTTTTTTTTTCCTAGGGATATGCAAAAGCTCTGCAAATACAGAGGTATAGCACATCATTTACTGAGGTTTCCCAAAGGGATTCAATCGCTGATGAGTGCTGGGGGGTTTTTTTGCCGGTCCTCATGCTCGTTTCAGGTTACTCCAAAACCACAGCGCAGCGTGTCCCGTCCCCTCCGTCTCGCCTCAGGCGGCCGCGCTTCCTCTAGATGGCACACGTACCTCTCCTAAAACTCGCACCCGCCTCCGACATGGCATTTGGCAGCTTTTCTAGCTAGTACTGCAACGTTTAAAACAAATTAAAAACAGCAACAAAAAAGACAGTTCCGCTGCCCCGGCAGGGAGTGAGTCTGCAGACTCCGCAGGGCGAGGCAGGGCAGCAGGTGTGGTGTGAGGCACCGTGTTTGATACCCCCCCGGTAAAAGCAATGATTACAAAGAGTAAAGATCTTCCTCAAGAAGCATATGCTTAAAAAAATTGCCACTGGCTTTGAAATCTGGGGGTAGGACATGGAAACTGTGGGACTGTTCAAGTAAAGTCAGTCTTACAAAATATGGATATTCAAATACAACTGTGTGAAGAACACAGAAAAGCCTAGTTCTGCCCCAGAGCTGCCTCAGAGCAACCCTCCATCTCCCACAGACTTGGAGAGGTCTGCTTACCATAAGCCCCAAAATCAGGAGCCATGTCTGTTGGAGCTAGAATGTGCCAAGCCCTTTCACACGTGCTGCCCCTGCCCGGTTTATTTTTGTAGCCCGCAAGGCCCGTGGTCGCATCTGTCACAGGTATAACCTCCACGCATCCATTAAAAACCGTATCCTAAAAACAGTATCCCATTGCTTGCAGGCATTACACACAGATGAGCGTCACATTGACCCCACATCCCATTTCTCCACTACTGGGAGTTCCTCTCTTGCAGTTATCTTGTTAATCACTTCCTCACTGTACTCTTTCCTCTGCATTTGGAAGCCCTGATGCTTCCTAATGATGTTTGAATATATGCTGTTAAAAATGTGGGGGCTCTGCGGGGAGTAGGGACAACAAATAAGCAAACAGCCATATTATATTAATTTTAGAGACTTAATTCATACAACACTCACAGTACTGGTGCTCTGCTTTGTTGTCACCTTGAAGCAACACCAGAGATATAATAGCACATAAACTTAGGATGGCCACAGGTCATCACCATCATGTGCCATATAGGTATGTATACAATCAGAAAATGCAAAGGCATGAACTTAAGATTATAAGGAACAATTCTCAGAGTCTTCCAAGATTCTCCAGCTTCTCAGTGCTGACTATTAAGCAACTACTCTTTTACATTTTAAAATTTGCTTTTCCAAAACCCACATAAAACTTTGCTAGTCAGAAGCCCTCACATTCAACTGGATGGACAGTAGATCTACATTCAGCACGCATGGTTGATCACATGCTTGACAAACGCTGTAGAGACTTGAAAATGACACCAACCAAAACTAACCCGCTCTTGGGAGGCCAGCAGTACATCACCTGCAGCAGGTGGTACACTCTTGCACCCCAAGATTTCTGCCTCTCAGCTTGGTACAGTCACTGCTTTGGAGCCAAATCAGAAGGGCTGATGCAAGCCTGATGAATGAAGACATGGCAAGCAGGTCCAAGAAGACATGGCAAGCTGGGATTTAATGTCTTTCTTCTGCAAAGGAAGCTGTCCTGCCAGCTGCAGAAATCCTGTCATTACTCTGAGGAATCAGACAGGAAGCTGCACTTCACATAATGAAGTTTTGCTGTGTGAGTAATAGAAGAAGGGATCCTGAGCTGTAAAATGTTAAACTTTAAAGGGAACAGTTAGCACAATCAAGCAGATGTACTGCATTAGTACATTACGTGTCACTGCAAGATTACACAGCAGATGTAAGATGCATTAAATACAACAGAAATCAGTAACTGAAACGGAAGGAAAACAAAAACAAATCCTCCCTTATTGTAAATAAAACCATCTTTCATTTTCAGTAGAAACTTGCAATCACATTTTGTACTTTAATAAAGCTGGGAGTTAATAAATACAGCTTTATAGAGGACTGCACAGTGGTTAAGGGTATCTGAGACTATAGGAGTGGTAACTTATCTGCAAGTATCCCATGACAGGAGGGCACTGTGCCATTCCAGAGGCAAGAGAAAGCAAAACACCTGTGTTTCCTAAGCAGTGGCCTTTTGTGAATATGTAACTTGAAAACAAGCACATGTCCGAATGTGCTTGACAGCAGCCATCATAGGCTGTCCCCACAATATCCAACAAAACAGCATGTGGTAATTCATTGCAGCACAAACAGCAGCTTGAACTGCAGCATCCACAGAGCAGCAAAAGCAGCAGATCAGGTACATACTCCTGCTATGCTCAGCAGCTGCTGCACGGCTAACTACTCAGCCTCTGCAGGAAAACAATGAAGGAACCAGAAGCCATTCCTGCCCCTGAAATGGGATGCCAATGGTTGTTGGGCATCAAAGTCATCCTGAGCTGCTTTTGTCTTTTCTTTTCTTTTTTCACAAAAAAACCGAGGCACACCCACACAAACTGGTACACTTATTGTCTTCTCCTCACTTTGAGCACCCTCTGTGGCTTACAGACAGATGGTTATGCTTTCACCAGATTAATTTCACCAAAGGCCATGGTGCTACACTGACTATATGAAACCAAGCTAAATAGAAATATGAGGAGAAATAATGAAATATAGCACCATGAGAAACAAGGCTAGTCAGGTGACTCATCTTTTAAGAGCACACATTAAGGTTGCAAGCAATGAGGAGTCTGCTATCACTCTGCAGATAAAATCTCCAGAATCACAGTGCCTCCTTGACCATGAGAAAACTGTACTTGTTCATAAACAAAAATATCTCAACCTACATTTCTATAGGATTGTTCTTTGACAGGTAGTCTTACCAAAGTTTTTCTAGAAAATGCTGCTCACGTAAGAAATTTAAAATGCAATGTGACACAAGGCTTTCACAGGCTTTACCATTACAATTTTAAAAAACATTAAATAGCCAAAAAAGAGTTTTAATGACAGAAATCTTACATTTTAACCAGTCTAATAAGAAAAAGATAAACCACACACAACAGAGATCTCACATAGAAACAGTTCAGTTTGAAACCATATCATGCTCTTTTTTTTGTTTAAAACCACATAATCTAAGTGTGTCTTATAAAATACGCCATTCTATTTTATGAGATCATATATGCACAAGAATTCCCGCATTGCCAAACTATAAATTTGAAGTTACTTTAAAACAATTGTGTCAAAATACTCTGATTTTACTGAGCCTGCCTTAAAATACTTGATACTTAAAAGACACTTATTATTCCATTGACTCACTGACCCTTTGTTAAATTACAAGACAAATCTCTTTCCTTATTCTATTTAGAGAAAGCATCTGTGTTCTCATGTTAAAAACAAACTGACTATATCTCCAGTCCAAGGTCATGGCCTTTTACTCTGACCAGCAGAGTAACAAGGTAGGCCTTTCCTGACCACATGGTGTCTCCTTGTTTACCCAGAATTATGACAGCTATGAATAATAAAAGTGTTTAATAGACAAATTTTGTGTTTAGAGATTCTTGTGTGGAAAACACTGCCACTAAATACTAAAATAACTGTACAGGTGTAACACCAGACTTGGTTGCCTTATTAGTCCTGTTTTCCTGTGGAAAATATTAACTTTCACCATCAGCTGTGCCTACAGACACAAAGATAACACAAGCATCCCCTGAAATTGTTTAAAGAGAAGAGAACCTTACCAATAAAACAGTGTTTAACAGTTGAAACTGCAGAACCATAAAAAGGTTCTAGAAAGGAATTGCAGAAAGGAATACACTTCAGGTCACATGACATGAATCAGAAACAGCAGTGAACCCAAAGAAAGTGGATTACAGACAAAGACTAAATCATGTTTTAGAAATGTAGGGAAGATATCTTTCCACTACCTGATTCATCCATCATCAACATTTCTGCAGTAAATATGCACTCGACAAAGCACATGTTAAATGGACCAATACTGCATATATAATGTGCACTCAGCATTTTACTGAAGATTATTTTACTTGTGTAAACACCTTGCAAACAATTTAACTGGATAATGGGTCCTACTGGGTGGTGCTGTACATAGAAGTTGCAGAATAATAAAGGAATACAAACCTCAAACACCATTCCATCATCAGTCCTACTAAATACTGAATGTCTTCAATCAGATCTACCATATCCCTAGGTTTGGCCTTGGTCCAGGTTCAGACCCAAAACTCATCTCTTGGCACTTTGGAGCTACCTGATGTCACTTTTGGCAGCATATCCTGAAGCTGTAATACACATTTTTTTAAAAACTCATAAGAAGGTAAGGAAAAAAAGTCCATATTCAAAACTGAGTGCAAGCTAGATAGAAACTAAAATTCCAGCCTGTGCTTCCTTCTCCAAAGCAAAAAAGATTTGCCTTGTAATTTATCAAAGAGACAGATGGTAGGTGGAAAAATAAGTGTGTTTTAAGTATCAAATATTTTAGGGTAAGTTCAGTGAGATCAGAGTGTCTTGACACAAATGTTTCAATGTAACTTCAACTGTACCATCCCTCTTGCAGCACAGAAACCCATACTTTTGCCTGCCTAAGAGTGAGGTTTGACTAAAGCTTCAGGCATCATCTGCATATCCATGTTTCCACTTTCTAGCTATTGCAAAAAGGCTTTGAATGGCAAATAACAAAAGACAAAGCTAGTGGGAAGACTTCCTTTTGATGTCTGAGAGACATCAGGTAAAGCTGACTTATCCCAGTAAACACCTCTGGTTTGGAAGACTGTCTGAAGATCCCTCTGGGAGAGGAGCCTGCCCAAAGGTGTCGGACGGGCAGTGAACAGGGCACGATCATTCCATAGAAGGACATTTAGAAAGCTGACATGGCAACATGGGATAGGTCATGTAGTGAGAATTACCATGAAAGGAAATAATGTGCCTTGAAGTAATGTATAAAACCAGCTCCTGTCTACCAATCAATGATTCAGATTCCCTGCCAGTCAGAGTTCGTGTTGTGGTTGCTTACAAGTTTGGGCAGTGACATCATCCTGTTTCCTGCTTTTTTGATAGTCAGTTTATGGGTCTACATGACTAGATAAAAGAAAGATCCTAGCTTTATGAAACAGGTTTGATGACCACAGGAGATGATAAAACTAAGAGACTTGGAGTTACAGTGTGATAATCTAAAGCATGTTATATAGTGACTCATACCTTTCAATAGCTGTACTGAATAGACTCCTCCTCTCTTCAGTAGTCTGCCAAATAGATTGGGAAGATCAGGCTTGGTATTCCTAACAACTACATTTCAATCTGACCTACAAAGCAAATTGGGCTAGAGGGAAAGAAAACTCCTAATGCTTCTCTTTATCTTAAAACTTCATGGGCTTTACAAAAGTGGGACAAAACTAATTTAATATAAATTCATTGCAGGTCAGCTTCTAAAAAATATCTTAATCATCTCCCTGTGTTCCTTACTTAAACACAGAGCAAGCACAGCTGTCAAAAAGTTCAGAAATATTCACTAAACACTCAGCCAGCAGAGCTCACTTTGCAACCAGCTGAGATATGGTCTGAATAAAAATCTAAAAAAGTAAGTAATCCTTGATGTCTGTTGGCTCAGGTAAATCAAATTTCTGTATGTTGTAATAATGCACTAAATTGCTCTGCCTCTGACTCCCCAGCCCCATTTGAAATAATTCAACATGAGATGAATATGAGTTGACTGTAACTGGGAAGTCATGCTTCTTTGTTTCCTGTGAGGATATAAGTACATAGCAATAAAGATGCAACAATCAATAAGGATAGTTTACTACCAGATTAAATTGAACCTACAGAATCTCAGTGTGCTTGTATGCAGCCCAACTGTAGTGAGAAATCAATAGCTTTTTGCTGATTTTGGCCACCATACTATTGATCAAAATGGAAAAAGCTTGTGCAGTGGTACTGATTCTCCAATGCAAGCTGATTGGTGTGTTGCAGGTTTGGCAGAAGTCTTGTCATTAACAAGTTATAGTTATACAAGTACATACACCTGAGAAATTAATTAAATGTTTCATTCAGGCTAATTGTGAATTTTATGTAACTTTGCAACATAGTTGTTGATTATGGAATCTCGGGATTTGCCTAATTAGGATGCTCCCAAGAGTCCCTTTTCACAGCCAGATGGTCGAAGAAAGAGTCAGAGCTCCTTGGCTTTTGTTCTCAAGGTTGTTTATTATTTCTTATCTGTAACATGTTCTCCCTGCCCAGCCGAGATGCATTCAGCAGGTCAGTCCAAGGCACACTGCCCACCCCCAGGTCTGTGTTGTCTTTTTATACTATAAACTACGTAGACATTATTTACAGTTAATTCCCAATACCTATCACCTATGTTAGACAGTTAGTTTCTGCTCTAAACCAATCCAAAAGTGCCACCATCACCAAGAAGATGGAGGCCACGAAGAAGAAGGAAGGAGGAAAGGACACGCCCAGATTCCCCCATCTTGACCCCCCTGTACCCTTATGATAAAAATCTTAGCATTCTATTTTTCCACCCTATGATAAGCTAATCATTCTACTCTACTTTCCCTGGTTTGTAACTCTTCACATAAAGTTGGTATTTTTTTCCATGGCTTGAGATCAAAGGCAAAAGGGTCTTGGGCTCTGTGCCAAGTCCTCCGAACCCCCTGCCCGGGGCTCAGCCCATCCAAAGCAACAAGAGAGATGTCCTGGTTTCCCACAATGGAAGATGCCTGATACCTTCCTGAAGCTTGGCTTAGCCCTCAGCAAACTTCCTGACCCACACTCTTCTTCAGACAGTGGATGACTGTTCCCTGGAATGGCAGAATCACAAAGTTCATGGACAGTGTGTATGGAAGGTTTTCATTTGACTTTTTATATTGAAAACATACCAAATTCAGTAGTTTTTCTCCCTCTGTCCTTCAGGTCTATGACCACAATCCTTACACGTATATGTGAGCCAAAGAGACGGATTTGCTCAGCACTGTACAGTTAAAATGATGGGGACATGAGAATCATTACTTAGATTCTAAGAACTTTTGCTGCAATTGCCACAGATGCCACAGATGCTAAGCTGGGGCTGTGCTAGACTTTGTGAGCTGAATAATCTGTCCTAGATTCTGCATTCATGTCTTTCTCTGCAGCCAGTTGAATCTGAATGTGAAGGTATATAAAATGAAAGGAAAAGAGAAATTAAAAACCAAAACCTAGATAGCACATTTTCGATGTTGTAGTTTATCAGGATTTCCACAGTACAAACCATAGGACCGAACCAGTGTGACATCTGGGGATCAGGAAAGTCTTCCTGGTAGGGGAAAAAAACCTTACTCTCAAAAAACAAAATCAGGGATAGTTTACAGACAAAGTAGTTGGCTAGCATCTAGTTTTGGTGTTTTGGTAGCTTACAGTACTTCAACATAAGAAAGTCATTCAGGTTTTTGGTTTGGTTTGGTTTGGTTTGGTTTGGTTTGGTTTGGTTTGGTTTGGTTTGATTTGTTTGGGGGTTTTGGTTGCATTTGTTTGCTTGTTTGCTTTGAGGTTTTTGTTGGGGGTTTTTAGGAGTTTTCTGTTTGGTTTTTGGGGGGTGGGAGGGTGCCATTGTTTTTGTTGCTGTTGGTTTTCTAACAGAGTACTTTCTCTACCACTGATTAGGCTATCCCGGGAAAATCTTTTATCAAAGAGCCACAAGAAAACAAATGATATATCCAACATGATAACCAAACTTGGTGGGAGCAAGTTTCAAGATAATTTTTTTTTAAGTTTCAAGTTTCATCTATAAAACTTACAATTTCAGTAAGAGTAATAGTGCACACAGAGAGCTCATTGCAAATACAGCTGGGCAAATAGCTATAAAATTGCCAGAAGGGTGTCTGTGCATTGTTTTGTAGTGCTGATGTCCACTTCCCTTGAAATAATACATAAAGAACAACTGGGTAAGAAAGAGAAAAGAGACTTCCAAAATACTGTCAATATCATAACAAAGAGACAAAGTAAGTTAGAGTTAGTGTTTTTATACTTCCACTTGAAAGAAGTGTAAAACCAGGATGCTTTTCTGTCCTGGCTTCTTTGCATATTATTTTGATCCGGAAAAGGAATGTTAGTGTTGCCTATTTTCCCATTTCCCAGAGAAAGAGACCAAACTAAGGGAAGAACAGAACTTTCTATTCCAAATGTAACTACTTAAAAGGTGTCAGTTAGAAGAAAACATATCTGGGACAAATTGCCAATTTTTTTTTTCCTCGTCAGGAAACACCTTAAGCAGGTGTTTTTGAGCAATACTAATACTTACATTTTGCTTACTAATGAGTAATCTACTAATAGTAATGAGTAGTAACTAGTAGTAATGAGTAATCTTACTAATGAGTATCTTCCTGAATCTTTCAATGTCTCTCTTTCCTCTTTTTGATTGTAGAAAATTGTATTGCTGCACTGCTTGCAAGGTTTTTCTACTTGCCAAGAGATTTGTATTTATTTGGCATTTTGTCACTGTCCATATACATAATTAATAAACCTGCAGCACAGAAAGGTGTGACACCTCCCTAAAGGATTGTTTTGAGGTCATGATTGTACAATTTACCTTTCCAATAATAACTTTGAAACAGGAAGATGTCACTTCCAACTATGTAGCAGCTTCTTTAAAGCTACCATCAACTGGACAGTGAAATTGTCCTTCAGACAGCAAATGCATATTCAGAACAAAAGGAAAAATCTGTCTGAGATTCCAGCTCCAGGCCAAGCAGTTTCCAGCTAAAATATCTCATTTTTTGCTAATGGACAGGGTTTCCTTTCTTGGTCAGAAAATGAACATTTATGAATTTGCAAAAGGGAGAAAGGAACATTTATAAATTTGATGGAGGGGAGTCTTCCCTAATGGCACAGTGTGGGTTTTTCTGATGTGCAGGAAAAATTATGAAGTGTTCCTTAATTTGTCATTCATATCTATTTGACAGCCCTACTTCATGAGGTTGGTAGGTAATGGCACCCTTTTCTGAAAGCAGAGTTTAGAAATATTTTTGTTATCTTATTTACCACACAGCCTTGGATTAACAAGTTAAACAAGTAAGTAGAAAGCTTATATTTATTTAGACATCATTTTCATGCTTTTTCTTTGTTAAAATAAAGTGGCCCATCTCAACCTTTCACACAATTCCAATACACTGAACTGATTTTTTTTTTTTTACCTTATGATATATCAAAGCCTTGTCAGAATGCTTTTTCTTTTTTGCTTGTCCTGTAGCTGAGAATCAGGATCAGTACACTATGTCTATGAAACTGATTCTACAATACTGCTCTTAACTGCAGCTGCTGTAAAGTTCAGCTTTTCAAGCCTTACCTATACTGCTCACAGCTTGGGTGTTTCCATTGTACAGTGATCTACATACCAGGGTATATAGATTAAACTATTCCACTTGTTTCCTTTTATTTAATGTAGAGTTCTGAAATATCTTTATATTCACGTTTGTATGGCATCCGGTGCTTGAATGGAAAACTCATTAGTAAAGAGCAAAAAAACCCTAAGCCAAACCAACCAACCAAAAAAACCAAACCCAAACACAAGGAAATCGCCAGACCATGTTTAAATGCTCAATTAGTTAACCAGGAGCAACAATTTATATCAAGAAGCTCTTTCTTGTGAGTGAAACTTCACTCATTTCTGCGTATCTAAATATAGAAACAGTAGCAAAGTGTAATGATGAAGAATTTGGCACTAGGCCCCTACAGTTTTAGGAGCACGCCCGACACGGCCCGACATCGCACTTCTCCCGCGGGCCCGTGCGGGGCGTTCCGAGAGGGCGCTTTGGGGACAGCTCCGGCGGCGGGGCGGAGCGGAGGAGGGCTGGCGGCGGGGCAGCAGCGGGGGCGGGGGCAGCTGTCCGTGGGCAGCTGTCCGTGGTGCTGCCG
>WBNO01013733.1:46768-58017 GCA_013400575.1 Peucedramus taeniatus
TTTTTTACATTTGTTTTCTCTTTAGATGGCAAGCAGCCTAAGGGCCAGAGAAGAAAATGAGAGCCAACTCAAGGTACCAGTAACACCATGAAGTGGAGAAGTTGTACTAAACTTATCCAAGGACAGAGATTATTCCACTGCAATTCCTCACATGCAATTAAAGGGAAAGAAACTCCTACCACCACCATCCTTCTACCAACTTATCTTGCTGGTTCACCTTGAGGCAGATGCAAAAGAATGATTTTAATGTTTGACTATGTTCTGAAAACACAAAAAAAATTATTTCAGAACCTTCTTATACAGTTGATAAAAGCCCATACAACAGTTGCTTCCTATAAAGCACTATTAAGATTCTAAAGTCAAATTAATTAAAAAAAACCAAAATTTTAAGGTCAAATTCCTTCTTGTGCTAGAGGAATGACACTGTAGGAAACCAAACAACTGGACAGCATATGTCCTCCAGAATATGTTTCACTTACAACAGGCACTATTTTTAGCTCCATCTGGGTCTAATCTATGACACCCTGATGTTCAGATTGAAAACATACTTTAAAGTATGCTTAATCACACAGGTCTTTGCACCACAAATTGCCTGAGCCAATTCATAGCAAAGGTGGTGAAGAAAATGACAATCATCTAAATATACAATGGTAAGCTTCTGCAAAATTGTAATCAAATGTTAATTTCAATTCTTTTGCACTGTCCTGCTTCAGCCAACACTGCAATGACAGTGGGGAGAAGAAGCAGTCGTTAAAACAGTTAAGCCAGAATTTCCGTCTTAGAAGGCTGATCCCGCCCAGTGCTGAGCACCTCCTGAATTAATTTCTCCTCTTACTGATACTCAGCTGGTTTCTATAGATTAAATACTCTCTTGCTGGTTCATTCTGGGAACACCAACTGCTCTCAGATCTGTTTTGAATACTAATACAAAAACTCAATTCTGATGTCATATGCCACCTATGCAAATTCTTCAGATATGCTTTGGATATTAGCATGAAAGAGTGTTAAGTCTTAGATAAGTGAAAATGAGATATGAGTGGGCAATCTCATATTAGCAATACATAGATCAATGTTAGGCCATAAAGAATGCTTTAGAGAAAACAAAAAAAAAAGGAGAAAATGAGTAAATCTAATGGCCTGCCTCCTGGTCTAGTTTGTGCCATATTTGAACCCACAGTATTGCATTGCTAACAGTACATTATACATTGTAATATGCACACTGGAAGATGCTCTGAGCAAAATAAAGGGAGATCTTATCCCAGATAAGAGAACTTCAAAAGCTATGGATAGCTGGGCTAAGGAAAATACAGCATCCAAACAATCAGTGAAGAGTGGGGTAGGAGATAATAGCAAGTCCACACTCAGAGCAAGGGGTCATTGTATAAGTAAGTGTGGGCTTGGAATATAGACAAGGGGGCTGAATCCTATTGAGTCCAAACAGAGAAGTATCTTCACTTAAAGCAGAATGAGTTCTGTTGCCTGAGACACCTGTGCCAAGGTGAAGCAGAACTCCTAATGAACATCCCTGAAGAGACAGATGACAAAAGCTCCTATGAGTTGCTTTATGTCTTCTCTTGCATGTCATTTGTGTGTTGAACTTATCCTGCTGTTACATTTCTGCCTGTGGTCTGTGTAGATCTGGATGTTTAATAGAGTTCCGATCTCCGCCTTTGGATGCTGTCTGAAAACTGTGTAAGAAATCAGTTGGCTATTTACTATGTTTCCTGGTCCTTGCCTAATATTGGCATGCCTCTTGCTTTGTGTATATGTGCTATTTGCAAGCACTCAGTTCCACTCAGTCTCCCCTCTGTGTATGTGGGAAAGAAAATTAGGCTTTGAGCATTTATTTCTAACATAACTACTGTTTCCCAGCTGCATTTCTCTATTCCCCCAAAGCACATCCTGCAGAGAAGCATGCAAGACTGATCTGTTCTTCAGCAGTTCCTGCAAGGTCTAGGGGTGTTCTCTTCAACCCAAAGTCGAGACAGCATTCAGGCCACACAAATCAGTAAGTTTAGGACAATTCCGCTGGAGAATGAGAGGCAGACCTGGAAAACTTACAGTAAAATTCCACTAGCTAATACTTTATTAAGTTTCCATGGTTCTAATCCATGTAATTTACCCAGAGAAGTTACTTCGTTTGCTTCAGTGCTCACTATTTATGTACATGTCTTGAAGTAAATGATGTTTAGAAGAGGCTTTAAAGTGGACTGTGAAACATACACATAGAAAAGAGACAGGTTTCCTGCTGAAAGCTTTGTTAATTTTTCTAGGAGACAGCATTTGGTGTAAGACATGTTAGTGTAAAACCAGAAGTGTATAACATGTCATACTTAACAACCCAAAACCATGAAATCTCTGTAAGATGAGCAATGATATCAGTAAAGCTTGAAGGCCACACTTTGGAACCTGGGATGTTTGAAAACTAGGCAACAGCCACAATTTACCATCCTATATCCTGACAATCCGTTTACCAGACCAAGATGCAATTTTCTAAGAGCCTCAAAATGGTACTTGTTAACACTGATTCTGATGTTACAATAGAGGAGCAACATCAATACTCTGCACCAGAAGACAGTACTTCAAATCCTTCACAGCAAATTGACTGAATAACAGTTGGGAAAAAAAAAAAAAAGTCACGGAGAGACTGTGTGGCAACTTTTATCAGTGAAACCCTCTGCCCATCACTATTTCATTCTTGTGAAACCAGACACATTCTGAGTCCAAGGAAAGGCTATGATTCCTTGTTGGAATGTTTACTTGGTTTTAGTAATGTATTACATACAATTTGTATCTTCTTCCTATTACACCTGCAGTTCTGCCTACAATAAATACATTTCTTAAGACTGTTTAGAAAGACCATAAAAATCACTTCTATTTGGTCCTATCTTAACCTAATAATTAAACACTATCCTATGTTTCTCTTGCCAATTACCATCTCTGTAGTCCTGCAATATTTATAGTCCTGAAATATTGCAACACATTTCAGACTATAAAATGAACACTACACACTACCAGAGTTTTATGGACTTTATATACAAATTCTGCATGAGATACCATTAGGTACCAAGCCTGTGTTGACAGAGCAAGTAAATAAGATGGAAAGGTCTCTTGCAGCCCCTTCATAAAAATAATTTTTACATCCAATCTAAATATACCCACTTTAAAACCGTTGCGCTTTGTCCTGTCACTACAGGCTGTGGTGAAAAGTCTCTCTCTCTCTTCCTCATAAGCCCCCCTCTATGTTCTGAAAGGCCACTCTAAGGTCTCCCTAGAGCCTTTTCCTCTCCAGTCTGAACAACCCCAACTCTCCCAGCCTGCTCTCTTCGGAGAGGTGCTTCATCCCTCTGATCATCTTTGTGGCACTCTGCTGGACTTGCTCCAACACATCTTTCTTACAGAGGACCCCAAAACTGGATGCAATACTCCAGGTAGGGTGTCATAAGAGCTGAGGGGCAAAATCACCTCCCTCAATCTGCTTTTGAAGCAGCCCAGGATGGACTTCTGAAGCAGCTGGACTTCTGAGCTGTGAGTGCGCATTGCCGGCCCATGTTGAATTTTTCATCCACTAGCACACTGAAGTCCATCTCCACTAGGCTGATCTCAACCACCTTTGCCTCAATTCAAATGCAGCACCTTCTGTTTGGCTTCGCTGAACTTGGGCCCCACTCCTTCAGCCAACGTCCCTCTGGATGACATTCCTTCCCTCACTCACCACTCAGCTTGGTGCTTTTGCCTTCCACAAACTCAATCCCACTATTTTACTTAATTGATGAAAATACTACACAGTACTGGTCCCAGACCTCCAAGGGAAATCATCTGTTCCTGGTTTCCTCTTGGACACTGAGCAATTGACTATAACTCTTTGGATGCAGCCATTCTTATCTATGTTCTCACCTAGCCTTACACATGAAGAATTTTTAACAGAAATGTGTAACAGAACCCACTACCTATGGACTTTCTCTGTGCCACTCTCCTGTGACACTAAGTACCCAGCATATAAACAAAAAAATTATCATAACAATTACCATTATATGTCACTACCAAATGCAAAAAAGAGAAACCCAAGGGGATTGAAAATAGACAGCCAGAAAAAAATTTCTCTTGGAACACTCAGATATGAGTTTCCTGGCTCTGATCCATTTCACCAAAAGTGCCAACGGAAGAAAGATAAAAATGGAAACCATTCTTAAAGCCAGATATATGATTTCGCTTAGTGGAAGGTAATGAAAAGTATGTTCAAGCTCTGGCTCCTGCAATCTAGATTTTTTTAAAAAACACCAGGAATATAGAAAATTGGTTAAGCTATTTTCCCCAGTACCTGAAAAGCACCTCTACTGATTTTGCTAGGAAGAATATATGCAGATCTGAAGGCTTTCACAGCAGGAGACTGGGTGTCTAACAGAAAAAGACTAGGAAGCTAAAATGTTTGTGTACCTGCTTTCTTCTATTTTCCTTTGGATAAGTATTTTTTTTACAGTACTATGAGGATCCTTACCGTTCGTGTTTCTGATCTTTTCCTCACATTCTGATCCACTTCTGCCTCATGGATCCCTGCTGTTCAGGGACTTAGAACCTAAAGTTCTAAGCAGCACAGTATTTTCTAAAAAGTGTCTTTCTGAAAGTGTTGTTTACAAGGTATCATCACCAACCTGTTTCATGAATGGCAAAAATCATTGTGAGACATCATGACTAAAAGTAAATAAACACCACCCCCCCCTCAGATTTCCACACATCTTGGAGAAGCATGTTTCATTTGTTTTATTTGCTAGACAAGAAGTAGCAGTTATTTTATTAAAATAAAACTGTATTAAAAAATTGAAATGCATACATTCAAACCACTCGAGCACATTCATCACTTAATACAGGAACTAAAATTGGAGCTGTTCAATAAAGCTGAAAATAGGTGTGTTTGGGACACTGTCAGCAAAATACTTTTTCTGTACAGTTCTGTAAGTCACGTAAGTACATCTTCAAGCATGAACTTGGTTTAGGTATTACTTCAATCTCCAACACTACCTCATTACACAACTGCTGCTGTGACAGAACCACCACGATTATTAAGCCAGGCCTTCTAGCACACAAAAAAAGTATGCTGCTTTAAAAAAAATCACTGGAATAAAAAATAAGGATAATGTATAAAAATAGTATAATTTTAATTTGAAATTGTAAAGTTTTTCTGTTGTGTTTCTGAAATGAATTGTAACCATGTGCCTTGTTGAAGGAAAAGATGGGAGGTAGAAACAGCAACACAAATAGCCTGTGAATCTGCTTTCTTGACCTTATTTTATGAAACTGCAACAACAATATTACTTAGACTTTCCTTTCTACCATCAATTAAAAGGTACCATTGAATAGAGGATACTGACTTTTTTTTTCTCTGTCAGATACAGTTTGTCAGTAGGGCTATTTATAGTTGAAAACGATACTCAAAATCTAATTTTAACCATCTTATATGTGATCAAACCGACAAAGATTTTAACAGCAGCCTTACACATGATCATTGGTCAATGTTTAGTCCATTCTTTTAAGCTTGCAGCAATTTTTGAAGATATTATGACCTCTGAAAGTTTGAAAGTGATCCACTCTTCCTTGAAAGCACTGAAACTTCAAGGTTCATCCAGGTTGTTACTGCTTTGGCAGGATGACCGAACACTGCACCGTTGTCTGAAATACAAAGTCATAAGAGATAAATGCTTCTTTTACCAATGCAGAGAGAATTGCTTTTCATTGTAAAGGTAGATTATGTAGCTTCCATTTGGGTACAAACGTGTAAATCCTTTCATGTGCATAGTATCTCCAACTTTTTCCAACACCACAGAAATCAACATAATTACAAGGAGGGCATACACACACGAGTTTTCATTACAACTTTTGCAAAGCTATGTGATAGGATTATTGGTATGGAGAACAACCATATTGCAAAAACATTAATTTTGAACTTTGGGCTTACAGACTGCAAATGAAAAACTGTGCAGTATGCTTTCTGTGACTTCTACATGACCTTCCATCAATTCTGAAGTACAGCTATCAAGAAGAGAAACCAGCCAAATGGCACTGACTGTGACTGAAATACTCAAGTTATGTAGGGACAGGTACTTTGACATTAGCCACATTCAAGGGCAGGGTTGGAGAAACTTTAATCTCAGCTTTTGTGAGAAGTCCTTGGCCTGCATGTAACCCCTGCACATAGACCAATGCAACTACAGTTGGAAGATTTGATGAATTTTCCTCCTCCACTTTACTCACCTGAGTGATATACTGTGATCACATATGTACATTCACTGATCAGTGTTGCAGACACAGGGCCTGCAAGGCCTCCCTGGCGGTCAGCAGCCTGAGATAGGAAATGCTTTGTCATCATGACTGACCAGAGAGGCCCCTGTTCTGCCTCCAGACCCTCGCTTATCTCCCTGTAAGCCTATAGGTCATATTCGCCTTGACCCTTACCATTGGACAATTTCCAAAACCCCAAAACCCTATAAAAACCCCTACTTCTGTCCAGTCTGACGGAAGAGCTGTCACTGATCCCCTTCGCAGAAGAAACCAATAAAGGACATCTCTGTGGAACCTCACACAGCGCTTCTCCTCTCTCTCCCTGCGTCTGCCTGAGGCACCCAGCAAGCAAAGAGCTGAAATCACCAATCAGCTGATAATCACCCAGAGCTGATATCACTTGAGCTTGCTAAGGTAGCCTGGGCTGGGAGCTGCTTGGGAACTGGGACAGGCAGTGCTGAACAGGACTGCGCTATCCAGGCCCGTGGCAGCCCGCCGGGGACAGCCCAGACCCGGCGAAACGCCGCAGTAGACCAGTATCACTGATGAGATATTTTTTGAGGAAGAAAATTACTCAAAAATATTTACAAGATTAGAGCTCTACATACAGAGCTTAGGAATGTAAGTTTCAGTTTGAGATAGACAAGGAAAAATTACTGAAAAAAATACTAAGCTTTATGCCTTTCAACTTGTTACCTGTCAAATCACATAAACGCCCAAGTGACTCCCTGATGAAGTGCATTGAAATACATCTACAGTTACCTTGACCAATCTGAACTATGCTAGAGTATTCACTTACCACAAATCTCAAAATACAGCATTATTCCTTTTATCAGAGACCTGACAAATAAATTTCTCACAGGCTAGTACAGAAGTTCAAGAAAAAGGCAGGTAGTACCAGCAGGTTTCCCCACAGAGCCAAGAAATTTACCTAAGGAGCACTCACAAAAGCTCTGACACCTTACCACAAGCTGATCATCTTACAGCCACACTGTAAAAAAAAAATCAGTTCTAACAGGACATTCCTTTTACCATTATAGTACAGATTCTCTCCTGATACTCATGGGGCTGAGCCTTATTGTAATAAAGGTACAGAGCTCAATTCCCAGTTATGATGAGCTAAAATTCTTTTCAACAGGACAGTTTTTTTCTAACTCATACGTTTCTTAGCAAAGATTTAAAAAAGCCTAGTTTATCAGTTCCCATATGAAATTCTCTGCTGCCACCAATTAATTTACTTCATGGGCAATGAGCCCATGTTTTACATTATAAGTTTTTGTTATCAATGCATTGGCTTCAGTTCTTGTTGCCTTTGACATCTCTTCCAATTGTCCACTATAGACAAGCTTCCATTGTCCTGAAAGCATCCCTAACATACCTGCACTTCCATCTGGGTTCTCTCTTCACAGCTTGTTTCTGCTTCCAACCCTTGAATGCTGCCTTTTTACTCTACAGCTGTTTCCTCTTCAGTCAATATCTTTCTGTGCATCGGTACTGTGCTTGGAGAACGCTGCCCTTAAAGACCTGCCAACTTTCTGGAGGTCCTTGACTCTTCAGAGTTGTCTCTGATGAGATTATACATACTAGTTCATTGATTAAAAAAAAATATGCTCACCTGAACTCCAGCAAGTGTACTGTTAATTGCCTTACTTGTTCCTCATAGGATGTTGAATGCCACAATGTCATGAGGATTACAGCAACAGCTGTCAGTAATTACAACCTCACTAAACAACTCTTCTCAGTTAACAGCACAGCCAGCTGTATATCACCCATGACTGACCAGCCTATCCAGAAATTTCCTTGACACCAACCAGAAATCACTTGGATCACTGTGATCAAAAGCATCATCTGAGTTTCCTGACACATGACATAAATACCATGTGGTCATACCCTGTTCTGAGTGAGGGCTTTAACCTGACACTGGAAAATTATCTCTTTACAGCAAGAAGAGATAAGCAAGAATGCCACGAAATGGCCTAAAGACATCTAAGACAGTTAAAAACCAGTAACTTTCAAAGTACACTTGCACTTACTGACATATCACAAATGATACATTAAAGAGAAGCGATGGCAAGCAGCCTATCCTATATCAAAAAAACAGTCCTTGAACATTTTGTTTCAACACTGCAGTCTTTTCTCAAGATTACTGTGAGTTTCAGAGTTAACACCACTGGCATGTGTGTTGACCTGGGATTAATACTTCCACACAAGGAGACAGAGAAATACAGGTGGGCAGAGACTGACAGCACATTTTCTCCTGCCAGGTGGAGTTCCTCCTGTCAAAGCAGACAAATTACAGATCTTTGAGAAGAAAAGCTGTGTCTATGTAAAGCTTTACTATTTCACAAGTTTCTCCAACACTAAAACAGACATTTGCCCATTTGATATGCACAGCTGTGGCTTGGATATATGCTGTCACTGACAGTACTGTACCAGCTGCAGTCTTACTTAGCTTGCTCCTTGTCTGTGTTCCTTAACACATTTCCACTGCACATGCAAGAGGTGCTGCCTTCAAGCTCTAGGAAAAGAGCTCCAAAACAGTTAAAAAAACTCCATCATCTGGCCTTCAAAACTCCCACTATAAAATATACTGAAGTACACTACAAGACAATAGTTTTTAAAAACTCTTTATGGTTCAATGGCATACTTGTACAGAGGCACATAGAAGTCTTTTCTTTGCTTCCCTGCAAAATTGCCTTTCTCATTCATTAACACCAATCCTTCATCTGCTTTATCACCACTGAATTCCCCAAACAGGAACATTTGCAGCCTTTCCTAATGTTCCTATGTAAAATAAAAGGAAGCCTCCAAAGCCTCTGAAGCTTCAAAATTTCTCACTATTCCAGAGTTCTTGTTCTTTCATGCCATTAACACTTGTGGCTCCTACTTTCCTGACATAAAATTTCAACCCCCACTGCCTGTTTGCCACTCTTCTGGTGCCTTCAGATCAACTCTCCTTCTCAGTACACTATCACCCAAACCTATCTGGAAAGAACATAAACACCTAAGAACTGAAAGTGAAACTATTTAATTATTCATCATTGATATGAGACAGTAGATATTTAAGAGAAAAAGAATTAAGGAGTGACATTAGGATGGAGTAACCCCTCCTCTGGTGCATCACATTTTCTTTTCAGCAAACAGTACTTAGGGGACTGAGCTGGAAGAAGCATTTGACAATGAACTAAAAAAAAACAAAACAAAAAAAAGCTGGTGTTCATTAAAAGGGAATATTGCAAATATTAGTAGCGCCAGCTCTCTTTCAGTTCCAATGAAGATTCAAGACAATCATGAAAAGGAACATAGGAGGACACTGCTCACTGAAGTATGCCTGCAAGAAACCAAGGCAGATTCATCAGTACTTAAGCAGTATAATATACTTGGGAACCATTTCCTTTCATGCCAATACGAAAAAAAATACCTAGCACATTTAACATTATTTTTTCAAACTCTGAGTTTGCTATATAGCTAGGCATCTATATTGAAAAGTGCAGTCCCATTCTCTGAAAATGTTTTCTGTGGATTAGAGGGAAGAAGCAATAGTGATTTTGTTGCCTCCCTTATCCATCCATGATACAACTTCCTGACGAATGCAAAAGGGAAAGGAAAAAGTCAGTTACCTCTGTTATATGTACAGAGGGAACATTAAAATAACTGTTTCAGATAACCAGGTGAGGAAGATTCATAAAGATAATTCAGGCACTCCTAAAGGAAAGTAGGTTTTTCAGTAAAGAATTGGCGAAAAACTAATTTCAAGAATTTGGGTTAGAATTCTACAAACCTGACCTGGTAATTTATGCTTAAAAAGCAGCTGAGGTGCATTTTACTAAATATGTCTTCCCTTCATGACATTGACTAAATTAGAGATGAGAATCACTGATATGATGTATTGGTTTTGCATGGCCTGGTTTTGGTGGGAAGGGGTTTGGGGTGGCCTCTATGGAAGTTGCTGGAAGCTTCTTCCATGCTCAGCAGAGCTAATCTCTGGTGGCTCCAAAGATGTATGTGCTGCTGGCCATGGCTGGGCCAATTAAAAATGATGGTAATGCTTCTGTGATAACACACTGAAGAAGAATTCAAATCTAAAAGGGATTGTGTAGTTGTAGTTGCAGTCAGAGAAGAGCGGAGTGAGAACATGTGCAGACACCAAGAAACTCTGCAGACACCAGGCTCAGTGGAGAAGGAGGGGCAGGAGCTGCTCCAGGCACTGGAGCTGAGATTCCCCTGCAGGCCATGGTGCAGCCCATGGTGAAGCAGCTGTGCCCCTGCAGTCCATGGGGATCCACAGGGATGCAGAGATCCACCTGCAGCCCATGGAGGTGCCCATGCTGGAGCAAGTGGATGCCTGGAGGAGGCTGTGACCCTGTGGGAGACCTGGTGGAGAGAGGGGCCCTGCCCCCAGGCTGGACCAGCCTGTCCTTGGAGGACTGCACGCTCTGGAAGAGTGACCCATGCCACAGCAGTTTGAGGGGGGCTGGTGCCCATGGGATGGAGCCACATCAGAGAAGCTCATGGAGAACTGTCTCCTGTGGGAGGAATCCCAGGGTGCAGGAGAAAGACTCCATTCCCTGAGCAGTGGGAGCAGCCTCAGGTAACGAACCCCCTGACCATAACCCCCATTCCCTCTCTCCTTGCACTGCTGGGGTAGGAGGTAGAGCTGGAAGGAGGGAAAGGTGGGAGGAGGGTGTTTTTAAGCATTTATTTTATTTCTCATTACCCTGCTCTGATTTTGTCAGTAATAAATTCAATTAATATCTCTAAGCTGAGCCTGTTTTGCTTGTATTTGATGAATGATCGTGGAGATTTTGCATGGCTTGATTTTTGGTGAGGAGGGAAGGAGCCAGCCAGTGATTACTTTTGCCAGGCACAGAGGAAGCTTTTAGCAGCTCCTCACAGAAAATCACTTCCATGCCTGAGAACAGAAACACTGCTAAGTCAATTAGAAAATCTGGTAACACCTCTATGATAACATA
>WBNO01013745.1:0-32464 GCA_013400575.1 Peucedramus taeniatus
ACAAATCCACTATTCCTCTCAGCTTGAAGTCTCAAATCTGTTACTTCAGGACTGGTAGGCTGAGTGGAGATTCTATGGTAGTTACATAATGCACATTCCAGCTGTCAGAAGCATCTGTTGGTTTCCTTTTTTTGGTTTTGTTTGTTTTTTAACAAGAGAATTGTTTGGTAGTTACATTAATGCAGAAATATTTCCTAGATGGTGGCAATGACTTCAGAGCAGGTTTTCTCATAACATCACTTAGAGCTGCAGAAAATTGGAAGAGTTTAATACAGTGTTTTTAGAAAGACAAAATCTTCTAAATCAGATTGAGTGTTATGTTGACATAGCTGGGTCTATTTTTTATTGTTAATTTTAACATGGTATTTGTCTGGAATCACTTTTAAAACCCAGGTTTTCACAGCTGCTTGTTGGACCAATTGTGGATCTTATACAAATGTCCTGCCGGAGAACATTTTAAATGTAGTCTCTCAGAGAGTATTTGTAATTTCACAGCCTTTAAGTATTTCCCAACTTTTTGCAGTTTGTTGTTATGTAAATACTTAAACATATACAGAGAGAAAGGGAGTGGGATGCCATGAAACAATGTTTGTTTCCATGTTTAGGGTGTAAAACAAAGACGGTAGCTACCAAGCTGATAGAATACATTATACAAAAAAACAAAACAAAGCAAAAAAAAACCAAAAAACCAAAAAAAACACAAAAACAACAAAAAAAACCCAAAAACAACCAAAAAAACCCCCACCAAACCCAAAAACCAACCAAACAAAAAACCCAAATAAAACCCTCTCCCCCACCCAAACCTCACACTGAAAGGAATATAATAACATTGTAGCAGCCTAATGTACTCAAGTATACATAGTTAATGTATGTTTGTGTAATGGCTGCTGCTGGTATCAATACAGCCAGACTTTGTTAATTCTAACAAATACTAACAGCAGGTTAAATTCCTCAGTTTACAGAGCAGTTTTACTTCAAGATGTTAGAAAATGGCATAGTACAAGACATCAGATTTCTTTCTGAGCATTGTAAAGAAAAGCATTTTTTTCCATAAATGTTTCTGGAGAGTTTGATATTTGTGGTAGAAAATGTTAAATAAGAGAATTTTTTTTCTGAAACCCATTATGAGTTTAGTTTAACCTTAAGAGATAAAAACCATGGGACACTTAGAAACCATGTAGATAGAAATCTGTTGTGAGTATCCCAAGCAGACCTGTGTCCTTCAGTGCCTGTGCAGTGGCATTGCTGTGTCTGCAGAGAGCCTGTCATGTGCTCCTTCAGGCAACAGAGGACAAGACAGAGTGCTGTTTGCAGGCCAGATGAAAGCAAACTAATATATCACAGCATTTTTATGTTTCAGAAAGTAATGTAGTTGAATTCCACTTTTCAGAGCAGTGGAAAGAGTTCTGTGTTGGAAAGTCTTGTGGGGAGGGATCTGCTCCCACGAGGTACTGGAGTTGTCACCCGGAGACCCCTTATTCTGCAGCTGGTGCATGTTTCCCCAGAGGATGGTCGGAAAGGAGCTGGAGATGAAAATGGTAAGTGTGATCCAAGAATGTGTTTTGCCTTTTTATTCAAGTCTTTCCAGTCCTTTTAAATGAAAAATCCGGTGTTGTAATCTTAAAACTCTAGTACGCTTTTTAAAATTTGCTTGGAAAAAACCACATCTGTTGTCACATCTGTTTTTTCCATTTAGCAAATGTCATGAAGTCAAAATCTTTTGGATGTTCAAAATACCTTTGATGTTTTAAGCTTTCCTCTTCTTGGGAATTTGAGAAAAACAGGCCAACAGATAAAGGATTTCAGTTGTAAAGATAATTGTCTGGAGTGTAGAGAAAATTATTTTCTTGTGTGTGTTTTTCATCCCCTCCCCTTTTGCTGTTTATATGAGGTATTTCATTGAGATGGTGATGAGTGTGAAAGTTTTTAGGAGGAGGGTATGAAGTAGGTAAGTTGTGAATGAAGAGGAAGGAGGGCAAATGAAAACAAACTTGTAGTAGATGCAGACAGAATTGAACTGACAAGTTCTGTAGCTTACAGATGTCACCCTACTGGGCTGCACTGAGAAGACTCCAAGTGCATCAGGCAGAGCTCTTTAAATGTTCTGTAGCTGTTTACTTTCATCTTCTGTACTCCTTCTGTTGTATCCTTCAGCAGATCAAGAAGGTGATCTCAGTTGTCCCTTGGGAGTTTCAATACTCATTTTATACCAACTAATGCTCCTGATCTTAGGAAGGAGCAGCAGGGACATATCTACCTTGATTGTAAGATAAATCTTAGTTTTTTTATGTAGGCACTAACAACTGCACAGGCTTTTGTTGGCATGATAAACTTGGGACTATAAATACAAATTCTCATTGTGTTCAAATTCTTCTTAATTTGTTCCTACCAATAGTAAGTCAAGGTATCAGAAGTTCTTTACCGTATTTATTTTCCTGTAATATTTATGACCTTTGATTTCTGAAGGACAGGTACTTGTATTGTGCTGTTTGAAAGGTTTAAGCTCCAATTTTAATTACTGTCACAAGCAGAGAATTCAGGGTTCATAACAATTAGCATGCAAACCATGTGAGAAATCATAGGAACAGTTCAGGCTCGAAATGATTTCAGGAGACCTCTAGTCCAATCTCCTCAAAATAGGGCCAACTCTGAAGTCAAGACCAGGTTTCTTTGGTCTTTATCTGCTTGGGTCTGAAAACCTCAAAGGATGGAGAATTCAATTTCTGTACAACTTTTAGAAATGGCACATTTGATGTCTTTAAATGCAGTTTTACATTGCTTGTACTAAGCAGTGTAGTTTGTATTTCCAGAACTTCTCAGAATGCTTGGATTCTGAGTTGTAGCATAAAATACTATTTTGTTCTTCTTTGTGACTTTACAGGTGTAAAAGGAGGTTTTGTAATTGGAGTATTCTGAGTCAAGGCAGAGCCTTTTTGTTTTAGGTTGCATTTGATTTGGGGATTTGGATTTTAAATTTAAAAATCATAGGCATGTTGGGCTAAATTATTATTTATGATGCCCACTTAGATTTTATTAGGGAAAACAATCAGTATGTAAGATGTAAATGTTATAATCTCATCTTGTTCTTCGGACAGAGATGTGGGCTTGTTTGGTAAGAACAGAAATTTGATAAGAACAGAAATTATGATTTACCAATTGAGTTTGAAATGTCTCTTCTCTCCAAAATTCAGGCAGATTGTAGTCAGTACTATTGTCATTGATCTGGTCTAGCTTATGTTCAGATTGTGGTGTTACATCTGAGAAGATGGGATCAAGTAGCTGAGAAAGAAAAAAGATGACAACCTCTTATCCTGGCTGTGCTGTGTAATGTTGTAATAAGTGCCATTAGAGGCACTTACTATTTCTAGTGGCAATTTTATTTGTAATGAGATGGATGTTGAGGTCGGGTTGAATATGGATTTGGGATTTCCCAGAGGGAAATAATCTTCTAGTAAAGGATTTTATCCAGATGAGGGATTTTTTCTTTACAAGTTGAATATTGGACAGGAGAATATCAGTCTTGGCATGCTGCTTTCTGAATGTTGGCATTGAAATCTCTGTGCACACAGACAGTTTTATACAACTCTCTTCTCTTTTGACTTCTGTTTTGTGATTGTCACCTGTGTCCATCCTAATGCTTGCTCTACTGGTTTTATAAATTAACACAACCATTTCAAAGTAGCTACTACCCTGTCGTTCTTACATGTTTTAATTTTACCTCTCCTGGAGTGTTAGCATCCAGCAAGCTTCCCAGTTTTTAACACAAAGCGCTTTTGATTGCTGTGCTGGTCACTTAGGGAGGGACAAGTGATACCTTTGTACTGTGATCACTGCAATAAATCAAAAGATTCTGAAAATACCGAAGATAAATTTTCTATTAAATGTGAAGTTCTGTATTTCCATTAGATGTGAAGTTCTTCACATTTCCATTAAATGTGAAGTTCTGGATTTTTACAACAGGCTAAACTGTATATTCTACAGAGAATGTGTCTAATTTGATGGGAAGGAAATGCTCTCATCACGCTTTTGCTGTTTATTGTTGGCTTCTAGTGATTCAGCACATATGGCATGTTTGATGTGATGATACCACACTGTGGTGTTCTCTGATCAAATTGCAAGAGAAGCATCACTTATCAGAGAACTGGGCCTGGTCTTGTCAATTATTAAATTGACCTTGAAGTGAAGACCTATAGTGGTAGCTCAGAAATGGAAAATCAGAGAGAACATACCAGTGGCCAAGTAGTAAATGCTTATAGATTCCTTTTTTTTGTTTATTCCAAGATAGGAAACTGAACATTGTTCAAATTCTGAACAGACATAATTGATACAGAACACAGGAATATTTAGTAGAGATCTATTACTTGATAAATCAACACTGTTTTGTCAGCCTTTTACTCTCTACTTCAGATAGGAATCTTTTACCCCTAGCTCCCAAACAGTGTGGCCTGCTTCACTGGGCTTGGCTTTGTAGAAGCACTAGAGAGAAAGAGCTTTGCCTCAAAAGTGTTTGCAGTCTAGTTGGTATCAAGGATGGGAAAATGGTACAACAGTTAGTATTTGGGAAGTTCTCATTGCTGTGCTGCAGGAATTCCTCTGTGGTGGTGGCCTTTTATGACTCCCAGCAGCTTTTCCCATTGGAAATGAGTAACATTTCTATTGCTTTAGAAAGGGAGAGGAAATACATGAATAACTGAAGTCAGTAATTTTTGTGTTGTATTGAGCTTCTTAAAGGAGTGTTACAGAGTAGGACATAGCAAGTACAACTTGGTGGAGGGCCGTCCTGAGAAGAATCAAGTAATATGTGTGCTTTTCCTGGGTATTAATTATGGATATGGACAACCAGAAAAATACAGACTGTTGCTTTATTCATGAGATGTGTGGGTTTTTTTTTGGTGGTGTTTTTTTTGTTGTTTTTTTTTTTTTTTTTTTTTTTAAAGCAGGATCTGTTTGTTCTTAATAGCTGCTGTTTTAGTAATTTCTTATAATGTGTAATACTGGATTTCATCATGACCAAAGTGTCATTTCCTCACACCTTTATCTAGCATTTAATCTGTAATGTAATCTAATGATTAATACTTCTGAAGGTATTGCCTGAAGAGCTTCCAAAAAGTAACATAACTGAGGGGAAGACTGATTTACCAGTTAAATGAGTGATAAAAAACATTCTTCTTGGGAACCAAAACAGTGAGTTGCAGAATGTAGGCTAATTAAAACACTTTGTCCTTGCCTTGAGCATTGTTGTATTTAGAGAAATGCAAATCCTTCCTCCTTTCCTAAAAAACTCCTTTCCATTAAATTAGATCTATTGGGAAACTTTTCCATAGGTGTTAGCAAGTTAAAATGCAGTGTCTCTGACCCAAATATGTCTTTTAAATATTTATTTTAAGAATCTTATAGATAATACTGGAAAAAAAATTATTTATACATAGAATTAAGCCTAGTACCTGGCTACAAATTCCCATGCCATCAGAAAGAGAATCATTTAAGACTAAAACAGTGTCTGAGAAGGAAATCAACTAATCAACTCCCAAGGAGGGACATAACCCGAGAGTGCTTGGTCCATATCTTTCAAATGTAACACTTGTCAGTATCTTGCTATATATTTTTCTTCCTGGCTTTAGGCCTCTCTTTACTCCCTTGGATTCAATTTTCAAGAGGAGATGAGCAATACAATACTGAACATACTGTAGTGTATCTTCCTCTACGTGCATTTTACTTTATTTCCTCTGAACAGTAAATAAAACCTGCTGAATAACCTGGAATGGAGGAACCCTTTAATTTTGCACTTATTTTGGAGACTGGTGTGTCATTTTGCCTATTTACCAACCAATACAAACAAATTTTTTTTCCTAATGATGTTTTCTTCATAGGTCTTGTGCCTGCAGAACAGTAGGGATGAAAGTTTAGTTTTAAAAAATTTTCCTTAACAGATCCAGTCCATCAAAATCATATTTCTGTTGATGATACACACACCTTTGGGCAAGACATCAACTCTCCAGATGAACTGAGCTTTTCAAACAGATGAGTTGATTATTGTGCTACCTGAATTTTGTGCCAAACAGGCACAAACCAAAAATATCTTCACCAGTTCGTTTTGCTGTTTTCTCTCCCGGGGTGTTGTACAGACATCACAGGAAAATAGAATTTCAAATTCATCAACCCCTCAGTAAGAAGTTGGGGTTTTTTTGTAATGAAATTTCCATAAACACTTTGAAAAATTAAAAGTTGAGAAGGGTGATGCATATGTTGTCTCTTCTTAAATCTGTCTCAGAACTGATGTTATTCTTTAATTGAGTCTTAAAAATATTGATGCACAGCATCAGATTTCCTTCCCATACAGTACCACTACTTCCAATGACATTATAAATGTGTCTTTACTTTTTCTGGTTCTTGCCATGATTAAATGATGAGAAACATAGTTTGCCAAAGAAGTCCAGCTCTGTGGAGCCCAGTGGTGCTGTTTTCTGTAAGAAAATACGTTGAGCTGTTGGAATTAGGTATATGGCAATAATAGTCATTATCAAGTCAACTGTGTTGTATAGAATATCTGATTAATAGGCATAATTTATATGTGTTTAGTTAAGGTCGTATTTCTGTGCATATTGCTAATATGTTACACACTCTCATCAATACTAGAATAGCATGCACATCTGTCTGCATGCATTTGTGCTCTTTGTAATAGAATCTGGTACTGAAAGTGAATAAAACGCTATATTAAATATGATTAAAGATGTTAAACACCATTCAATGCTGTTTCTCTTTAACTGCAGACCCTGCTACATGGAAAAATTCAAGACACCTTGCTAAAGGTTGCCTTTATCCACTTGCTTTTTCTCCCTACACCTGAAGTGCATGCTTGTATACACTAATTACCTACATTTCATGCCACATGAATGTTGATTGATTACACTTTTCCTTTTACACTTCAGCTACTGTGGTGATTATTTTGCTGTCTTGTGATCTGATTGATTTTCAGTTTTCTGACCTTGTTACATTAGAATGAGATAATATTTGCTTTTCTTCTGTGCCGTTGCTGCTTCATAGAACTTCCTGTACTTTTAATTCCCAAATCCTAAAAAAAAAATCCAAAACTTTGTTGATCAATTTTCTTAAATTTCAATTTAAGTGAAAAAAATGTTTTGAAAGATTACTTGATTTAGATAAACCATGTGTTTGCCAAAGGGCCAGATTTCTTGTAGACGGTTCTTGTAGAGCAGATTGCTGTGTCAGGGAGCACAGAGGAAATGACCCCAAACAAAAAGATTGAAAATGGAGCTTGTCTCTAATACTTGGAAACCTAATAGTGAAAATATGAGTATCTTGCAGTGTGACTCAAACTGCTGCCTGTGCTACAAAGGAGGAATTGAACAAAACCTCCTTTGCTGTTTCTGGGACTGCTCTTGCATAGTCCTCAAGTAATTCTGGACCTCAGTGGTGACTGACAAGAGTGAAGATGTTTGGTCCTTGACAGATTTGGGAAGAGACATGTTCTCCCTAAAGCTTCTTCATTATGCAGAATTCTTACATATTTTCTGTTTGCTTGCTTTTAGTCCTACAGGTTTTTCTAACTTTTTCTTTCAGCTGTAATTTAATCTCACTTGCATGGTTTGAAAAAAAAGATGCTAAAAGCTAGCCTTTTCTTTTCCAGGTTTTTAAGCTATTGCTGATAATTCATTTATTTTCTGTTTCAAGCTGATATTTCATGAACAAGACTGTTTCTGAAAGATTGCAGGATAACTGATTGGCTCAGTCATAGGTAGGAAGGTGGACCTTGTGTGAGACAAATTAGACATAGTAGTGAGGTGCAACGTTTCAATAGACAGAATCAGAAATCTGTTTATACTAAGCTATTTAACATCTAACTGTAGAAAGCTAACTAATTTTTCTTTTGCTGCTTGAAAAAAAAATCTCATAGTTTTCAATGACCAGGCCTTGGAAAAATCTTAGTAAAGCATCTACTTTTTTCTCATGTATCCATTTTTGTTTTCAGAGGTAGATGCTGCAGAATGGGGTAAATTTCTTCATACCAAAAATAAGGTATGTTTACTCTCTTGATGAAGAAGCTGTGTCATAAATATGTTAACAGATATATACTTAATTCTGTTATTCTCTTCCCTTGACTTTCCTGAAAAGATTATGTTTATTGGTATTATTATACCTGCTGTACTATATGGCAGAATATTGAGGATTTTGTGTTTAGCTTTTTATGAGTAGAAAACTTTTGAAAACATAAAATGTCTGTTGTGCAGGTCATTGATTCTGCTGAGTTATAGTTCTTTCTGGGTTACTTTCTTGATTATTCTATTTTGCGCATTGCCAAAATTAGAATAGCTGTCACAAAGACAAGGCGTAAGCACAAGTCCATTGAAGAATTGGCTACTTCAGAGGTTTGTTAGAAAGCTGTGAGAAAGAAGGAAGAGCCTCATGTGCATCAGGGTGAAGGAGCACAAACTGAGATGACCTAGCACCTCAGGAAGAGTCAAAGCTTAATTCTTGCTTGAAGACAGTCATATTTTTGTTGGCAGATACATGATACAAGTGTTTATTATTTTAAACTGATTTTCTCACCTTCTAGGCACTGCTTGAAATGGAAGGAAAGCTAAAGAGGAATACAGAGGGAGTCAGTGGAAGGATAGCTCTGTGCTGACCTTTTTTGGTTGATGGCAGGATAACAGTTTTTACAAAAGTGGAAAAATCTGAAAATGCAACTGCGCTTTGTCTTTAAGATGAGAAGTGGTTTAGGCTACATGTTGCTTATTAACTTCGAAGGATTACAACTAGACTCAAAATGGAATTAAGTATTTGGAATGCTCTCTAGGTGGACACAAATTAACTACTTGTGTCTGACATTGGTTATAAGTGCTAATAACTGCCATCTCACAGAATTAGTCAACAGATTAAATACCAATTTCTGTAATTTTTAGCACTGGTGATTCCTGTTAGCATCAGTTAAAGGGCTACTAGTAATTCTTGTATATTTTTTTGATATTCTGTATACTTAAAGAGTTTTTCACCATCCCTTGGAGAAGAGAACATTATTTTGCAGTTCAGTAAGTGAATGGTGTCTTTGATTTTTAAACTTTTTTTTCTTTCTTCAGATCTATACAGATTTTGATGAAATTCGTCAGGAAATAGAAAATGAAACAGAGAGGATTTCAGGAAACAATAAGGTAAATCCTGTACTGTCCATCTGTTGTCTTGATATTGATTTTCTTGCTGCTTAAACCTTTCTTAAAGAGTTTCAGCAGCTAGGAGTGAAAAGCACTTAACTGTTCTGATGAAGAACACAGGAATGCTTCTTGCTATCTTGAGATTTTTTCACTGTGTTCATGAGATAAATTACTTCAAGCTAAAAGAGAATTGTTGCTTTACTTCAAGATTCTGTAATAAAAATGCAAAAAATAAACTTGCTTTTATTTTTCTACATACATGGCTTTATGTGTAATTATAAAACTGGCTGCTGCCAAAGACAAAAGAATTGGTTGACAGAGGGTTGGCTTTTTTTCCTTGCTGTGTGTTTTAAGGTATGTGGTGGAAGAAAGTCTTTGTAGTATGAAACTACAGCCTTTGGATTTTCATATGATGAATTGAAATAATCCAGGGCAGTAATTATTACTTCTTATTAATGTATTTCTAGGGCATCAGTCCTGAACCGATCCATCTTAAGGTTTTTTCATCTAATGTTGTAAATCTGACTCTTGTGGACTTACCTGGAATGACAAAGGTAAGGTGCAGAATGCTCCTCTTCTGACTCAGTGTGTATTTTTGAGCAAGGTGTACCTGTTCATTCTTTGCCATTGTTCTGCATTGCTAGATAAACTGCTTTCCTGGGGTTAAGTAGTGTTACATAAATTTGACATGTCACTGTCCTCTGGGGTAAGATTTGAGTTTCTGATGCACTTTGCTGATGTCAGAGATAGATTTTCTTATGTTTTTCCTCTTTGTACATATAAGTGATGGTAGGTATGTGGGTTGCATGTTCCTTTCCATAGAAGAGGTAACACTCCAGGTCTCAGCTGTACCTGCAGATAGATTATTTGGTAACTTGGAAAGTCTCTTCCACATTGCTTCTCCAGGAGTGGCTATGTGTATTTTGTGTAAGAGGCTGTATAAAGTGAGGATATCCTAAGGGAAGTGTTCAGATCCTGCTTGTTCGGGTTACATATGGGATAATTTTCTGAGAGATGAAGATGACAAGATGACTTCTTTCGCTGCCCATGAACACATACACACCCTACTCTGCCAGTCGTGCACGTGGTTCTTGGACACCAAGCTTCATGCAGGCATAAAGACACAATTTTAAATAGTTCCATCTTGGTTTTTTCTCTAGGTGCCTGTTGGTGATCAGCCTAAAGACATTGAACTTCAAATAAGAGAGCTCATCCTTCAGTTCATCAGCAACCCCAATTCCATTATCCTGGCAGTCACAGCTGCTAACACAGATATGGCCACTTCTGAAGCCCTGAAAATAGCCCGGGAGGTGGATCCAGATGGTAAGCACCAAGGCTAACTGGATGCTGTTAGCAATTCAACTGCTTTTTAAAACTCAGTCCTAAAATAAAACTGAAGTTGTTTGAGCAAAATATACTAAGAAAAATAAATGTCACCACATTTCCTAGAAAATACAAGTTTTATATTTGCTTAAAGACTTCTTGCTGCAGTCTCTGCAACTCGAGAATGCTGGGATGAATCAATAACTGATAGATTTCTGGCTGGCCAGCAGGCCAAGTAACTATTCTAATAGTCATGGAGTCACTTCTGTTTCCACAGCAGCAAAATGGTATTAGGAATGTTGGGGGTTTTCAGAGTTTTAGTAGTTCACAGTGGTCTGTTAGGGCAACTTCATGCTTTATTGTCCAGCATTGTTTCCTTTGGTAGAGAAAATATGCCACCCTGCAGTTAATAATTGACTGTCTAGCTGTTAGTTTAGTGACTTTTAGTATGGATAAGATGAATTCTGTGCCCTGTATTTATGTGGGAGAACTGTCTGATTTAATGGAGTAAGAAGATTATAATTTTATGCAAATCTGAAGCTACTGGCTACATGCTTCTTGCTTTTGTAAAGTACTGTTGGTAGCATTGACTAACAAATGGCACTGTGTGATTAGAAAGAACATGGATTAATACACTTGGAAAATAAGCATACAGAAATTAGGGTGAAATTTAGTGTTGGTAGCATCAAATTTTTCTTTCTATGAAATGTAACATTTCTTGATTGCTTTGAAGCTCCAAGTCTGCTTTGGCTTGTCTGCCACATAACCTTGAGGGAAAACCTCTTCTGGCAGTCTGCTCAGTTGAACTGTCCTGGTTCGAGATATCAGACCCCTTTTATTTTACTCCTGGAAAAATGATTGACAGTGTCTTTTGGATCACTTCCCAGAATTTTGAAACTTAAAGGTGTAGAGTGGCAGATCATGTTGCAGGTTCTGCAGGAGTAATGCTTCATTGTAAGAACCTACAGTACCAAAGTAGCTACACTCACTTAAGAGTTTCAAGACACAAGAACTTACTGGTTTTACTGAGATGCTGGTTTATTTTTTTAGACTCAAAAGGTGTGTTATATTTTAAAGAAAAGTTCTTGGCACATTTTTTTTTCAGACCAAGACCTCAGGAGATATTAAGGTCCCAGACAAATCCTGTGTGTTTTAGTCTACCGGGTTAGATGGGCAATATTTACCTATTTAATGAATTTAGGTCACTAATTCCCCACTTTGCTGAATTACGAGTTTCAGTTACTCTGATCAAATCAGAACATCCTTATGAGTGTTTTCCTTTTGGTAGGTCGAAGAACCCTTGCTGTTATCACAAAGCTGGATCTCATGGATGCTGGCACTGATGCTATGGATGTGCTCATGGGAAGAGTGATTCCAGTCAAACTTGGCATCATTGGAGTAGTGAATAGGTCTGTGTGGGCACATTGGTGCTATTTTTAAAACTCTGTTAATATGAAGTAATGCTTCTGCTTTTTTAACCATGAATATGGTTTTAAGGATAAGGTGAAAATGTTGAAATAAACTTCTGAATAAGCAAGTGAGAACCTTTTTGCTCATTTCTCAAAAACCTTTGTTCTTCCACTCAACCAACTGCTAATGCAGAGAGGAGTAGAGACACTTCTAAAAGAACTGTAGTTTCACCACTTCTGCTGTTGTCCTTCAGCTTGAGGGGTGTTTCTGTTTGCATTAGCTCTGATCCAGCTATATACAGGTCCTGTATATATTAGTTCTAACTGCATATGACTGTGGAGCTGTTTGCTGTATTTTTTTACATTACTTAGGTCAAATCTCATGTAGTTTTGATAAGTGCATTGCTTACTCTGTGTATAGTTGCTACCAGTACTGATTTGTTGACTATACTGCATGGAGAAACAAATAAAAACCTTTAAAGTCTAAGGAAGGTGAGTTATGTGTGTAAAGCAAAACCCAGTTGTTAAATGTTCTGTCCAGAAAAGCAGAAGAGTAAATTACTTTTACTTTGCATCCATTAACTAGTGTGTAACTCTGCCTTTTACCTTCAGGAGTCAGTTGGATATTAACAATAAGAAGAGTGTGGCTGATTCCATTCGTGATGAGTACGGGTTTCTTCAAAAGAAATATCCTTCCCTTGCCAATCGAAATGGAACCAAGTATCTTGCTAGAACACTGAACAGGTATTCCTTGAAGATACTAACTGATGGGTTAGACATATGTGCTGACCTTTCTTTTTACCCTTAGTGTCTCTTGATGTTGTACAGTATGCATTAAAGAAAACTCTTGGTTGCAAGCTCTGGTTCTCTCAGTTTCAGAATTTACTGTAATTTTCCAAAGTAAATGTTTTCCGTTGGTGGTTATTTTGTGTCTCTTCTCTGTTTTGATGGAGATGATAAAGCTGAAACTTTTCCTCTCTTCTAACGAGGGACTGTTTTCTATTTTTAGATTGCTGATGCATCATATCAGGGATTGCTTGCCAGACCTGAAAACCAGAATTAATGTTTTAGCTGCCCAGTACCAGTCTCTACTGAACAGCTATGGGGAACCTGTTGAAGACAAAAGTGCTACATTATTGCAGCTAATCACCAAATTTGCCACAGAGTATTGTAACACTATAGAAGGAACAGCAAAATACATAGAGACTTCAGAGCTGTAAGTACAAATGTTTTCCTGGAATATTGACTGAGTGGTTAGGTTGACCCAGTGGCTCTTACTGGCTCTCACTGGCAATATTACTACACTGGACCATAACACATTAAAAAATGTTTGAATCCAAGCAACTGTAAAAAAGGTTTTGAATGAGAGCTTTCTTCTTCTTATTTGCTACTTCAGTTGTTATTTTCTTCTTTCAGATGTGGTGGAGCCAGAATCTGTTATATTTTTCATGAGACTTTTGGAAGAACTTTAGAATCTGTTGACCCTCTGGGTGGCCTTAACACAATTGACATTCTGACTGCCATTAGAAATGCCACTGTGAGTGTTCTTCTGTATTTCTGAGTGTTGTGGCTGTATGTTAGATGTATGTTAGAAGCTAAGGTTTAATTCTATATGAGGGGCTCAACTTAGAAATGGTTCAGTGTTTTCCTGACAGATTTGGTTTCTTGCTAATATGGGAATTGGTGTTGCTGAGAATTAACAGAGTAAGGCCACTTTTAAATTTTGTGGTATATAATAAAATGTTCACTCCTTCAAGCTTGACTTTGGATGTCAGACATGTCAGTCTGCTTTTGTACTGTGTCTGTTGTGTGTGGACAGACAGGCAGGTTTCTGCATGGTCTTGGAGCATGAGGTACTCCATAGCAGTGATCTGTGTGTATGTTCCTATCATCATGTAAATGTAAAATGTAAAAAACAGGATTTAGTAACAGGAAAGATGTCATATGTCAGGTAAAAAATATTATATGTGTAGCTAAGCATTGGCCTGTATGGTCATAAATGAAATTACTCCAAACACTGAAATCCACGTATCTTGTTGGTATGGCATGTCCAATAAATAATGGCAGTTTCTCTCTGAAGTTAGAAAGAAAATGTCTTTGCCTTTATAATAGATTTCATCTAAATGTGGATCCACAAATGTGAAAAAGCATTGTTCAGATTTGTAAGCCTAAAGTGACATGAGTAGGTAGAAATCTCCAAGATTCTATAAGGATGCTAGTTAATCAGTGTTTAATACCTTTTGTCTTAGAGATAGCAACTATAACTTTTATTTTTGCATATTCTTTAGACCTGTTCTGAGTGTCACTGTGACCTGATTCATTCTGGACCTCATCAGATACTACATCTTAAAAATGCATTGTGTTTTATATACAATTTAGCAGCTTTTTCCCTCCTTTTGAACCAGGGTCCCCGTCCTGCCTTGTTTGTTCCTGAAGTTTCCTTTGAGTTGCTGGTAAAAAGGCAAATCAAACGTTTGGAAGAACCGAGCTTGCGCTGTGTGGAGCTGGTTCATGAGGAAATGCAGAGGATTATCCAGCATTGTAGTAATTACAGTACACAGGTAAAAAAAGCATGCTTTACAATTGGGATTGTAATCATGGTGTGAGTGTGTGATTACTTGCTTAAAAACTTCTGGAAGTCTCACCAGTAAAATTTTGATTTGTTTTTAGGAATTACTGAGGTTTCCTAAATTGCACGATGCCATAGTTGAAGTAGTAACCTGTCTTTTGCGTAGGAGACTTCCTGTCACAAATGAAATGGTAAGTTTCCATCTATTGTAATTTTGGTGGTAAAAGTTCATGTTTTCTGGAGTGTTGATGCTTTTGGTTGCAGAGTCAGGAACCCAAATGATTAAAGAAATCTTAACTTATTTGTTAAATTGATAGTTATTTAATATGTACACATTTTGATGTGTACACATTTAATATGTACACACACTCAGAGGATTAGAGGATAGATACTTATAAAACATTATAAGGGATGGGGTTAGGGTTAAGCATATTGTCCCCTATGTTTCAATTTCCCAAGAAGAATTTTACAAAATTTCAACTTAATATCTTCTAGTTTTCCTCATATAGGTTATTTTCCTCCCTTGTAACAGAAGCCGTGCACATACTGTAGAGTTTGGGATGCAGTGATGAAAATTAAATTGTAATCCTTATTCTGTGTGTTTCGGAGGCTTGTAATGCCCTTTAGCTAGTGAAAACTAAAAGTTCCACTTAAAAAATATTTTTTAATATTAAAGTCTGATTTGGACTACTTGTTGGGGAGTAAAGAGTGTTTCGGTATTTGACTCTGCATTTGATGTGAAAAGCAAAAATTGTTTTGTATGCTTACTGTCCCTCCCAGTGAGCCATCTCCCCCTGGTTCACATATTGTAGGTGATTTGTGGCTGAGTGGTCTTTGGTATGGGCAGTTGAGCTGTGCTTGCCAGCATTGTAGGTCATTGCTCTGCACTGGCATTAGGTTTCCTCCCTGAATTTTTGATCTGGGAATATCTTGCCTTGCAGGTTCATAATCTGGTGGCCATTGAATTAGCTTATATCAATACCAAACATCCAGACTTTGCTGATGCCTGTGGGTTAATGAATAACAACATAGAGGTAAGAAAACATGTTCTCTTAAAAAGTTTCTTGTCTCTTTAAGTGAAAGTAAAATTGATAAAATAACAAATGCTTCAGCTTCTTTCCTTGAAGCACATTTCTACATTTTGAAGCATTAGAAATGTGATGAATTATGAATATGGTGTATACTCTAGTGATCTGTGGATTTGTTAATTTCTATTGCATATTACATTCAGGATCACTGGTTGATATTTCACTGAAAGAACTCTGCCTGTTTTTCAGTCTGGAAAATAAGATGGGCATCTAATTGAGTATTGCCTATGAAATTAAATTTTTGTAGGGGAAATTTAAATATGTAGTTGTGAAATGGCGTTCATGTTGAAGTAACTGCATTTTGTCTCTGACACAATGTATCAACGATGTTCCTCTCATTCATGAAAGGATAGTACAAGTATTGTTTCCTCTGTTCAGGTTCTAATGTCTTCTTGCTTTTGGCATTGTTCTTGAATCTCTGAGTTTCCATACTTCAGTCTCCCTGAGACATTTTTTCTATCAGTCTCACATCAGTAATCTTGTGTTTTTGAAGTCCAAATCTGATAATGCTTGTTGCTGCCATCATCCTGTGGAAGCAGTTCAACAACCAATCTGCTCTGTTAGATTGGAAGAATCAATCTGGTGTTGTTGCAATACTTCATCTCTCTGGCTAAGAGCTCATTAATACCCTTGTTTATCCAACACATCGTTTTCATTCATCACAGAATCATAGAACGGCTTGGCTTGGAAAGTCGTCTCATTCCAACCCCCCTGCCATGTGCAGGGACACATTCCTCTAGACCAGGTTACTCAGAGCCCCATCCAGCCTTGACTTGGACACTTCCAGGGATGGGGAATCCACAGCTTCTCTGGGCAACCTGTTCCAGTGCCTCACCACTCTCACAGTAAAGAATTTCTTCCTATGGAATATGTAATTTAAACCTACTCTCTTTCAGTTTGAAGCCATTCCCCCTTGTCCTGTCAGTACATGCTCTCGTAGCGTTTCTTTTTTAAATGCTTAGATTAAAATTTCTACTGTATGCAATTTCTTCTATAATCTATAACATTTCTTTCTTCTATAATCTATAAAATTTCTTCCTTCTATACATATATTCTGTACTGACTAGGTATGCATTTGAATTTGACTTGGTAGATGCTCTTTAATCCAGTTCAAAAACAATGTGTATGGGAACTGCTGCGAGTACAGAAATTAAGATTTTGTGAAGCTGAACGTACAAAATTGTATCATCATGTATTACTTAAAGTAATTCTTTCCTAAACAGGACATTGAAAGTTTTGAAGAACTAAACCATGTAAACCCAAGCCTTATTTGGTGGACAGTTGTTATTTTCAAGCAAAATCAGATATTTCTTTGTCCTGATTGCTTCAAATTCTATTTTGCTGTGAAGCAAATTCTGCCTCTTCCTCCTTCATTTTGGGCTAATCATGTGCTGGCCACAGAATCAAATCCTTTAGATTACTTAGAGGTTTTACAGCTTAATGAGGGCTGTAGTGTATCTGTGCTGAGCCAAATTGTGGAGCTTTGATATTGTTTTTTAAAGGCTCAGGTTTTGATTAGGGAGCGTGGTGCAAAAAAACTTTGCAAAACTTCTTATACTGAGAATTTAGTTTTGACCAGGTAATCAAAGTATCCAAATAATCAAGGATTTCATAGACCACAGTATTAGCATGGCACTGGATGAGATGAAATTATTTGTGTTTGTGTCTAAAATGGAAGTCGTCTGTAAAATGTGAATCTTGCCTATGTGTTGATATAGAGTAATACATAATTGAGGTCTTGCTGGATTGTTTTTAAAGGAGCAAAGGCGGAACAGGTTAACCCGGGAACTGCCTTCTGCTGTGTCACGAGACAAGGTAAGTAAATGTTTGATTTTTTTTTTTTTTTTTTTTACATAAAGCTGAATGCATTCTCCTAGATCCAAATCTAAGTATTGGAAATTTTGATATGCTGCCCTAGTAACAGTCTTGTGTTCTTCCAGGTATTGAGTTTTTTCCTTTCAGTTTCATAAGATAGAAGTGGAATATAATTTTCTTTAAAAGATGCAATTTTGGGGAGGTTTTAAATCTGGTATTTTGGAAGACTTATCTATAAATGTAATAACTTATTACTTGAATTTCGTCATCTCAGGTAAGGTGTAAAATGCCTGCAGATGTTGAAGATGGACTCAAAATTTTCATGCTCTAATTTGTAGCTGAGACACACTGATTTCAAAAGATAAACAAGAGATTTAAAATATCCAGTGCCTACATAGTGACTTCTGATTGGTTTTTGTTAAGTCATTCTTAAAACTGCACCTTATTGCAGTCTTACTTTCTTTGGGAGCAGGTGTTGGAGGTGACATTTTTGGTTGTTCATCATAATCCAGTCATGCATTCTGTCTCTGGAGCTTGCTTAATTTTATCAGGTTTTGGGATTAATGCAATGATAGGAGAGGAAGAACCAACCAAATGTCATGGAAAACATTGTCTGGCTGTAGAAAAGAACAGTCTGATAACAAGCTGTAATTTTAGACAGCTATTTAATACCATGTGAATTATTAAGAATTCAGAGATACAGACTATAGTTTAGGATCCTCATGAGGTTGTAACAGAAGTTTCTACAGCTGATGGAAATCTGTTCACTAAGTTCATTACCTTAAAAAGTGAGACAAAGGTACCAGAATAGATATAATACTGTTGCCTTTAATCAGTCTAAGACAACTGATGGATGAACTGGGAATTTAAGGTAGCTATCTAGAGATTGTTTTCAGTGCTCTTTGATCCTTCATTTTATTGATTTCGTAGTGTTACACTGATTTCATCAGTGTAGAAGCTTAAATGAAATTGAAGGTCAGATAATCCAAAATAACTGTCTTGGAGATGCTTTTTTTTTTTTCTCTTTTCTTTCTTGTTTTTTTCTTCTTTTTTCTTCTCTTTTTTTCCCTGCTTCTTTTACTGTTTTTCTTGCAAATTCAAAATATTTCTTCTCTGTATTTTGAAAGATGCTAGTAGGTAAAAGTGTATGAAATTTGCTAGGTAAATTTGGTGGTCTTCAGTTGATTTTTTTTCCCCCCTCCCTGCATTTTTTACCTTTCTTTAGTCTACTAAAGGTCCAGGTGCATTGGCACCTGCTTCCCAGGAGAGTGTTACTGCTGCTTCTGCTGAGGCTGATGGCAAGGTCTGTCTTGATTTTTCCTCTAAGCACTGCATGCATGTTTCTGTTGTGGTGGACCCCAGGTGTAAGGAAAGCAGTTTGTCTACAGTGTTCTGTCACCAACAGTGTGTCCTACCTGGTCTGGATGTCCTCCCCAGTGTGGATTACTTGGCACTACTGGTTTTAAGTGCAGTGGCATGTCAAGACATGCCATAGGTGGCCAAGTCACTGCTTTCTCTTTGAACTCTTGTTTGCAATGTAATGTGGTGCAAATATGCACCTAATTTGCCTTAAACTGTCAATAGATTGTTGGGTGCTACAGTACTGTAATCAAAAGTCTTAGCATGGCTGTTAAACTGCATGTTTTAAATGTGTTGACAGTTAAAGAAGGAAGACAGAAGATATGCTAAAATGTGAGTTTCCTGCTTCCTGCAGGGAATCTTTACAGGCTTTGTTCAAACTGAACCTCCTTTGTGTTGTTTCACATAATTATTGAATCCCTGGTTTACTTACGTTTGTGAAATATGTTCTGCAGTGTTTTTTACATGTTAGGTGTCCTGTCTCGTGTTAAAATAACAGCTTATTATTCCTCTGAAGGCTTTTCTGCTAATTGCTCTTGCTTGGAATTAGAAAAAATGTGCAGTCACAAGTTTGTCTGTTAGGAGTACCAAGGGGACTCAGGCTTTCTGAGTTATTGCACATTCAGATTTTAATGCAAAGCTTCCATTTCTGTCCTGAACAAAGCGATTAAAGTCAAATCTAATAAATAATAAAATTTAAACTATTATTTTCATCAGTGTTTTAGAGGTTTTGATATGCTGCAAAATTTAAAAAGAAACCAAGAGCCACTGCGAAGATAGTGTTGTGACTTAGGAAGTAGCAGGAATCTGCCGGATTTGGTTTGCGTTTCCCATAAAACCTGTCCTCTATTAGGTGATACATTTCCCACTCTCTTGTGTAGCTTTGTTTCTGAAACTACTTTGGAGGTAGAGCAGGCTCCACAGTAACAGAGAATGAGAGTAACGTTTTTGTCATTTTAAACAGCTGTCTTGCAATCTGAAGTCATGCAGTGGAGCTTTCCTTAACAATAATTTTCTCTTAATAGCAGAGTTTGATTTGAATTCCTAGTGTGTTCTACAGTGCCTTTGAGCAGTTGTGCAATTTAAGTAAAATTTTTGGTGTGCGCAGCTTAGCTGGGTTTCTTCCTGTATGCTGCTGCTGGTATTCTACTTGCTATGCTTTGTTTCTCACTTTTTTTTTTTTTTTTTAGATTTAAATCAGCCTCTGGTGTTTCATTGTAAATACAATAGATAAATTTAGCTTTTTTCCTCCTATATCTGAAGCAAGACAAGTACAAAGCCTTGAATGACCTTGATTGTTTTTCAAACAGGAGTAGATTTTAAAGCACAGAGTAAATAGAAGAGATATTAGGCTTGTGGAAAGGTACAAATTTCCCCCCATTCTACATCAAAATAAACTTTGGGTTTTTTAATACTAATTAACATATGGTGGATACCATCTACTAATATTTCTTCTGCCTAGTGATTCCTAATGTTTAAGAGTTGGGTGTTATATCTTTTTCTCAGAAGATTCATGAGTCATTCTTTGTCTGGAACTCCCAAGAATCTCTGATCTTCACTTCCAGAGGATGAATATTTGTTTTTTGATTGTTACAAAAAAAGCCTTCTGTAAATTCTGACAGCACAAATATAATCATAGCTGTACTACCTCAAAACAGGAATGTGCGTATTTTTCAGCTGTTCCTGTAAGAAACTTCAGTTTGTATTTAAATAAAACTTGAATTTAAATTCAAGTATTGCAAGAGCTGTGGTGATCTTCAAAATATACTTTCAGAATGATTCTGGTAGTATAGGATGTGTGGTCAAAGCCAAATGACTTAGAAAGACCACCCCATATTTCAGAAATGATTTGTAGACCCTTAAAATGCTGTGGAGCTTCTCCATGTGAGACATTTTCATAATGTAGTGATTTGATCAGACTCTTCTCTACAATGGCCAGGTTCTAATTCTGCCATGTTTTTTCAATGTGCTGTGTGTGCAGAATCCTTCTGTAGGAGCTGATGCACCTCAGGAGTCTGGAACAGGCAGCTGGAGAGGAATGCTGAAACCCTCCAAAGCTGAAGACATATCAGCAGAGGAAAAATCCAAGCCAGCTGCAGCCCTACCTGCTAGTCCTCAGAAAGGACATGCTGTAAACCTATTAGATGTGGTGAGTCTTGGAAGACAAATTCCTTTTCTTTGTAGTTCAGGCTCAGGAAGGAAAACATCTGAATTCCAGATCTTTTAACTTTGCTGCTAATATATGGTATCTTCGTAAATCATTCCCTCTATAGCAATAGGGAGCTCCAGCCAGTCTCTTCTGCTTTGCTCCTTGCCTGATTCCAACCTCCCTGCAACCTCCCTGCCTGCTCGAATTTCAGGCTATGATTGGGATAATTGGCTTCCTTTGACAAATTCTTGTGCAAGTGAACTCCTTATCTAGATAGCTGTTGGTACAGAAACAAATCTTAACTCAAATTCCTGCTCTTCTTGTGCTAAATTCTAATGTTTATATTAGAGGAGAAGAACCATTAAAGAAAAAACCCACTTAAGTTAAAAAAAGATGGAGATATTTTAAATATTTGGAGAGCTTTAGAAAAAACGCAGTGGTGCCCTCTGACCTTAGTCTCACACATGTGGATTTTGATATGTCTCTAATTTTATTTCTGAAGAATTATAGGTTTGTTGCAAGACAGGTTACATCTATCAAACTCAGGCTAAAAGAGCAGTAGTTAGAGTTTTGAGTTTTATATACAGATGCAAATGAGCAGAATTGGTAAGCTGAGGGTTTTATTTTTTCACACAGCCTGTACCTGTTGCACGCAAACTTTCTGCCCGTGAGCAACGAGATTGTGAAGTGATCGAACGACTTATTAAATCTTACTTCCTTATTGTCAGGAAGAACATTCAGGACAGGTAAACCCAAACTTCCTTGAAATATTTAAGCCATGCAAATATTGTGATATTTCAAGAATCATCTATATTATCATATTATTTTTATCATATTCTTATGTTTGTAAGAAGAGAGAAAATAAATTAATTTTATAGAAGGGACAGCAGCAGTAAAATTTGACCCTTCTCAGAATAAAGCAGTTTGAGGAAGCAGTTTGAAGAAGCACTTGTTTTCTCTAATGGTTTCAAGTTCTGTATAATATTAAGTAAAAGATTTAATTATTTAGGAGACACCTGCTTTTTCTGGAGGATGCTTCAATTCAGATGGAAGATTTGCAGTAAATAACTGGAATAAACTAGGTGCTGTGTACCCTGAGAGAATTTAGCTTTGCCATTCTGTTGTTTCAAATGGGAAGGTCAAATACGAACTGGTGTGTGTGGCTCAGTTTTCTAATACTTAGTTATAAGGATGGAATCAGCATGAAAAAGTTCTTTCTACTCTGTAAAATGCCTTAAAAGTTTTGGCATAAAAATGTCATACATTTTCTTTAATGAGGAATTCTGTAAAACATTTTTTGCTTAAATATTTGTGAAAAGGTCTAACTTCATATATATTTATATTTTTATGTATATAGGAAGTTTGGGAGGGGGAGTACAGGAATCTGGAAATCAGATTTTTAGAGCAGGTTAGTGAGGCTTGTAGGTGTTTTAGTCTATCCAGTAAACTAATACCTTCAATATAATTTTTAGTATTTCATGGCAGGGGAGTGCTTAGGGGAGTTTACCTTAACTTTACTGCACTGTTCATACTGTGTAATATCGGAGATATGAATTATTTCTTTGCCTCTTTCTCTTTCCATTTGCACATAAAATTTGGTTTTATGACATACTTAAATGTGTGTCATCTCTTGCACGGTAGAGATAGGTTGGTTTCTCATGAGCAAAGTTTTTCTTATTTTGTGTTTTACACTGTTCATTTTTTTTTTACAATGCAGCTTTTCTATTTGGAAAAAAAATAAGTTTATATTAATTAGGTCTAGTCTAATATTGTACATGCTGCTGCTTTTACTTGAGAGAGTTTTTATTTATGGTAGTGATAGATTCCTGGTAGTTTGAGCCAAGGCTGCAGCTGCTTGCCCTCATTGTGCAGTCTTCAATCTGGTACAGACCTGGTTTTGAACAATTATTTTAAAGAAACAATCTTTATGTGCTTGCAGTGTGCCAAAGGCAGTGATGCATTTTCTGGTTAACCACGTGAAGGACACTCTCCAGAGTGAGCTGGTGGGCCAGCTGTACAAATCCCTGTTGTTGGATGACCTTCTCACAGAGTCTGAGGACATGGCACAGCGCAGGAAAGAGGCAGCTGACATGCTAAAGGTAATGAAGAGATCAGGAGCTTCTGGGAGCAGTTAACCATATCAATGGGAGGCTTTTTGAAGATGTCTTCCTTTTTTCTTTACTGCTTTTTAAGACTGTGCCAATGTATTGCTTTTCTCTGCTAGAGGAATTAAAACCAATACATGACCAGAAAGGATTCCATATGAGCTTTTAAATCTGCAGTTTAGCAGGCTAGATAGAAAGTAGGTGCAGTTTCTCTTTTATATTTTAAGCTTTACAGCATTAAAACTGTGTATGGTGAAGAAGTGTACCCCTCTTGAGAATTTAAGGGGTTGCCACTTTGTAATGACACTGATTAGCTTTGGTTTGATTTTTAGCTTTGCACTTCCCAGACTGCTGCCGTTTTGTCCCTGGGAAATCTCTCCATCACAACTAACTCTGGCTTTTGTGTGTTCCTGTGTGCAGGCCCTGCAGCGAGCCAGCCAGATCATTGCAGAGATCCGTGAGACACATCTTTGGTGAAGACTGTATCAGCCACACTATTTATATGCATTGGAGGTTACATTGGCTTGACAATTGCTAGGCATGGTATACGGAATAGAAGCTGTATTTATGAACTCTCCTTATCTGTGTACTGCAACTGCTGTGTAAATTTGCTCATGTAAAGACAGTTGGTTTGATTTGCAAACAGAAAAATATGCTGTATTTTGCAAAAGAAGTCGTATTTAATCCATGTAATAAATGGCTCTAAATGTTTCCTTACCAGGTTTCTGGTGCAAATTAAAGCAGACCAAGTCTTCTGTCTCAGTGACAGTCTCATTTGAACTTGGGGAAAAACATTCAAGTTCCAGTGCCTGACTTGCTGAACAGGTTGCCTGTGGTTAAGATGGCCGGTGTAGTCTTGTGGCATAGTTTATTAAGCTGCTTTTCCAGTAGAAGTTTCAATACTGTGAAGAAAAGAGAGCACCGAGTATTTTCTTTCATGAATATATTGCATGCACTGTGACAGATGGAGGTCTCCATTTTATAGCACAGTAGAGATGTTGAGCGTATTACTATGTATGAGTGTTCCTTTTTTTTTTTTTCTTTTTGTCCCAAAATGTTTCAGTGGCAGACAAAACTTCAGACTTGATTTCATGGGAGTATCATGTAGGAAGAATTAGCCTGGAGCTTGCGAACAAGAACAGCCTACTAAAAAGTGGCTGCAGAGTTATTAACGTGCACTGGAGCTTGTGTATGAATGTTGGAGTTTATAATCAGGCACAAGGACACCTTCCCCTTCCTCCCTCCTGGGACCAAGCCCCTGGACCATCTGATAGTAAATTTGCTCTGGCAGAACTGAAAAATAAAACTGGATTTCAAAACTGTCATGGGATAGTAAGCGTTTCTTTTAAAAACAGATGAAGTTGGCCAGGGAGAAGGGGATGCCCACAAATTCTGCAAATTTTGGAATGTATGACAGTATGAAAGAAAGTCTGTGGACTTGGAATATTTATATCAGAGATTACAGTTGCTTTTGAGGAAATTTTATTGTGCTGTAAGTAGCTTTTTTTTTGAGGACAATTGTAAAATTATGAAATTTTAGGTTGGAAATTAAGTTGATGAGGTTTCTTTTTTTCTTCTGATTATAATTCATACAGATGATTATTGATCACACTAGCCTTGAAAAAGTAAACATTTTAATTTTTATGAATAAAAATTTATTTAAACTCCAGCCAGCATACTTGCATGTACTTTTCAAGCAGATTCACTCTTTTTGTATAAAGTGCAAATGTTTACTATAGTGTTACTTTTTCTTTAACACAACTTGCATGAAAAAATAGGACACTGCTGTTAACCTCCGTGGCTTGATTTTATGGTATTGGGCCAAGATACTGAGGTTTTCATTACCCTATGCAGTTCCTTCCCCCTGAAATCAGTTAGCAAAAAAGGAATTCCTTTGGTAAGCTGCTAAAGATTAAAAAATTTAAAAATTCATTTTACAAGAAGCTCTGTTTAAAAATGTATTTTTCTCATGGTAATCTTCAGTTTGGCATCAATATGAGCACAAGGAGTTAAGTCTGACAGATGCAACTTTTGGATACTTCATGTATGATCTGAGGTAATTCATGCAGAACACAGAAAATATATTGTGTATTTTTAAACAGCCTAAAAAGTCATGGTGTATGCATTACATGTAATGAATACAAAGGAGGTACTTTTATCTTGCATTGTATCCAGGGATGGTAGTTCTCAGATTTAAGATATATGACTGAATTGCAAACCACTTTTTAAATCAATTTGGTGATCAGTGAAAGCTTTTTAAGTTTTGTCAAAAGCGTTTCATTTTTGTTTGGAATTCACCTGACACCTCTCCCTTTTGCTTTCAACATCCAAGAAGTTTTCAAAAAGGTAGTGCTGTTCATAAGTGATCTGCTACCTAAGCTTTAACTCCCAAAATTCAGTCTCTTTGTGAAGAAATACTCTGATTTGTAAAGTTTTGAAATGCTGCATAAAGCAAATGAATTTCATTTATTGAAGAAATTCTTGCAAGTGATACCTGACTCTGTAATGTCATGTGAAAATTTCCAGTGTTAATTTGGCTTCTGAAATGTTACGACTTTTTTTGTTTAAGTTTCACAAAAAGTTTCAATTTGGTAATGTTTGAGTGCCAAGAAATGAACTTGACTTGTAATCCTTAATGCAAGACTTTGAAGGTCCATGCTGTAACAATCCTGTTATTTAATAAACAGATAATACACAAAATTAATTATGCCAGAAATAGTTTTGGACTGACTTGTAGTTCTGGTGGCAGCACTTACATGCACTTGTAAGTAGTGTGAGTACCTAAATGTGTACAGCCTTAGTTATGATTTCACTTGTTCTCACTCAATTCTGCATTCTTGAATAGTTCCATAACTCATAATGTAGACAGGCTGCTCATGCCTACTGATAGGTTTGAAACAAGCTGTGTTCTGGAACTGAGCTAAAATACTTCAAATGTCACTATTATTATCAGCATTAAAAGAAATTATGGGGAAGCTGTGGAAAAAAGCCTAATGAGGGCAGCAACTGAAAAATTCCCAGACCATACTGATGGTTTACAACTGTCTTCTAGATCACCTTATTTAATTTAAACCTGAAAAAATGTTGTCATCAATGCACAAGTTTTAGCTAACTTGCTGTCCAGTGGGGAGAGAATCATGGAGGGGAAAACTTCCTGTAGCCAAGTTCGGATTAGTAAATGTCTGACATTGTTACCTGAACTGTTGTAGTCCTCCTGCAACTAAAACACAGTATCCTCCTGATGTGAACAGTTTGTATGTAGTAGTCAGGTTCAAATTTTACTTAAACAGATGGGTAGAGGAGGTGGTGGTGTCTGTGTGCTTCAGACCTTACTCTGAAGTAAACAGAGCAGACCTTGTGTAAAACCTGCCTTTATTCATTGCTGTATGGATAAATGACATGCCAGATTGGATATGGCAAACTTAGATCCCTGCTTTATGGACCACAGCAGGGGAAAGAACTTGCCACTTGGTTGTGCCCCTGTTTGGAACTTGAATGGAATTATCCTGAGTAATTTTTTTTCCTGCAGTTTTCTCCTTCAGCTCTGAGAGCAATGGGTAGCTGGTGTTTTCTGTAGTTACTGAGGATCTCCACTGCATCTGCTTTTTGTTCCTAATTAAACACTGCTTTGAGGTGAGAACTAGAGGATTGGTTCTTCAGTTTATAATACCACTTGGATATGGTTTTGTGCTCACTGACACTGTTCTAAACTAGTGAAGGTGCTTTCATGCTCCCATAGTTTTGAGTTTACCTGCTGCATGCCCTTTCACCCTTTACTTCTTGACTGGTAGGTGCCACCATAAGGTTAAATTCAAATCTTCCAGGTTGTGCTGTACAGTTGTTTTTGGTGGAACTTTTTTAGTTTGCTGGTTTTAGGTTTTTTTTAAACATCTTGCCCAAATAATTACTTTTCTTTTTGCACTTTTAAATCATGCATGTGTAGGCATGTTAAATACTTTAATATTAATTACTCCTTATTCACATTTGAACAAGTTTGGACAATCTCTCTCTGATTATCTGAATGTACCTGTATATAAAAAATAAGACCAGGCTAAGAAAGAATAGTTGATTTTTCCAGTCATCCTTGGCCCAAGTGTTCAAATGCTCAGTTGTGATGGCCCTGTATGGTCATAGCAAGTAGTGCTGGTATCCAGCTGTTGGGAAGAGTCAGGGAAGGGTTTGGAGTGCTAGGACTTGGTCAAAGGCATGCATGGACTAAATTTCTTGGAGTTTATGAATCTTATTAGAAACCTGGCATGCAAAGAACTTTATTCCATTTTTTGTTTCATATTGCTAAAAAATAAGTTTACTAGTTTATTAGAAGTGGATATGTATGTATGTCTGCATCATTTGGCGATGACAGAAAACAGGCAGGAAAGAGATCAGACATGGAAACACTACTTATTCCTAGAAGTTTTTCCTGTAACCAGAAAAAAGCTCTCAAACGGGCTCTGTTGTATTTCTCTGGAGGTGAACATGGGTGTGTACTGGAGTATTTTGGTCCCAGCTGCATGTTTCTGATTTGCTCCAATGCTTCTGTCATTTAAGGAACAAGGTGGCTGTGTTAGGTGGATGAACTTTCCCTTCCCCTTCCCTTCCCCCTTTTCTTCCATGTGCTTTCTTTGAGGTAGAAATGACTCAATTACTTTTCTTTGTTATGTAACAGAGATGAGGCTAGAGATGTTTCATTATGAGACAGGTAAGTAGGATCTGGAAACTTAAATTAACAGTAAGAACATGCTGAGTTTCTGAAAGTATCATTATTTCAGTTTCACTGCCAGAAGAAACTGTCATCTATAACAAGCAAGCCACTGTATTTTATTACTGCTGAAATCTTGAGTCATGGTGCAAATGAAATCAGCATCAAGTTTATCAAGTAAAAAGAAACATTAAAAAGATACCTAAAACAGTAACAAACTCCCCATTCAACTCTAGAATATATACCACATTCCAGAAGCTAAGATTAAGGCTTCGCCCCCTTTGTGGCTGCTGTTACTGCAAATTTGTATTGAAGGTTTCATGGGCCAGGAAATTACTCTACCATGGCCTCAGAGTGTGGCCTGATCCTTGAAAGCAACACTGCAAAAGCACTTCAGCTTCCCTCATGTGTTACCTAGTCCAGAGATCCTTGTGGTGTTCACCCACAACTCCTGGGCAGCTAACATTAAAAAAACCCTTTCATGTACATGCTCCAAATCTTCTGGTATAATGTACTATCTTCCAGCTGACTGCAGAGCTAGTACCAGGATATTCCTTCAACAAGGAATGCTCGATAGCATGGATCCAGTCATTCCCAGGACCAAAGAAGGGGAAAACTGCCACTCCCTTTGTATGTCACACTATGTGCACAGAAGGCCTAAAAGGGATTCATTTGGTTGATTTAAGCTTTGAAAGGCTCTGTACTTTCAGATTTCAAAAGTAAATTAGCTGTGTATTCCAACATGAAGGCTGGAAAGCTTTAGTGCAATGTGTCCCCACACATAACTAAGAAGCAACTTACATTAGTGCCCAATCATTTATTACCAATTTTTATTATGAATTTTCTGCAGTTTCCTTCAAAGCAAACCTGTTCAGGGAAACATGACCATAGGTTGGTTGTCTGTGCCCCTAGCAAGGTTTCTTGCTTAGATGAGCACATGTTGGCTGTAAGAAGGAGTGGGTTTGAGTTTGCTTTGGCTCATTTTCCTGTGGGTTATCCTGTGGAATAACTGGCCAGTGTTCTCCTACAACACAGAGGGCTGTTAAAGGAGGGGACGCACATCTCCATTGCTGGACTTTGAAAATAATCTTTTCATTTTCTTCTTATGCAGATCCTTATGAATGGTGCTTTCAATAAGGCAGAGTATCTACAATCTCTTCAGTGGTATAACTCAGCTCCTTTACTTGAACTCTGGTGCATTTTGAAAAAGAAGTGCTGGGCAGTCTGTGAGCTCTGTAGTAAAGCGCAGTACAAAAATATCTTCAAGTACATCTTCAAGCAGCAGACTTAGAAACCTGTCATTTTAGGGAAATACTCTGTTGTCACAACTGCAGCCATTTTATAATGTAGTAATTTTTCTTTCCAACCCTAAGTAATGATACATCATTCTTCAGAATATGCTGTCCCAGAATAAGAACAGTCTCAGGATTAGTTACACGATTCCCATTTATTGAAACTCCTCCATCTGTAATCTTCCGGTACCTTAAAAACAAAACAGAAACAACTGTTAATTGCAAGAGAAAGCTATTTATTAAGAATTGGAAGTTCACTTAGGGTGTGGTTTTGTTTTTTTTTTTTCTTTGTTATTAGATGCATAATTGAATACATTTTAATTCTCTTGCAGTTCACTTCCAGTCCAGGTCAACAGTGACTGAACTTAATCTTAGCCTCTGCTATTCCAGTTCCTTCTGAGAAGGGTAAATACTGTTCTGAGCATTACCCACAAGCACAGGTAAGAACTTACCCACTAGGTCCATCTGGAATGGCATTTGCTTTGCGGCACAAGTCAAGAACAGTCATCCCAGGTTCAAGCATCAGTTCAGCAGAAGTAGCTTGTCTGAAAAGTTCCTGTAGCTCTTGGTCAGACATTTCTTCCAGTGCCTCCACACTGCTGTAATAAAGGGCCTTAGTGCACCTGTGAGAACATAGAGCATTTAAAACACAGAGCTAGTCTTCCCTTCACACAAAGTGCTACTCAACCCATCAAATTCCCCTCCCCATTTTTTAGGGGAGTCCACAAACTAACAGAAATACTTTAAATACACCCCATTTCCTTATTGTACCCTACTGCCCTGCAAGTTTTTTTAGCATTTTCAGTGTATTTTTAAGCCTACAGGACTGTTACATTTTTCTCTTTTAAACATCTAAACAACAACTTAATAGATTAAACTAGTCCCTGAAATGCTATGGAGAGTTACCACAGAAATCTAAAACAAAACTGCTTGATGAATTAAACTTTACCTCTTAGCAGATTCCAGCCCCTCTCTACCATGGACAAGCTTAGTTACTTCTGCAGCCAGTCGTTTCTGAGGGCCCCATTTTTCAGGTTCTTTAGCATGCATTTCCATGATATGGGCAATCTCCTCAAGAGGAAGGAAGGTGAATAGTTTCAGGTATCTATGAGCAGGGAAAAAATATTTTGTCTATATAGCCATCACTGCAGATTTCCTGCCTTTGTCATTCAAACTTCAGTAACTGCACTTAAACGATTCTCAGTCACTTTAAGAAATACATACTAAGATGCTCTGTCCTTTCATTCAAATCTTTAAATCTCACATTTTACTTAATAATATGCCTAGGGTCAAGTCTTCAGGCATAAGATACTGTCAGATGCTTTTATGAAGCTTGTATTCCAATCAACAATTTCCTTTTCTCTTTAAACTGACAGGATTTATTGGAATCGTGTGTCAACTAACAAGGTTTTGTATTTACCCTAGGAGATCCACAATATCCTAATGCAAAATCCCACGGCCAGTCTGTGGCCATCATGGGACAACAGCATACTTGTGTTGGCAAGTATCTCAGCAGGAAGGTTATTTAGGATAATCAAGAATTTAAAGATGTATCCCTAAGCCTACTCTTTACAACAAAGTCCATTTTAATGAGCTGTCAGTCCCATGCAGTGTATTAAAGGTTCCTTTACTGGTAAAGTCTAAATGGCTGAAATATTTTAGTCTTAAGTACCCACATACCCTTCTTTTCAGTGTGAAAGGTGTTGGGGATCAGAACATGGATTTGAATTATCAGGGGATAAACCTTTCTGAGAGGTCAGTAAGTTATAAGGCAGGTCCCAATATGAAAGGGAAGTAGCTCAGATTTAACAGTGCTGTTGAAGTTTAAAGTAAAACAGATTTAGAAAAGAACATAGAGCAACTTCTTAAAATCAATGTAGTAATGTAGTGTACTGAAAAAACTGTGATGCTACAGTACTAAAACTAATATGCCATGTAAGAGAGTCAGCCCACTGGCAGAACAAAATGCATTATGCTTCACTCCTTTCTCATTCCCCTTCTAATTTTCTGATGCATATTTCAGCATATGGAAGTTCCACTATCTTGTCTAGAACCAGTCATGCCTGTTTATTTCATGAACAGTAATAATTAACACATACTTCTCTATGGAGCTTGTGTGGCACATAATTAAATGAAGCTGTTACAGTGAACAGTTGGAATCAGGTTTTATGAACAATGACAAAAAGCAAGATTGAGAAAAACTTACTTTTCAACTACGTTATCTTGCTGTCTGACAAAAAACTGATACAGTTCAAATGGAGAAGTCTTATCCCTGTTGAGCCAGACTGCATTTCCAGCAGTCTTTCCCAGTTTATCGCCAGTAGTACTGGTAATAAGAGGTACAGTAATTCCAAACACATCTGCTCCTGTTGTCCTGAGAAAGAAGAGTCACTGCATGTTAAGAAAAAGAAATCATATTGTGGTAAAGCTGACCAAAATACAAGCATTCTGCAAGATTCTATCCTTGATATAAAGCTGGGGGTGATGGGCAAAAAGATGCCAGAACACTGTTGTGTGAAGAGAGCTTTAGGGAAAAATAACAGCACTCTTAAGTTTTTTAATTCTTTTATATGTATCAAAGACCTTTATGTACTTTAAGTAGTTTATATGTTATATACTGCAACTGTGTCACAATCCTATTTGGTGTGATTACACCAGCATGGGTGTGCTGGCAGACTTGTCTCGATTTTGTCCCATGCTTCGGGGTGTTTGATTTTGGTTCTTGGATTCACTAACACAAGAACCTATTATTTTTCTTAAAAAAAAAAAAATCATATAAACCTGGTCCAAATGTACCTACCTATCAAGCTTATGGTCAGGCCAATTAATTACTCCTCTCAAATCACAGTGATTTGTGTGTGGCCAAATCTCCTGTTGCTTTAGAGACTGTCAGCACCAAGTCGCACAGCATTCTGTCATGGAATCACAGAACTGGTAAGGTTGGGCAAGACCTCTGAGACCGTCGAGTCCAACCTGTGACCGAGCATCACCATGTCACATAGAGCGTGGCACTAAGTGCCATGGGCAAGCTTTCCTTACGCACCTCCAGGGACAGCGACTCCCCCTCCTCTCCGGGCAGTCCATTCCATCGCTGCCCTTCTCTGGACTTGCTCCAGCACATCAATGGTGCTGAATGAGGGGCCCAGGACAGGGTGACAATGACATGCCCGGTCCCGCTGACCACAGCACCGCTGGCACAGCCTGCCCGCTGCCCAGCCCCCGCGCTCCCGCCGTACCTGGTGACGAGCTCGTATCCGGACATGATGTTCCCCATCTGGTCGTGGCCTCCCAGCTGGATGCGGCAGCCGTGGTGCTGGTAGAGGTGCAGGAAGTCGTATGCCTGCAGCGCAGGGTACAGGAATTCCGCCAGGCTCATGCCCTCGGCGCTGCGCAGCCGCGCCTGGCAGCTCTGCCGGCTCAGCAGCGTGCCCATGCGGAGGCGCCCGCCCGCGCCGACCAGGAAGCGGAGCAGCGGCTCGCGGCCGA
>WBNO01013748.1:0-18694 GCA_013400575.1 Peucedramus taeniatus
AAAAATATATATCTATAGATAGATACAGATATATATACAATAAATATATTTTATTTATATATATATAAATCAAACATAGAAAACTGATTTTGTTCCAGTCACAGGTTGGACTTTATGGTATTGGAGGGCTTTTCCAACCTCAGTGATTCTGAGATTTTGTGATTCTGTGAAATCAGACATAGATACAGGCTGAGTTTTCCCCAGATCCTCACATTTCTAGTCAAACTAGGATCAGAACCCAGATTTGAAAGCTTTGGTCTTAATTTAAACTAAACAAAAACCATCAATAAAAGCTTTTGTACAGTTGTGTTGTTTTCCAGGTAGGAATTCCCACGGTTTCCCAAAATTTCCTGTATACAATCAGATATCCCCAAGCCCAACCCATATTTTACTCACCAGAGCCCCACTGCTCAGGAGGATCATGAAGATGATGAAAGTCTCAAACCAATTGTGCTCCACAATTAGGAAACAAGTTTTCCTCAAGGTCCACCACGACTTTCCCAGCCCCTCCTCAATATTGACCTGACAACACTTGCAGCGCTGCATACAGCCTGGAACAGAGACAGGGCACACCTTCACTCAGGAAACACAGGATTTAAGGCAAAACCATTCAATTCTCACTGTCTAGAAGCAGTTTTGATGTCACCAATATGAACCACGCTGAGTGAGTTTTAACATGAGTTAAAATTTTCGCGTTCTTGAGGATTTTAGGGTTGTTTTGCCACTTCTGTGCCTGGGCACCAGAATTAACATCAATTTGGGAACAGATCAGCTTGTTCTACTTGGTGAGGTCCATGCTCTTGAGGAGACAAATGGAAAACTTGCTGATAAAATAACCTTGAACCATTTAAAGCATCTTTGCCATGGGAATTCCTGTAACGGATCGGCTCTCGAAAGACATTGAGGCCAGTTACAGGAAAGGAAAAGTACTCTGCTTCTGAGTACTTAAGGCATCAGCTGCACAAAAATCATCTTGTTCTACTACAGGTCATCTCTGATTCTTTAGAAATTCCCCCTGTGAGGGTGCTGAGGCCCTGGCACGGGTAGCTCAGAGAAGCTGTGGGTGCCCCTGGATCCCTGGAAGTGCCCAAGGCCAGGTTGGACAAGGCTTGAAGCAGCCTGGGATAGTGAGAGGTGACTGCCCATGGCAGGGGGCAAATCTGGATAAGTTTAAGGTCCCTTCCAACACAAACTACTGAATTATTCTATGATCTACATCCTAGCTGCATCTCTGAGAGCTTCACTTTGCAAATTCCTCTGAATTAGTGCACCAGCACCCAAGAATGGCCTTGAGATAAGCCCAGAGCCAGCCCTGATCCAGGCTTGTGGGAGAGGTTTTACAGCAACTCCTGCGAGCCGGAGGGAAGTTTGAGAAGAGGATTCATGTTTACCCTTGAAAGAATTTCCTACCAAGGTTGTTGACACAGAAACCAAGAAAGAAAAAGAGAAACCTGCAATTATTCCAATGAGCACTTTGTTTGTCTCTCGTAACCCATGAGTAAACTTATGAGCTTTGTAAGAATGTAAAAAAGCACGAATGCTACAATAAAAACGGGTTTGAAGCCTTCTGAAAACACAGTGTTGTTTTGTATTGTCTCTGTCTCAACTAAGATGTCACCCCTGTCCCAGGGGGCGACACAAGAACGACACAGAGCAGCTCTGGTGGTAGCAAACTGAAAAAACTCTTTATTAAAACATCTGACTCCATATNCCACGGGCACTTCCTCCACTTCAGGCTTTATATCGATGGTGCTGCCCTCAGAGGAGCTGGTCTCGTCGAGTTTCTGCAGCACAAAACCCCAACCAATCAATACCAAATATTGATCCCAACAAATACCAAACCTCACAATGACTCAGCTGCTTGTTCACCACGTTTACTGTCATGGAAGTTGTTCCCTCACTTTCACCACTGAGATTCTGACCCAGCTTATGTCTCATGATAGCAGGACAGGCAGGAGGAAGTATTTATATTATGAAAGGTGTCCCTGTCCATGGAGGGGGTTGGAACTAGATGATCTTTAAGCTTTCAACCCAGGCCATTCTATAATTATATATATTTTACTATGATTATATATATTTTTTATATTTATATTTTACGATTATATAGATTTTATTCATTTTATATTTTATTTACTATTATATTTATTTTACTATAACTATAGTAAATCTATATCGTATATATATTTAGAATATATAAATATATACTAAATATGAAATTAAATATAAACATATGTAGTATATATAAATATTTAGTATATATAAATATGTAGTATATATAAATATGTAGTATATATAAATATTTAGTATATATAAATATACAGTATACATAAATATATAGTATATTTAGTTATACAATCATTCTATGATTATATAATAAAAATATGCATAAAATAAATGTATATAAGTACTTGTGGCTTTCTACAGAGCTACTAGCACAAGAAATTCTGCTTTGAGTGCAAAGACAACACAAACACACACAACACAAACAAAAGTTTAGTGCTGGAACTACACAGCTCTCCCTGCCAGGAGGTTTGCAGGCACTCACAGTGGGTTAAACAACCCAAACGAGTTTTGAGCCCTCCATCCCACCTCTTTGCTGCCATCGGGATCCGTGTCGCTGCTGAAATCCTCCGTGTTGAGGTTCTCGAAGTCGGACTCCCCCACGGCGATGGGGACCCGCACGGTGAGGTTGGGGTTGTTGATGAAGGACATGTGGTCCTCGTCGATGATGTATTTCTCCACGCTGCTCCCGATGCCGCTGGTGGTGCCGTTGCCGTTCTTGAGGAAATCGATGTCGCGGTTGATGTCGGCCCCGGTGTGGTTGGCGATGCAGTTCACCTTCTTGTCGTACAGCTCATCCAAGGGTTTCACCTCGTCGGCCTCTCTCTGCTTGAAGTGGGCCTGCATGAACTCCCTGACCTTGGCCTTGATCCAGGCAATGCCCTTCTTGATGCGGATCACCGAGATCTGCAGGTTGTTCATCTCCCCGTCGTCGTCCGTGGCTGCTAGGTTGTCCGCGCTGAAGGAGCTCAGCAACAAGGCCAGGAACAGGTTCAGCACCTGGAAGGGAAGAGCTGATGCTGGACTGACACACAAGGGGGGTATTCCCAAAGCTGAGCAGAGCTCTCAGTGCCCACACCCTGCTGATGCTGCGGAGCTGTCTCCAAACAACACTGAAAACCAGCTCTGGTGTCCCACAAACTCATCCAGGTGCCCAGGTTCAAGGTATGAGACCCTGATGCTGCAAAAAGTTCCCTGAACAGGGACCCTGGTGCAGCTCTGAGGAGTCCCAGGGGTCCAGGGCAGGTACAGGGGTCCCTGGATGGAGCCCCTTGCAGGATCTGGACTGCAGATGTCAGAGAGGGATTTAATCCCCACGGGATTTAAACTCAGCCTTACTGATTTAGTCCCGTCTGCCTCAAAGAAAATGGAGGAAATCTTGGCATTTTAAGTGATCATTCCCAGCTCTGTTTCCTTGCCCATATTTAGTGACCATCCCCAGGAGTTATTTTATCAAAACCCTTTGGCAAGACAGGACCTCTCAGAGAGAGCTCACAACTGCTTTGAAGAATTGCGACTGTTCATGTGACTTCATTCTTGCTCACATTTTCCTCCACAGACTTTTCTTCATGAAATTTAAGGCCAGAAGGAACCATCATGATCTAGTCCAACCTCCCACACAACAGGCCGTGCAGTTTCATAGCCCGTTCCTGCACACAACAGCACCTCATGACTGAGCCAGTGGGCAGGTTTTAGAAGAAACCTCCATTCCTCATTTTAACACTTCAGGACCTTCCCCTGTGCACCAAATTATTTCATTTTCTGGCAATTAAAATGCCAGGTTTTGCTTCTTTTAGCTTATTTTTCCTCTCAGGTCAGGTCTGTGCACTTTAACTGAGGCTTTCATACCTTCAGCTCTTCTTGCAAAATGCTTCATTTATGGGTGACTGTTAAAGGTCCTCATCAAGCAAAAAACATCTTTAACATAGTGCTACCAAAATCTGTGGGACTATCAATACATCAAAGGCCAAGAGGGACCTCCACAGAGCAGGAACAGACTCCCAAACCATCACTCCCTCATCCTGGGGGTCTCCCCAAGGCCTACCCCACCCAGAGGCAACCAAGAAAGCCCATCAGTAACCATTTACTGACCACTAAATTTCCGATGACCATGACCATCATGAAGACAATCAAGCACATGGCCTGTCCTGCCACTTCCATACAATCCCACATGGTCTCAATCCACTCCCCACACAACACACGGAAGACAATAAGGAAGGAGTGGAAGAAATCGTGCATGTGCCAGCGGGGTAGCTCACACTCCGGATTGATCTTGCAGACACACTCCTTGTAGCTTTTGCCAAAGAGCTGCATTCCCACCACGGCGAAGATGAACACGATGATGGCCAGCACCAAGGTCAAATTCCCCAAGGCACCCACTGAGTTACCAATGATTTTTATCAGCATGTTCAGAGTGGGCCAGGACTTGGCCAGTTTGAAGACTCTCAGCTACAAAAAAAAAAAAAAAAAAACAAACAGAACAAAACAAATCTTAAACAAAGAGGAAAATAAAGCAGAACTTCCTAGACAACAACCATCTTGTGTTTTACATGAAGGTAAGTCCATGCTTCTGCTACTGAGATTACAGGGAGCAGAGAATGCTTAGCCTTTCTGGAAATTTGGGCTTGAGTATTTTGTACTTATTTACTCCTCACACACTGATCTCCCTTCCCAAAGGAAAAGTCACCCTTCCCTGCCCAAATGCAAAAAGCTGCTGCTCAGATCTCATAAATAGCAGTCATGAAGAAAGAAGAGACTATAAAAAATGGCACCACTCCATCTCTGTCCTCCCCAAACCCAGAAAAAAGTGGATCTTCCTTTGTCCTATGTAAAAGGGAAAAATTCCTTATGTGAGGGGAACAGCTGGAGCTGTGTCAGGGAAGGGATAATTTGGATATTGGGAAGAGGTTTTTCCCTGGCTGGGCACTGAGCAGGGTCCCCAGGAAATGGTCACTGCCCCAGGGCTGCCACAGCCCAAAGGATGTTTGGACAACACTCCCAGGGATGCCCAGGGTGGGACTGTTGAGCTCCTGTGCAGGGCCAGGAGCTGCACTGGATGCTCTTGTGGGTCCCTTCCAACTAAGGACATTCCATGATTCTGTGATTCTAAGCTTTGTGGTAGGTCCATGATAATAACACTGAAAAAGAGCTGGAATATGGAATACCAATCGGAAAGATCGCAGCACGGAGAGTCCTTCCACATCTGCCAGACTCAGCTCCATTAAACTCAGGGAGACAATAAACCCATCAAAGATGTTCCAGCCTTCTTGAAAATAATAGTATGGATCCATTGCAATGAGCTTCAGGAACATTTCTGCTGTGAAAATCCCAGTGAAAACCTGGAGTGGGGAGAAGAGACAGACAAAGAACAGGCAAAGAGTCATTTCTGGCTTATTTTCTGATCTTAAGGCTAAATCTCAATAATGCAATTGATTCACAGTCCAAGCCCACATCAATAATCCAGGCATCCCAGCAGCAGCAGCTCTGTGGGGAGTATTCACCAGACTTCCTTACCAGATTTCCTACAGAGAGCACGTGCTCGAACTCGGGGGTCATGGGGTGGTGCTCCATGGCCATGAACAATGTGTTCAGCACGATGCAGATGGTGATGGCCAAGTCAACAAAAGGATCCATGACAATTAAGTTCACAATCTCCTTCAGCTTCATCCAATATGGGTGGCATTCCCAGATCAGGAAGGTATTGGCAAATTTGTACCAGCAAGGGGGACACTTCCTCTGGGACTCTTCCAGCTCTGCAGGTACAAAACAAAACAGAGTTCAGGCTTCATCTCTGAGGCTGAAGAATTACAAAACTGTGAACTTTGTGAAAATGGCCATGGAGATGACACGAGAGAAGAGCTGGGTCAAGTTTGTGGGCAGGCTGGACATCAGGGAGAAATCCTTCATGGAGAGAGGGGTCAGGCTTTGGAAGGGGTGCCCAGGGAGCCTTGGAGCGCCCATCCCTGGGCATGTCCAAGGAATGACAGGATGTGGCACTCAGTGCCCTGGGCTGGGGGACAGCCTGAGGATTTGGAGCTCTTTTCCAGCCTCAAGGACTCTAGGATTCTGGGATTTCATGATTTTACTGAGCTCCATGACTTCTCCTTTGTCCCTACACAACACCTGCACCAGGTCACCACAACTGCAGCCCTAACCCTGTGCTGCAGCCCCACCAGGATGATTCAATGCAAATTATTCCAAATGAAGGGCTATATTTAACTTGGAACTGATCAAGGTAAAGCAGTTAAAACCAAAGTTACAGATTCCAAACTGCCTTTGCTGCCAGTTTTTAAATAACTGAGATGAATTCTGTGCTGAACACAGACACGGTCTAAAAGAGGAAAGAGGTGACATAATCCTGCAAAGGATTTTCAACAGGAATAACCTGATTAAGACTAACTACATCCATTTACAGAAATCAAACACAAAATGCTGTGTCCATTTCTTTTTTTTTTTTACATTGGCTTATCTCAAGTGCTTAGGGAAAAAAAAATACAAACGAGGAGCTGCCCCCACTTGTTGACTTGCTGGTTCCAGTCAGGCCGTGCAGCTGTGCACCCTCACCTTTTATTTTTTATGGCAAGGGAAAGGACCACTGTGCTCTCCTTCCCATTGGTTCTCTGGTTGCTTAGTATTTAGTTGCCTTGGAATTTCTGAAGTTAAAAAGAGGCCCGTGGCACTGGAGCCCGTAGGCGTTTGCGCAGGAGGGGAGCGGCAGCAAAACCCTGCTCTGTTTCTAAGTATATTTAGTTTTCCTACAATTTTATTGCAGGAGACAGCAGGAATTTGAGATCATCAACTGCATGTGGCTGCTGTTCATGAATTCTTGCTGGCTCCTGCATGACATATTGGGAAATCTCATCTCATCTCCATGTGCTGTCCATTCCAGAATCCCCACCAGCCAACAGCCCCTTTCTCTTCTGACAGCTGTCACATTGCAGCTCCCAGTGCAGCTCCAAGCCTTCTCTCCCATGGACTGGAGCAAAGGAAGGTCTCTCCAGTGCTTGGAGATGACAGAAGACATCAGAACACCAGTGCCTGACACTGCCTTACTCCTCTGATCTCCACACTGCATTCTCTTCATCGTAAATTTACAACTCTTTGCTGCCCTTACCTCCATCTCTATGCAATCTGGATGCCAAACCCAAGTAAAATAAAGTCTAATAAATATTTCTTTATTAATAAAGACCCAAAAGAAGCAGATTTAGGCAAAACCATGCATGAATATCTACTTCTCTAAAGCAGGGGGAGCTCAATTCCACTAGACCAGGTTGCTCCAAGCCTTGCCCAACCTGACCCTGGACACTTCCAGGAATGGGGCAATTTCTCTGGGCAACCTCACCCTCATAGGGAAGAATTCCTTCCCAATATCCCATCCAACTCTGCCCTCTCCCAGTGGGAAGCCATTCCCTGTGTCCTGTCCCTTCAGCCCTTTGTCCAAAGTCTGTCTCCAGCTCTCTTGAAGCCTCTTCAGGCACTGGAAGGGGCTCAAGGGTGTCCCTCTAATCCCCAAATCACACCTACCCTCAACAAGGGTGTTGGTCAACCCAGTCATGACACTGTTGGTCCGATCCTTCCTTCCATAGGACGCGTTCACCTGATCCATTGAGACCAAGAGGGACCCACCAGGCTTCTTCCTGATTTCGATCTCAGTGGTACCCTGAAAAATTCAGATGGTGATTAATGCAGACTTGAGTCTTCTCTCTTACCCACCCTCAGCCCAGAAATGCAGCACTCAGTCTGCATTTCCATATTCTGTATTTTCTATATTCTGTGTATCCCTCTGTCCTTCCCACCTTCCTGCAGCATATAAGTGGTCAAACCAAAACGCAAGCCCTTTTTTCTGCTGGATCAGTGCTCTGCAGCCTTAGAAAAATTACAGACTGTATTTTAGAGAACATTTCTAATTACATAAAATGTCATTAATTCTCTGTACTAGAACCAAACAGATGGGCATGCTGGCCAGACCATGCTGACCTGACCATGCTTGTCTCATCATGGTGGTCAGACCAGACCATGTTGGTCAGACCATGCTGGTCAGACCATGCTGTGATCAGACCATGATGGTCAGACTAAGCTCAGCAGACCATGCTGGTCAGACTATGCTTGTTTCACTGTGCTGGTCAGACCATGCTCAGCAGACCATACTGGTCAGACCATGCTCATCTGACCATGCTGGTCAGACCATGCTTGTTTCACCATGCTGGTCAAACCATGCTCAGCAGTCCATGCTGGTTGGACTATGCTTGTTTCACTATGCTGGTCAGACCATGCTGGTCAGATCATGCTTGTCTCACCATGATGGTTAGACCATGCTTGTCAGACCATGCTTGTTTCACTGCGCTGGTCAGACCATGCTTGTCTCACCATGCTGGTCAGACCACCCTTGTCTCACCATGCTGGTCAGACCACGCTTATCTCACCATGCTGGTCAGACCATGCTCAGCAGACCATGCCGGTCAGACCATGCTGGTCAGATCATGCTTGTTTCACCATNCATACTGGTCAGACCATGCCGGTCAGACCACCCTTGTCTCACCATGCTTGTCAGACCATGCTTGTTTCACTGTGCTGGTCAGACCACGCTTGTCTCACCATGCCGGTCAGACCAGACCCCACTCAGCATCTACCTCGGGCAGGATGCGGCCACCAGGCATGCTGGAGGGCGGCCCTCCGATGAGGGACACGACGCCGTTGCAGTCCACGGTGCTGTTCCTCTTGATGCTGCGGCGCAGCGTGGGGAAGATGCGCGAGGAGCGGCTGCCCTGGCTGTAGCCGCTGTAGCCGCTGTAGCTGCTGCGCCGGTCGCGGCCGCGGATGGGGATGAAGAGCGAGTCCCTCCTGCCCTCGCTCTCCTCCACCGTGCTGTGCTCGTCGTCGGCAAACTCGTTCTCCGAGCCCGGGTCGCGGAAACGCCCCTTGTAGCTGAAGATGCTGCTCTTGCTGTTGTGGCGGGAGAGGAAAGGGGAGCCCGGGATGCTGAGCAGAGACTGGGGGAGGAGGGGGAGGACAGAGTGAGTGCTGCAGCGTGGCAGCAGCTCTCTGGCCGCTCAGAGAAACACACAACTTTCCCAGGCATGGCTCTGGGAAAGGCTGTGAGATCAGAGAAAAGAATGAGAAACAATTCTTATCTTGGCGCACCTGGTGTTTGTGAACACGTGGAATGTGTTATGGAGAACTGTTTACCAAAGGGTGGTTTCTTAATTAGCCAGTGGTGGTGATGTTTTGACTGGAAGACCAATTAGGTCCAGCTGTATCATAACTGTCTATAAAAGTATGGGTTTCTTAATAAAGAAAATAATCAGCCTTCTGTAATACATGGAGTCTATGTCAATTATTACCCAGTGGGGTCCTGTTTGCTGTGACATTGCAGTAAGGTGGAAAAATTTTACAGAAAGGCCTCTCAAAATCAGGCCTTCCCTGGCTGATTTTAGAAGTCATTTCTTCTAAACCAAGCCAGCATTTGGCAGTTCCCACGTGATAATCCTGTTGTGAGCAGTTCATTAACAAAACAAATCTATTCCTGGGTCAGAAACAACTGGCACCTGTATAAACTGTTTAGATGGAAACTACACTGTCAGACTTAACACTACACCATTAGATAGAAAAATGAAAATTATCTTTCACAAACAACCTTCCCTGCATGTACACAGCGAGGGTTTGAGTGATCAATCCATACAGCATAACAACTTTTATTGACCAATAAGTAACTGGCAAGGAACTGTATAAAAACTGAGTTATGTGAATAAAAAAAGAGCTTTTTCCACCATGAAGAAAATAGAGGCCCATGTGCTTTACTCCCACAGTGAGGAAGATGGACACAAAGCATTGCTGGGGTGGTTTCCTACAATCACTCAATGGTTTGGTTTAGGAAGGACCTTGAAGATTGTCCAGTTCCACCCCCTGCCATTGAGGGGTGGAAGAACTGCCTCCAGCTGCTCCAAGCCCTGTCCAACCTGGCCTTGGACACTTCCAGGAATGCAGCAGCTACAGCTTCTCTGTGTCAGGGTCTCCCCGCCCTCACAGGGGGAAATTTTCTCCCAGTATCCCATCCAGCTCTGTCCTCTGCACTGGGAAGCTGTTGCCCCTTGTCCTGCCACTCCAGTTCTCTGTAAATGGTTTCTGTCCATCAGTTTCCCTCCCTCTCCAGGCCTGCACAGACATCACCCCCCCACCTCGCTGGCTGCACTGTGAGAGCTGCTCACTCCTGGCTGGTTGAGCTGTCTCAGTGGAGGAGTTACCTGGCTGGATTCCTCAGGAACAATTCCTGCCAGGGGAAGTGTGTGTGAGAGTCATCAGCTTGGGCCCTAAGTGTTCTCCTGACCCAGCACACAGTTTAGGGCAGTGGGCAGAACCCTTGAGGTGCTGACAGCAATCTGAAGCAGAATATTATCCTGACCTCAAGCAACCACAAACATTAGTGAAGGAACAGAAAACTACCTGGTTCATGATGGAAAATTTCCTTCCCAGCCTGTTATCCGGCAGCCTGAACGCTTTCCTCCTCATGCCATCCTCAGATTCTGACTTGAACACCTTCTCATTGTCACACTTCTCATCTCCTTCCGACAGCTCCTTGTCCTTCCGCTTCTTCCTCCTGTTCCGACGCTCCTTGGCACTCTTGGAACTGAGTTTGGAAATCTCTGAGGAGCTCCGAGACATCCTCCCCCCACCATCATCTTCCACAGCATCTTCAGACACCGTCCCTGCCGAGGTGACCATGGCAGCAGCCTGAGGGTGCAGGCAAGGCAAGGAAAAATAAATCACAATTTTCCACCATTAATGCTCCATTTTCTGCTTTAAGAAAGAGTTTGGCTTAATGCATCTGAGTAAAAGACTTTGGGGCAGGACTGAGATGTTTTTTCTCTCCTTGGAAGAAACTTGCAGCCAGAATTTGTTAGAATTTTTACAGTCTGCTTGTGCAGGTAATAAACTCAGCTTCTCTAGCAACCTGAGCCAGGGTCTCACCACCCTTACAGAGAGGAATTTCTTTTTTTCTCACCTGTGCTTCTTCCTGCTGCTTTTTCAATTGTTCCAACATGGCCTTGAATTCTGCCTCCTTCTGCTCTGCCTCCTCCAGGGTGGCCTGGTTCTGCTCTTCATAGGCCATGGCCACCACAGCCAAAATCAGATTCACCAGGTAGAAGGATCCCACAAAGATCACCAGCACAAAGAAGATCATGTAGGTTTTTCCTGCCGCTCGTAAAGTCTGGAAGTGGAAGAGAAAGGCAGAGGGATTAGAAAAGGGAAAGGGAAGCAACCTCAGGCTTCCCTGACATGAGATGCATGAGCTGATCCCAAGTTTCTTGACCTGAATGTTTCTAAGAAAATCCAGCAGTGCTGAATATTCCACAGCTCAGCATTTTCCCTGCAGAGAGCTGAGACACTGCACATTCCTTAACCATGAACACAAAAGGTGACATCCACCTTCTTCCCTTAAGGGAACATCCAAACTGAAAAGAATTCAGAGGCACAGTGTGAAACCCAATGCTCAGACTCCCTTAAAACAAACCAAATCAAGAAAAAGCTGCTTCAGCAAGGTCCCCAAATCACCCTCAGGTCAGGAGAAAACTCTCTGCCCTCCAAAGAGCCTGAGCACCCTCTTGTGAGCACAGCTGAACACCCACAGCCTCCTGCAGGCAGTGCTAAGGCTCCTCCCACATTAATTCACAGCTCAGCTGGACTCACTATCCCTTCTGGACTTAAAGTCCAACACCTGCTGACAGGTAATGTCCCCTTCCTCCCCCCAAAAAATCTCACTGTGAAGCTTTACTTGCACTCTTTTTTAGAGAAGGAATAAAACAAAGCTTCTCACATTTCCCTTTCCTGTTTTACCCTCGAATTCTCCCCACCTACAACACCAAAGCAAAGTGTTTACTCACTAATTGATACAAGTTTTCCCAGAAGTCCTGAGTCATAAGGCGAAATAAAGCCAGAAAAGCCCAGCTGAAGGTGTCAAAGCTCGTGTAGCCGTAGTTGGGGTTCCGTCCTGCCTTCATGCACGTGTATCCCTCTGGACATTGGCTGGGGAGGGACAACAACCAGTTCAGGGCTCTCCATGCTCACTGCCAGCACTCTCCCAACAAACAGCAGCTCTTTCCATGTCATTTAAGGACAGCAAACAAGGAGACAGGATTTCAGGAAAGCCCTGCTCTCCATGTCCTGTGGAAATGAGACGCTGCAAGGCGCAGCTTTTCCCTAAGCCTGAGCCCAAGGCGGGAGCTTGGGCTAGAAGGGTCTTCAGAGCTGAAGGTCGGGGTGGAAAACCAACAGCACGTGGCAAGTTCCCATTTCTGAGCCTTCATCCACCCTTCTCTGATTGGAATCAGAGGGAAATAATGCCACTGGCAACTATTGGTGGCCACAGCTGCCTCCTGACAGGGAAAATGTCCCTTAGATTGCATCAGCAACGGACTCATAATTAAGTTAAGAAATTTGAAACCTGGTGAAATAACACCAGAACCAACAGTGAAAATGACAGGGAACATTCCAAAGGTTTTGCCAGCTTTAACATCAGGGATAACTGATTGTTAATGAAGCTCAACACTCACCCTGCATCTGAGCTGTTACCACACAGCAAAGGGTCGGGGGCGCCAGGAATGATATAAAAATTTGCTGAAGATGAAAAAGAAGTGGTTAAATTCACACACATATGGAGTTAGGGGTTTTAATAGACTATAACACTCTTAGAACCTTCACTTAAAAGCCCCCCAAAAGCACTGCTGAGAAACCTATCAGTAAAAATATGTTTCGGACAAATTATTTAGCTAAAAGAGCACATCCAAACCCTTCTAAAGGATGAACTCAACCAGGAAATGTCTCAATAAGGTCAGATCCAGAAAAAAAAAAACTGAAAAACTTCTGCACGTGAGGTTTTCAGTGTGAAAACCAGGCACACCACAGCATGGGCCATGTTGGAACTCCTGCATTGAAACAAGTCAGGAGGTTTTAGGGAGCCTCACTGCAGAAATACCTACACATATTGTTGGTGTATTCCTCCCAGTCGAAGCCCCTGGAGCCATTATCCAGGAAGGTCTCGTTCACATTAATTGGCCAAATCACACACTTGTTCCTTAAATTGCCCATGAACAGCTGGAGCCCAATGAGGGCAAAGACACTGAGACAGAAAACTGTCAGGATCATCACATCCGACAGCTTCTTCACAGACTGGATCAGGGCACCCACGATGGTCTTCAAGCCTGTGGAGAAGGAAACAAGACTAGAAATCACTCCTGTAGAAGGAAAACATACTGAGAATCCAGATTAATACAGTACCTTAGAGTGACTATGGTGGGAAAGGTTGTGGCTATGAATGGTGAAGGTTCCTGGGAACACGCGTGTGTGGGCAGGAATTCCAGCCAGTACAACACTGGGATGGAGGCAAGGAATGGTCAGAACCAACCAAAATCCCAACATTTGTCCCTCAGAGGGCCTGAGCCTCGCAGCAGGACTGCAGAACGTGGGGAATCACTTCCCCACCACACAAGGTTTGTCAAATGAGGATCAAATTGGGATTTGCTGCCACAAAAATCCTCGTGGACACGTTGAGCCGTGTTCGAACCGAGCTCGCTGGCACAGGCTGCAACAACTCACAGAGATCAAATACCTTTAACTCTCCACTTCTTGGGTTTCTCCTGCTCAACTGAACTGTCTCAGCACTTCCCTTCCCTTGCAGGAGCAGAATCTGCCCTTTCAGAGGAGGCTTTGGTTACAGCCAGGGCAGGGTTTCACCCACAGCATCGGTGCTTTGGGATTTACTGAGGCCACTGGGATCATTAACAGGCTCAGGACCAAAAGAAGATATTCCAAAATGAATCCTGCTGGTTTCCCACACCAGTCTGGTCCATGAGAGGCAGAACTCACGAGTGGGGAGAACTCAGAATTAATTTCTAGGCAACAGATCTAAACTAGCTACAATTTTGGATGCAGAAACAGCACTGAATTAGGCCCCTTTAATCAGGATGATTCTCTGGTTTATAAACGAGCAGTGAAGGGAGGAGAGAAAAAAATAATAATAAAACACAGCTGGATTTGGAGCCAGTCAGTTCCAAGGTTCCAGCTGAGACCACATGAACATTTTGCAATAAATCCTGGACCAGAAACCTTGGTCCCTTCCAACCTCTCCTTCTACAAAACTCTTGTAGACCAACAGAGGTCAGACCCATCCCAGGAACATAAAGATTCCAAAACAAACAGTTGCAGACACATTCCTTATAAAGGAACTCTATTTTGAAGTATCATTTACTCCCATTATCCAAACTTTCCATGGATTTTCCAAGGCAGCAGAGCAGGATTTTGCTGTTGTGGCAGACACATCACCCCCAGCACCTCTTGCCATGCTCATCCCACGGCTCTGCTCTGCACATGCACCCACGGGCATCAGCACCTGGGCTCCTGCTTTGGATGCTGCTCTCTCTCAGGTGTGCCAGGAGAAATTTGGAACCAGAAGAAGACTGGCAGCAGGAGAGATCCCAGTCCAAGGACTGGGAACACTTCAACAAACACAACTCCAGCCACTTCCAGCTGCAGCCACCACCCTGTGATCCATGGGTCCAGGTTTCCCTGGATCCTGTGGAATGCAGCTGTGACCCAAGTGTGTCCCCACGTGGCAATTAAAATATAAGAACTCAAGTGCCAGTATGGAAAATTTCTTGAAACCATCATGGTTTTCCACCAAAAAAGACCAAAGGGATATTTTGGTGGTTTAGCTCATGGGTGTCACAGTTTGCTCCAGTCACACAGATCCATAAAGGCCAGGGAATTTTGTCCATGGCATGTCAAATTCTGGTGGTATTTCCTGTTTTTATCTTGTCTCAAACACACCTTAATTCCAGTTATTGACAGAAGGTGTAGATGGCACTTGAAACACTAAAATGAGCTTCTCAGTAGCTCAGCACAGAGTTAAAATTCCCATTCCATGTGCTGAAGCAGAAGGGGAGCCCCTTCAGATTTTGAGTGTATTCTAAAATCACTTTTTCCTTGTGAAATGATAGTAGTAAACCCATAAAGAGCACTTTATGTTTTCATATTAAATAACCCCAAAGGCCAATTATTCAAATGCTTTACATTCCTCCTGCTGTCACAAAATGGAGGGGCCAAGATTTGTGCTGCAGAAACATACCTGGACAACCCTCCCCCAAAACCAGATACAAAATCCCAAAGTTTTGCCATTTCAGGTATGTTCAGTGTCCCCAACACCCAAACAGGATCCCCTTGGTTGTGTGTGGCAAATCACCCCTTTTATTCAATCAAAATATGCAGCAAATTGTCCCTCTAATAAAAATTACATTAAAAATGTGCTGAACTTAGCAGGGCTCAGCCCCAACCCTTGCCATTTGAAATAAAACTGTAAGTTTTGAATTTTATGGAGAGAATGATCCAAAACTGAGCTGTTCTGCTCCCCTCCATGGGAACACAAGGCATGCTGTCACCCAGCCAGCTCCTTAAAGCTGCATCATCTCCATGTTGCTACAATTAAGAAAGCAAAACACAGGCAAAAAACTGGTTTTAACATCAATGCTTCTCCTCTGAGCAAGCCAGAGCTCTCTGGAGCAGGCTGAGAGAACGACAACCACCCCTCAGACCACTGCTCACAGCAATCCCCAAAGGTCTTCTGCTCTTAAAAGTCACCAAACATGAAGGGAGGCTCAGTAGGAACATCACTCCAGCATGTTCTCACTGGGTGCAGGGAAAGCAGGTGCCATGTAGGAGCATCACCACCACCACCATCATCATATCATCATCATCATCATCATGCACAACAGGCAGGTACAGCTGATGGGGTTGGCAGTCTGGGATGGGACAAAAGGGATGTGCCCTACAATTCCACAGGCTGGTCCCTGGCAGCCTGAGAAAGAAGCAGCACTGCAGGATCAGGGAATGCATGAGGGAACAAACCACAGAGGAACTGAGAGCAAACTCATCGAGGAGTTGTTCTGAGTAACAGGTAGAGCACCTGGAAACCAGAAAGCTGGAGGTGTCTGAGTGCCTGTAAGACCTGAGCCTTGAGCCTGACCTCAGAATTAGGGGCACTTTTGAGAAACCACGTGCATGAAGCTTTTCTGTATAAGAATTCAGGATCAGGAAGTGTTCCAGGCCAGGCTGGACAGAGCTGGGATTAAACTGGTCTAGTGGAAGGTGTCTGTGCCCATGGCAGGAGGAACAAGATGAGCTTTAAGGTCCCTCCCAACCCAAACCAGACTGGAATTCTGTGATTCTCAGTCCAAATGTCTCCATGGTGTCTCAAAGGAAGGGCCACTGCTCACCCTGTGGCATCCAGCTGAGTTAAAAGTCCAGAAGCAGCTTTGGGAAGGTTGGTCCTGACAAGTCCAGCTCTGGGGTGGCACAGGAAATGGGTAAAAAGGTTTTATTCTTGATTGGGTTTTGCTCTGTTGCTTTAAAAAACTATTCTTAAAGCAACTCCAAAAACACTAACAGGGCAAGTCCCTGAGCCAGAAACTGCTCAGCCTGAGGAGGAGCCTAATCCTTTTCTTCTAGAGTTAAGCTTTAAAGCCTGGCTTTAGTCTCAGAGATCAGTACAAAATGTGCATACAAAGGGACAGAAAAGTATGGAGCAACAGCCTGTTCATCCCATAATTTGATGGCCCAGGAGCCTTGATTTCAAACTGTTTTGTTACACAGACTGCAAATCCCATCCAAAAAATCCCAGTGCCATTTCTGAGGAATGAGCAGTGCAGGAGGGGAGGGGAAATACAGAGAGGAGACACACACAAGCCCAGCCTTTAATGCTGAATGGTTCTCACCTGGAATTACAGAGATAGTTTTCAAAGCTCGGAGAACTCTGAAAGTTCTCAATGCTGAGACATTCCCAAGGTCCACAAACTCTGTGACATATCTGCAATGAGGGAGGTCACACACAAAAAACACAATGACAATACACACACCAAAATAAAACAACAACTACAGACAAAGCAATACATCACTCACAGGGGCCTGTACCCGACAGCTAAACACCAACCGGGGCCTTACCTGGAATTACAGAAATAGTTTTCAAAGCTCTCAGAACCCTGAAAGTGCGCAGAGCTGAAACATTGCCTAGGTTTACAAACTCTGTTATATACCTGCAGAATTAAACCAGAGTTAATGGCACCGTTGGGGTCACCTTCCTTTGTATAAATTGTCTGCTTGTAGGAAACAGCTTGTGATTTAAAACGCTTCAGAACTGGCATTGAAAAGAGAGGGAGAGACAAAGGTGCAGGGGTAAAATGTGGATTAAGTCTCTCTGCTCCTCAGCCAGCTCTGCCCAGGTACATGGTTGGATACTCATCCTCACCTGGAATCATGGAGTGTCCTGAGCTGGAAGGGACCCCAAGGATCATCCAGTGCAGCTCCTGGCCCTGCACAGACACCCCAACAATCCCACCCTGGGCATCCCTGGAGGTGTTGTCCAAACTCTCCTGGAGCTCTGGCAGCCTCGGGGCCGTGCCCATTCCCTGGGGAGCCTGGGCAGTGCCCAGCACCCTCAGGGAGAAGAATCTTTTCCTGATCTCTCTCCCCTGACAGAGCTGCAGGGGTTCCCTGGTGTCCTGTCCCTGTCACAGGGAGCAGAGATCGGAGCTGCCCCTCGGGATGAAGCTGCAGCCCCCAATGAGTCTCCCCTCAGTGTCTTCTCCAGCTGAACAGACCCAGAGTCCTCAGCCACTCCTCCAGACCCTCTCCCATCCCCTTGTCCCTGCTTTGGACCCTCTCCAACAGCTTCAGATCTTTTTGATGTTGTGGTGCCCCAAACTTCACACAGTCCTAGAGAGAACTTGAAACTTTGAATCTCTACAGAAGAAGGCAATTGTAAAAATGCCAAATATTTGAGGAGATTTGGTGACACCACCATGAACAACCTGGGCTAGTGGGAAATGTCCCTGCCCATGGCAGGGAGTGGAATTGGATGAGCTTTAAGGTCCCTCCCAATCCAAACCAATCCATGATTCCATGATTGTACCTCAGATCAGAGGTTTCAGGTATATTAGCTTCACTTCATATTTTTTAAGAAAACATAATCATCTTCTGCTTTGATTAACATCCTTCCATTTAATTAGCATCCTTCATTTTAATTAGCATCCTCCATTTTTAATCCTTTATGCTTCAATGTCTGTTTGTGAGCCATAGGCAGGTTTGATTCTCTTTTTCCAAGCAGATAAACCCAAGGTACACAGGGGAGAAGAGGCTTAGTGCAAAGTAACAGGGTTGTATTTTACCCCAGCTTACAGAATATTTCCTCTGTGCTGTGTGGGGAGAAACTTGGTATGAAAAAGCAAAGAAATGCTCAACATTCAAGTTTTTTCCTGCTGCAGAAAGGCCTCAAGGGCTTCAAAAAACTCTTAGTGTGGTTTAAATAATGCCCTTGACACAAAAAGGATTGTACCAGAGCCTACAGGCAAAGCCTGGCCTCTGGAAAGGAAAGGGTTACAAACACCAGTGAGGGATTTGGGACATTCCTTGCACACCAATGCCCTGGGCCCTTTAAAGCTGGTGGGATGAGATTTGGTAATTTCTGGAGAAATTTAGGGATTGAAAATTCCCAGATGGGATTTGGTCTGTGTGCACCCACACTGGGAGTTCACACTGGGCACAGCAGATCCCCACCTGCTCTGGGGTAAAACTCAGGTGTTGGGAGCTGCTG
>WBNO01013751.1:1742-14763 GCA_013400575.1 Peucedramus taeniatus
GTTTGGGGTGATGCTGGTGGCACTGGATGATCCTGAAGGTCCCTTCCCACCTTGGTGATCCTGTGACATCCCATCTTGCCCTGGAAAGCTGTAACACTCTCCTAACTAGATCTGGAAGGTGGAGAAGGGCCCGGATGGAAAAGCCATCGTGGAGTTCCTGTCCAACCTGGCGCGCCACACCAAGGCCGTGAACGTCGTGCGCTTCTCGCCCAGTGGGGACATCCTGGCCTCAGGAGGGGATGGTGAGAGCTGCTTCTCCTCTGTCTCATCCAGCATCATTTTGAAGTTAAACTTAATGAAATCCACCTGAATGAACAAAAGGGAGTGGGAAATGAAGCAGCTTGCTCTGGTTTCCTCTACAGATGCTGTCATTTTGCTGTGGAAGCTGAATGACAGCAAAGAGTTGGAGCCGTTGGTTTTTCAGGATGAAGATGAAGCTCAGCTCAACAAGGAGAACTGGGCAGTCATTAAAACTTTGAGGTAATTTTTTATTTGGTGAGTTTGGTTTTCTTTTCAGTGTTTTTGTTTTGTCAGTGGTTCTTACCATGTGTACTTTTCAGTGTGTGTAGAACTGCAGTGCTGTCTATAGTTTGCTCTGATATTAATCCTGTTAACTCCCTGTTCATGGGACTCAGAAAAAGGAGGGAGAGGGACATTTTAAATAATCAGGTGGTGACAGGACAGGGGGCAATTAAGCTGAAGGAGCAGTTCCTGGCAGCTGCTGAGGTTGATTTTAGAAGAGTTGCAGAAGTGCTTGAAGCACCAGCAGGAGTTTTTATTTGCCTCTTGATATTTTTTTTAACTTAAAAATCCATAAAACTCACATGTACACATAGCTTTTAATTTTAAAATTATTCATTGGTTTCTCCTGCCTTCTAGAGGCCACTTGGAAGATGTGTATGATATCTGTTGGACCTCAGATGGAAATTACATGGCATCTGCTTCTGTGGATAACACAGCAATCATGTGGGATGTCAATAAAGGTAAATGCTGCAGTTATCCCCTGGAATTCCAGATCTGCTGGAAGTGCCTCATGGCATTTCACCCCCAAAAAATGGGAAACATATTTTTTGTGATTGTTTTTCTGTGTGATTTTCTGGGTTTGTGAGGCCCCTCTATAAACAGATAAAAAATATTCTCAGGCCAACAGAATTGACACCTGAGGAATCTGTTCACCTTGGTTTATTTAGGAAATAACATCACAGATTTTTTACCCCCCAAAACTCTTGCACAAACTTCTTACTCCACTTTTTGGTGTTGTGCAGCATGGCCTGAGCTCTGTTTGTGTCTTCCTTTTGAAAAGCTATTTATTTTCTTTGAAACTTGTCAGCTTCTGGTATTTCTTTGCAAGAAAGCAGCACTTAAATAATAGGAAAAATCCCACCTGTGGCCAGTATTTAACAAAGTATTTCTAAAATTCTCTGTAACTTTGTCTCATCAATGTTTTGGCTCTGAGACCTTCCCTTGTGGAACATCAGTGGAGTCAGAGAGCTCCTGCCTTTGCTAATATTAATCTAATATTAATGCTAATTAATTATTAACTTTGTAGTGAACAAACCTTTAACTGGCACTTTAAAAGCAACTTTTGCTGATACTCTTATCAGCTACCATCCAATTAACATATAATTATTTTCCTACATTTTGAAGCATTTTTTTGTCTTGTTTTATGTCTGAAATGTTTGGAAACACATTCGAATTTATGATCTGAAAGCTGTTTGTAATTTCAGGACAGAAAGTTTCAATATTTAATGAGCACAAGAGTTATGTCCAAGGAGTAACCTGGGATCCTCTGGGCCAGTATATTGCAACCCTGAGTTGTGACAGGTGAGCTGTTGGTCTGAGTGTTTTCCTGAATATTCCTTTTTCCAGGAGGATGAATTAAAAGGAAGTATGCCAGATAAACATGAGGTTTTGTTTTATTCACTTTGTTATGTGAGCAGGTTGATGTGAAAGTAAAATGATATTTTAGTTAATTTTTTGGCTTGTGGTAAATAGTTCCTGCAGCGTCTCTTAGCAGGAAACAAATGTTTGTAGGAATCTTCCCTTAGAAATTAAGTTTTTATGTTATTGATCATTATTGATAGTCTTAAGAGAGTGCTGCATGGTTGTGTTAATGAGCTGATAAATCCTTGGGGATGGAGCAGCCTGGGACAGTGGAAGGTCCCTGCTCAAGGCAGGGCTGGAATTAAATGAACTCTAAGGTCCCTTCCAGCCCAAAGCATTCCATGATGATATGACTGATGGAGATGTATAATTGTTTTTAAGGTGAGTTCCCACTCTTGAAGAACCCACAGTGCAGGTAGGAACAGCCTAGCAGTTCCCTGTTTCCTAATTCCCTTATTCATCCATAAATCCATATGCTGGGACTTCCCAAACCTTGTGGAGTCCAAGAATTGTGAGGGGTTCGTTGGTTCTGTAGTCATTAAAACACATCTCTCTCTAGTGGTGTCTCGTGAGGAAAATTTTAATTAATGGTTAATTGGTGGTCCACATTTATATTTTGAGGTGCTGACTGAGAAGGGAGATCCTGGGGCATTTTTGGGAAACTTGGGTAAAAGGAAGCCATTCATAGGAAAGGCTGGCAGAGCTGGGATTGTTCAGCTGGAGAGGAGAAGCTTTGGGCTGAGCTCAGGGTGGCCTTGCAGGGCCTGAAGGAGCCCCAGGAAAACTGGAGAGAGACAATTTCATAGAATTTACAGAATTCACAGAATGATTGGGTTGGAAGAGCCCTTCAAGATCATCGAGTCCAACCCAGTCCCAACAGCTCAACTCAACCCTGGCACCCAGTGCCACATCCAGGCTTTGTTAAACACACCCAGGGATGGTGACTCCAGCACCTCCCCGGGCAGAACATTCCAGAACTTTCTCACCCTTTCTGCAAAAATCTTCTTCCTGATATCCAACCTCTATTTCCCTTGGTGCAGCTGGAGGCTGTGTGCTCTGGTTGTGTCAGTGCTGCTGGAGAAAGAGCCCAAGGCCAGCTGAGCACAGGCACCTTTCAGGAGCTGTGCAGAGTGATGAGGGCAGCCCTGAGTCTCCTTTTCTCCAGGCTGAGCAGCCCCAGCTCCCTCAGCCCTTCCTCACAGGGTTTGAGGGACAGGAAACAGGGAATGGCTCCCAGTGCCAGAGGGCAGGGCTGGATGGGATCTTGGCAATGAGGAATTGTTCCCTGGCAGGGTGGGCAGGGGCTGGGATGGAATTGCCAGAGCAGCTGGGGCTGCCCCTGGATCCCTGGCAGTGCCCAAGGCCAGGTTGGACACTGGGGCTTGGAGCAGCCTGGGACAGTGGAAGGTGTCCCTGCCATGGCAGAAATGGCAGGGGAAATGGCAGAGTGGATTTTTCATGTCCCTTCCAACCCAAACCATTCCATGATTCCCTCCTGGCTGACTCTGCTCTCCCACACAGGGTCCTGCGAGTTTATAGCACCCAAACCAAGCGAGTGGCCTTCAATGTCACCAAGATGCCATCGGGGTCGGGAGCTGAAGGAGAGGTACCTGGTTCTGCTGGGGCTGCAAACTCTGCTGGGTGCTGTTTCATCTGAACTTTCTGTTCCATGAAGCCAAAGGATCAAATATTTTCCATTCAAAGAATTCCTATCTCGCAGAATCATCGAGATTGGAAGAGACCTTCACGCTCATCCACTCCCACCATCATCACCCTGAAACCACATCCCCAAAAATTCTTGCTGATTAAAGCAGTAACACAATCCCTTAGTTGTAAAAGTTTAAAATAGCGTGGAAAAAATAGTTCTTAACAGGAAAAACTTCAAACATACCTGGCATTAACTGGGAGTTTATTAATGAATGTGACATAGTAATAATATTTTAAAGTTAACAGCCTGGAATTTTCAAGAAGGTAGTTAGATTTTGAAGAAAAATATGAATTAGGGATAATTTAGGAAATTCTAACCGTAAGAGTGAAAACAAAGAGCTTTTTTTTCCTCCCAAACAGCTTTAAGTGATAGTAAAATAACACCTCCAGACTGGCTATAACTTTCTTAATTCCTTCTATTCACTCCTTTTCTTTTTTGGGGAAAACATTTGTAAGAGTTTTATAGACACTGAAGAACAGGCCTGAGAGCAGGCACTTTGCCATGAGAGAAGTTCTCTTTCAACCTCTAATCCTGGGGTTAGAATGAGATGCCTGAGCAACACTGAGTGTTAAATAATGTTGTTCTCCAGGTTATGACTATTTTTTGATGGCTGGTTTAAGGTGACAGCTCTGGGAGTGTTTTGCTTTGCAGCTCAAGAGGGATCAAGGATTATTTTTCTTAGCTGTGAAGAATTTATAAAGAGCTTGAAGGAGCCATGGCTTTTAAAAGGTTTTATTTGAAAAGTTCCATCAGGCTGGAGTGCCCAAGTGGATGTTTTGTGTCCCTGGGTTGCAGCTGGCACATTCCTGGCCTTCTCCACAATCCTGTTCTCCGTGTTGCAGGCGAGGAGCTTTCGGATGTTTCACGATGACAGCATGAAGTCGTTCTTCCGCAGGCTCAGCTTCACTCCTGACGGCTCCTATCTGCTCACTCCAGGTGTGGGGACATCTCCTGGGACACGGGATGTGTCACTGAGCTTGGAAAACAGTCCCAAGGTCATGGAATCCAAGCTGTGAGCCATCCCCACCTTGTCCCCAGCCCAGAGCACTCAGTGCCATCTACCAGTGTTCCTTGGGCACCTGCAGGGATGGGCACTGCAAAGCTCCCTGGGCAGCCCCTGCCAAGACCTGAGCACCCTTTCCATGGGGAAATTTTCCCAATATCCAACCTAAACCTCCCCTGGCCCAGCCTGAGGCCATTCCCTCTCCTCCTGTCCCTGTTCCCTGGAGCAGAGCCCGACCCCCCCGGCTGTCCCCTCCTGCCAGGAGCTGTGCAGAGCCACAAGGGCCCCCTGAGCCTCCTTTGCTCCAGGCTCAGCCCCTTCCCAGCTCCCTCAGGAACTCTCCAGCCCCTTCCCAGCTCCCTCAGGAACTCTCCAGCCCCTTCCCAGCTCCCTCAGGATTCTCCAGTCCCTTCCCAGCTCCCTCAGGAATTCTCCCAGCCCCTTCCCAGCTCCCTCAATCTCTTGTATCCTAATTTGAAAGTTCCTTAATATTTCCTGCATCTCAGGGATGCTGATTTATCCTAATTAAGGCATTCCTCATTCTCCCTATTGAAGAAAATAAAAACTCCCCAATACTCTCCATTAACAATCCACAGCATCAGTTTTCTCCTGTGATAAAAGTGACATTTATGGCTTTTTTGCTGAATAAATTGCAACACCAGAAGTCTTAAAATAGAAATTAAGGATAATGAGTGGGGTTTTTTTTTGACTCTCCTTCCCTCAGAACATTCTGCATTCAGAGTAAAAACAGCCCTGCAAGGAGGGATCAGTGTGTGCCTGTCCAAATCCTGCTTTTATTGATGTCTGGCAACATCAAAAAGCAGCTTTGAAGAGGGAAGTGTATAAGGGAAACAAAACTAGCACTAAATAAATATTTGGGATGCCTTTTTAAGTTCTATTCAGCTTTTGCCTAACTGACAAGCCTAATTCCTAGGAATTAGAATATTTCTGGAGAAGCCTAATTCCCAGGAATTGGAATGTTTGTGGACACAAGGTGTGTGCTCAGGAGCTCTCTGAGGTGAGGAGTAATGTTGGAACCTTTGTTTTTGCAGCTGGCTGTGTGGAATCAGGAGAGAACGTTACAAACACCACCTATGTTTTCTCCAGAAACAACCTTAAAAGGTAAGGGTTTAGTGAGATAAAAATCTGTTTGGATTTAAAAATAAACAATTCAAACAGTGCAAATGTGTTTTCTGAACTCCTGGCTCTCTCTGAAGGCCCGTGGGTCACCTGCCCTGTCCTGGCAAGGGAACCTTGGCTGTTCGCTGCTGTCCTGTGTACTTTGAGCTGAGAGGAGCCTCTGCTGAAGGTATGGTGTCTTGGTTTGAGAAGACAGGTGTCTGCTGAGGAAGGCAGGAGCCTCCCCTGAAAGGGAAAATGTAAACCCCCTCCCTCTGAATTGTTATCATTTTGAAATTAAGGGACTGCCTGAGGAGGTGGTGGAGTCACCATCCCTGGGTGTGTTTAACAAAGCCTGGATGTGGCACTGGGTGCCAGGGTTGAGTTGAGCTGTTGGGGCTGGGCTGGACTCGATGATCTTGAAGGGCTCTTCCAACACAGTGATTCTGTGAATTTTGTGACTCTCAGGCAAAGATATGGGAGTAGGAAGAACAGGTTTTTATTAGGGAAGAAAATTAAAAAAATAAATAATGCAGTACTACATAACAACACTGGCAGAGTGAGAGCGGGAGCTGACCCCCTGTGGGTCAGGGTGTGGCACAGTCCCATTCCATGGTGGCTGCTCCTCCTGCAGTGCCAGGGGTGGCTCTGGTGGAGCAGGGATCCTGGAGAAGGGGGGAGTTTTCCTCTGAAGCTCCAGGGCTGCTGGAGATGGGCCTGCTCTTCCTCTGGGAATGCAGTGCAGCAGAAAGCTGCTCCTCTGGGAATGCAGTGGGCAAAGGCTGCTGTGCTGTTCCAGGGCTCAGATTGGATCCAGGTAGGAATGCTTGGCTCCTCCCCTGGGCAGAGCATCTCCCCATGGGATGATGGAATTTTATCAGCCATGCAGGGACACTCAGTGGCCATGGACAGGAGAGATCTCCTGGAGGGAGGATTGGCTGTGGGAGAGAGAAAGAAAAAACTGCCCAAAGAACAGCAGAGAACTGCCCCAGCTCTGACAGATGGGAATTGAACACACACCCCCATTTCCAACCTGAGACATACGGGGGAGCTTCAGGGAGTGGGAGCTCCCAGCAAATCTGGGAAAAGCTGTGGCTGGGCACTATTTTATGCCCCAGCCTTTCAGCATTCCTCTAAGACAGTGCTGAGAAGCTGTTTCCTGACTCTGAGGCCCTGAGTTCACCTCAAGTCCCTCATGAGTGGCTTTTGGTGGAGTGGATGAATGTTGTTCCTTGGCCTCTCAGGCTGCAGAAACACTGTGAAATATTTTCCTTGAACTGTTAACCAGTTTGTGTTCAAAAGAAATAACCTGGTTTAGCACCAGAGGAGCAATGCAGTGAAATAATTCCTGTTAGTCTCAACTGCCCACATCATAGGGAGTTGGAATAGTTTGCTACAACCACTGGTGTTTATTCAAGGAAGCAGTGCTGGTGTTACTGGGCAGAGCAGGAATTCTGAACTGGGGACAGGATTATGTGAAGTTGCACAAGAATTTATTTTTTATTTATTTAATCCAGCTTTATTGTGGCTCCAGGAGTGTTTATATTTTAACAAGACTGACATTACTCAGGTGAAAAGGCAGAGCTTGGCTCCTTTCTTTCAATGTTAAACTTCTAGTATTCCTTACAGGATTTACCTGTTCTATTTCCGTCATAATTTTGGATCCATGGTGTTGCACAGGAAGGAGATGAGGGTCTGCAGTTGGTCTCTGTAACTCCTCTAAAGGGAGACTTTAATAATAAAGTTCTTACAAATATGCTGAAAAAATCCAGCTGGAAAATAGAGGGGAAAATTTACAAAACAAAAGAGTTGCAATCCAGAGGGAGAAAGGTGCCAATTTTTTTTTCAACTAAGAAAATAAAGAGTAAATCTCAAACAACAGAGATGTTAAATTTTCCATTTTATGCAAGAGCTGTCTGCTCAGTGTTTATACTGATTGATGATGTAATTTTAGTTAAATTAATGGCTAAATGCAGTCACTACCTTGCAATAAATAGAGGAGAATTCTCACTGTTCATTTCTTTGCAGATGAAATCAGTCCCAAATCCCCCCCTGCCCTGTTCAGCCTCCCCTATCGATTGGTGTTTGCTGTTGCTTCAGAAGATTCTGTGCTTTTTTATGACACTGAGCAGTCCTTCCCCTTTGGTTATGTCTCCAACATCCATTACCACACCCTGAGTGACATTTCATGGTAAGGAATTGTATTCCTAAGATTTACTGTGATGGGGAAATGTCCTTTTTCCACGTCCACTTTGAGTCTTGCCTTGGGTTTATATTTCATTTATGCCACACACGTGGTCACTCAGTGTCTGAGCAGAAATCCATCCCTGTTTGTTCTGTAAATTAGAGAATTATGGCTCTTAATCAGCTGGGTGAGGGTTGAAGTAAAATCTTGGCTTTTAATGGAAAATAAATCAATCCCAAACAGGTCCAGTGATGGTTCCTTCCTGGCCATTTCCTCCACGGACGGGTACTGCTCCTTCGTCACCTTCGAGGAGGATGAGCTGGGAGTGCCCCTGAAGGAAAAGCCCCAGATCCATGTCAGGACTCCTGGAGCAGCAGCAGACAAGAAAGCCAAGAAGAACCAGTCCCACAAAGTGGTTTCCCCAGGCTCCAGGCTGGCAGAGGGGACCCCTCCCAGCAAGGATCCCCCACTGCAACCCCGAACCTCCAGCACTGCTGGGAAGGAGCTGCCTTCCACCCCTGTGGGCATCAAAACCTCTCCAGTGCCATCCCCTTCCACCCCTGTGGGCACCAAAACCACTCCAGTGCCATCCCCTTCCACCCCTGTGGGCACCAAAGCCACTCCAGTGCCATCCTCAGAGGAGAGGGGGAGCAGCCAGGCAGGCACCCAGAGCAGCAGAGCCCCCCAGCCCAGGAGGGTCACCCTCACCACTCTGCAGTCCTGTTTCAAAACACCCAGGTGAGATTGCTGGTGCCCCTTCCACTCATAAATACAGGGGATAAGACAAGCTGTGCTTGTGCTGCATTTAAAGGCTGAGCTTTGCACACAAATTCCCAGCCCTGGCTCTGAGTGGAATCTCTTTTGATGAGTTTTTTGCTGTGCTGCAAATGAGAGGTCAGAATGTCTCCTAAATGTGCAGTTTTTAGGTTTCTGCCTGAAATGTGAGGCAGCAAATTCACCTGAGCCTTCACAACTAAAGGTGTCTGTCTTGGCCAGGAGTTGGACTTTGATCCTCTTGGATCTCTTCCAGCTCAGAATATTCTATGATTCTGTCTTCAGGTCCAGTTTTCTGTACAGAAATGGTACCTGAAGCCTTCAGCTGCCAAGAACTGTTGAAACACCCTTCTGCAAAGAGTATTTTAAGAAAAGTACAAGTCTAGCCAGGCCCTCAGTGTGGGACTTAAAACATTGATTAGGTGACTTCCTGAAGGATCTGATTTTTTAGAAATTGCAATAATCCAGATTTTGATTGTACTGGGGCTCTGAGCACCCTGCTCCAGTGGAAGGTGGCCCTGCCCATGGCAGGGGGTTGGAAGTGGACAAGGCTCCATTCAGCTTGTAAAAAGAAGGGAAAACGTGCAGTAAAATATATCTGAACTACTTTTACAGTTGATTGGATCTATATTAATTAAATCTTGAAGGGGAATACTCGTGGAAGTGATGTCTCTAAAGCAATTGAACTGTTTCTGCTCTTTTAAAGGAGAATAAACTTGATTTCCTTGAAGCCAGACACCCCAACCTCTGCATATCCAGACCCAGCCCCCATCCCTCCTTCCTCAGAACAGGAACATGGTGAGTTTTTGTGCCTTTTAATACCAGCCAAGTCTCTTCCCAGTTAGGTTTTTCCATTATAGATTTATATTGTAAAAAAATCCTCACTCTGATTACAAATTCTAAAGCTTCTTCATTGTTTTGATGTGTCTGAGAGGTGCTTTGGGCAATGTGTTCTCCCTGCTCTGGGGCAGCTGATTGTGACTGTCCCTACAGTTTTATAGCAGTGAAACCAAGGATAAATTCATGGGTGTGATGTTCTCCAGCTTTTAAAGATTTCTGTACTTCCAGCTTATCCTTTTTGCAGGTGCTGGACTCTCTCAGACCAGGGTTGGGTTTTTTTTTAATCTGAATTTAATTTGAAATTATTTTTCTGTCTGCTTCTTCCAGAGAAGCCATTGCCATCTGATGAGAGCCTCCAAGCTCCCCCAGCACCAAAACGTGCCAGGACTGAGGAATTGTCTCTTCCTGCACCTCCTGGAGACCAAACCAGCTGTGAGCCCAACAAATAAAGGCTGAGCAGACCCCTCACAGCCTGAAGTCAAAGCAGCCATGTCTGAGTGCATTTCTTTCTGCAAAAATTCAATCCTCAATTCCCAGTCCAGCTTCCCTTTGCATGTTTGATGTAGAAACATCAACATTTCTGTGAAGAAACTGCCAGCAGAAGACCCAGGTTTGAGGAATGTGGTTCTGCAGCAGGAGAAATAGTTGGGAAGTGATGTCAAGAATAAGGAACTCAGGGAAATCTGGGGATTGAAAATCCATCCAGTAAGCTGTGAGTCTCCATCAGAGTCCCCAAATCCATGTTTAGAAAGCATTATGTCTCTGGCAAAAAGAATTGAATGCATTCATCAGATTTGAGGTGGTTCAAGACCTAAAAAAAGAGGAAATTGTGTCATTCCAGCATTTTGGTTCATTTCTGGTGTAAAATGATGCTCCCCAGTAGCTGTGGGGTGCAGCTGATTCACTGAATGCAGCAGCAAAGCTCAGAACTGGGATGTGGGAGCAGAAATGGGAAAATTTAACTGCAAGGAACAAGAAAGCAAAAGGAAGAAATCCTCTGAAGAGCTGCTGGAAGAATGGAACACCAGAAGGTTCTTCTTGTTTAATTCTGGACTTTAAAAAGAAATGCAGGTGTGAGATTTTCCTGAGGCAGCAGGATTTGAGTGTGTACATTGAAATTTCCCCTTTCCTTTTTCCCCAACTTAACTCCCTTAGCCAATAAAACACAATCCAGTGGATGGGAAACTTCTACACCTAAAATTTCTTTTTTAGCATTTAATACTTCATAAAAGCAGAAATACAAATGTTCCAGAAGTGACTCACAAAAGTCTCACAAGGAGGAAATATTAACAAACACCTCTGTCAGTCCTTCAGGCAAATGAATTCTTGCCTCCAATTAAATTTCAACAATTAATTAGCAAAAAGTTGTAGGAAGCTTGATGGGATCTTTGTTTTCTCACTGTGATGAGGATGGATCTTCATTACACTTAATTAAAGCTGGGTTTTCTTCTAGTAAAGAATTATAAAGAGATAATTCTTATACTTCTTGGGTTTCAAGTGGATTTTGCAATTTTTCAGATAGGTTTCAAATGGAATTTGCAATTTTTTAGATTGATTTCAAGTGGATTTTGCAATTTTTCAAATGGGTTTCATTTCAAATAGAATTTGCAAATTTTCAGATGGGTTTCAAGTGGATTTTGCAATTTTTCAAATGGGTTTCAAACAGAATTTACAATTTTTCAGATGAGTTTCAAACAGAATTTGCAATTTTTCATATGGGTTTCAAACAGAATTTGTAATTTTTAGATGGCTTTCAAGTGGATTTTGCAATTTTTTAGATGGGTTTCATTTCAAATAGAATTTACAGTTTTTTCAGATGGATTTCAGATAGAATTTACAATTTTTCAGATGGGTTTCAAATTGAATTTGTAATTTCTAGATGGGTTCCAAGTGGATTTTGCAATTTTTCAAATGGGTTTCAAATAGAATTTGGGATTTTTCAGATGGGTTTCAAACAGATTTTGTAACATTTTAGCTGGCTGAGGATTCATTATTATCTTGTTCCTGAAAAGATTTTTTGCTGTGTAATAATGGTTAATTTTTAAACAGCCAGACCTTGTGCTCCTGTGCTGTTGGAGTTTTAATTTTTAGCTGCCCAGCTGTCAATATTAATTATCTTGGCATTAATTAACCACAGCCTTCTGGTCCAAATTTGCTTGATCCTTGCCCATGGATTCCAAACAGACTCTGTATTTTGTCTGCACATTCCCTGTGTTTAGATGAACTTCATTAGCAAATAAAGACATAACATATAAATAATATATAAAAATATATAATATAGAAAAATAAGTATAATATAAAAATAATATAAAACATAAAGACCATCAAATTAATTAAAAAAAAAAGACATTTCAGGGATCTCTGGGTATTTTCTGCTCTGGCAGCTCCAGGACCCTGAAGAAGAGGGAGATGAGTTATGTGCTAACAAAATATCAGGAATTAAATGACATCAGGGATGTGATTCCACCACTTCCCTGGGTATCCTTCCTTTTCCAGGAACAGATTTTTCCTGATTTTTTCCCAAACTAACCACAGCCCTCGAGTGCCCAGCACAGGGACAGTTTTTGGCAGTCCCAAATCTCTCAGTGCTGCCTGTGAGAAATGGAAATCCTGGAATTCAGGCAGGTGGGAGAGGTTCCTGCCCTGTGGGAGCTCCTGATTTTCTCTGGCCTCGGGGAAGGTGGGAAATGGTTGGAAAGGAGGAGGAGTGTCCATGGAAATGGAGGTGGCTGGGAGAGGAAAAGGGACAGGAATGGGTGAATTGGAGCTGGGATTGGAGAGGATGAAGGACACAAAACTGGTGTTTGAGGAGAAGGAAGGGGAGGGATGCTGAGAAGGAGCTTGGTGGCTTTGGGAATCCCTGTGCAGGACCCTCAGCCCAGTGAGGATCCTTCTTTCCCAAGATCACCTCATTTCCCAGGCTGGGTTTTACTGGAGAGGTTTTTTGTGTGGATTTTCCCCCTGTGGGATGGGGAGGCTCATTTTTTTTTTGCCACAGAAATTCCATTTTCTTTCTCTCCTGCCAGCAGGTGACAGCATTCCCTAAAGCAGAGCAAACTGAGCCCTCTACTCCAGACTTCCATCCTTCCACACATTTTTCAACCTCTTTATTTTTATTTTGTTCTACAAGCTGATTATTTCAGGCTTTGTTCCACGTGCTGAAGAAGCAAACAGGATTTTAGAGGGAAGAGGAAAACACAGCAGGATGACTTCAGTCATGAACAGATCCTCTCCTCAGTGAATCCCGAGGTTTTCCAGGAGGAATTGGCACCACAGAGGGTCCAAGCAGCAGATCTTGGATTAGCCCTGGGCTGAGGTGACACAGATTCCCAGGACTGCACATCCAGCAGAACTTCTGGCTGCAGGAACAAAGCACAGAGCTCCTGGCAGCCTTCATGGAGAGACTGGCATGGATTTGGGGTTTGGGAGAAAAGTCCACCAAGGGAAGAGCATTCAGTGCCTGGAGGAGGTGACAGGAAAGGAGGAGTGGCAGGACAAGGGGGAGTGG
>WBNO01013761.1:0-68465 GCA_013400575.1 Peucedramus taeniatus
GTGTAATGGTATGAGTGAAAACACATTGCTCATAAGTCAGTGCTGAAAATCATACCAGCATTTTTTATCTGTGTTACCTTAATCATACATACATGTATGATAAAGCTCTGCTGAAAAAAGTTTAAATTTAAATTACAGCCAATACAAATACGTATTGCATTTTTCAGGGTAAGGAACAAATTGCCTTTCCAACCCAGCCAGCATGTCATTTATATTAATGGTGAGGCATTTATATTAATGATAAGTTGCTCTGTGTGTAAGTAAACTCTATTAAGAAAGTCAGGTCCCTTGGTGGAGCTAGATCCTTAGTAAATTTTACTAGCTAAGCACTGAGCTCCATGTCAGAGTAATTACACCTTTTATCCACTGTGAGCTCTCTCTTAGCTTCTCCATATTCCTTAATTTCCCACTTCAGCTAATTTAGCAGTAAAATCACAAAGGTTTAAAAGGTTAGCTACCGAGGAACTGGCGCATGAATGTTCTGTTAAGCTCCATGCATTGAAATCGCATTATGTAGAAGAAGGAATTAATTAAGTAACAATTAGGTAGTGATGGATCATTGACAACATATCTACACTTGGGTGCTAAAATTAATCTCCCCTGTAAAAACAATACATTGTGCATCTTCTCATCTATACACGAGCAAGTTTTACACTTGAAATATAAAATGGAAAGACCCTTCAGCAACTTATTTAATGAAAAGAGGCATATCTTCAGGCGCTGTTAAAACTAAAAATATTTTTTTAAAATAATATAGCTTAATTTTTAGTAAATAATTGAAAAGGTGGTGAGGATTGCAAAAGGAGAAGAGATTTTTAAATACAAGAGATTTTAAAGTGGGCATTTGTTATATGAAAGTACTTAGTATGTTAAAATTGCTAACAATTGTGTAGTATTCTCTTGCTATCTTCTTTTACAAGTTGCCATATTGTTTCCTTGTATTGACAGTCAGCCTCTTAATACACAGATTGGCAGTTAGCCCAGTCGGTCCTCAATTCTAAAAGCCTCTTAGCAGATGAAAAATCTTTACTTCATTCACACCTTGTAGAAAGAACAACAGGGCAGAAGTGACATCCAGATCCATTTAGGGTATACTTTGAGTCTGATTTTCCTTTGCCTTGCACCTTGTGTAGTCATTTATAGCTTTGCAAAGTGAGCACAAAATGGATATAAAACACTGCTACTCATGTGAGGAGAGAATTCTGATTTGGTTGCATTATTTCCAGAGGTGATCACAAAAAGTGCCAGCCAGTTGAAAAATCTGGCTCTGCATAGCATGTATAAACAATTTTGACACAAAATATAAAGTAAAAAGCAGCAGCCCTTTGCAAACATTTTACAGAAATTGCACTTTTGTTTTGCAGCAAAGGATGTGTTCACTTGCTGTTTGCTTGGAATTTTCATAGAAAGAATACTAAATGCTTAACTAATCTACAGAAAACAAATCCTATTACTTCCTTTCTTTTTAAGAATCGTATTTAACTATGAGTCTTAAAGTATATTCTCACTTTAAAGGGATCTCATATCAACTATAAGATCTCTACAAGTCCTAACCTCCCACATGCTTCTTCTAAACCCAGTACTTAAAAAGTTGCATTTCTAAAAAACCTCCTGGAATCAATGTGAAAATCTGGTATTATCACAATATCTGGTCTTAGTCCATCAGAGTTCAACACTGTTCTGACTTTAGTATGGGTGACTAATTGTTGTCATAATTTATCAGTGATATCTCTGCTATACAACCTACTATCAGTATGATAACTCAAGACCTACTGCCAAAAATATCTTTAAGATGCAAGCTATATCAGCAGGAAAGGGCTGCTGATATTAGATTAATGAATGTATTTTAACAGAATTGACAGTTAAAAAATGAAGGACCTAATCTGGCTGTTGCTGGAGATGTGATCAAAAATTATTTCTACTTCAGAACAGGATACAGTAACTAATTCAGTATGTCTGGACATTTTTTTCCCATACTACCTTGTGGTCATTTTTCTGGCCCTTCCCAGACAGAAGTCCTTCCTAGTCCTTCCCAGTCCTTCCTTAAATACCATGAAGGCATGATAGTGCATGGCAACTCATGTGTGTTGATTAGGAGAAGAAAAAACAATTACTGCATTAGCAGCTGTTCATCTGAGAGTATTGCTACACTAAATAATGCCTCTTAGTGTTTCTGTTGGAAATTTTGGTTTTTTTAATCACAGTCATGCATCTCATGGCGTCATCTTACGATACAGTTTCCAAATCTACTAGCATGGTCCAAAGCTATCTCTTCAACCACCAACTAGCTAAAGAACATTTTTTAAAATTCTTAATATTTTACTGTATTATAGGCTAGAATATATTGCAAGGTTTTGTATTTGTTTTTCTTCTTGTCTTTTTTTCCCTCTCCCCCTTCTGCATTCAGAAAATTCTGTAAGCATTCTGAGTTGCTAGTCTGGCTTGACTGGAAAGTACTGCGTGTTTGTTGTGTGTCTGCATGTGTGATACCAACTGTTGAAGACTGCTTGATGTTAGATGAGGACTTATGCTCAGAGCTGTTCTACAGTTGTCTCTCTGGCAAAATCTTTCCTTACCAATGACAATGATGTATCCGTGTGGGGAGAGTCTGTTTTACAATATTACACTTGCCGTGGTCTTAATTTTACTGATGGGGCATGATTATGATTTCATTTACATTAATCAAATTCATGAGTCATTCCTTTCATGTCAATAGCATTAAAGAGCTATAGAGACAAGTAAGAGTTTACAATCAGGCTTCTGGTGTTTAATCTAAAAGCATATCTGAATCACTTCATTAAAGACAGAAACTGAAGGATAGATCCTCTGCTTACTTTGCATTACTCAGTCATGCCATTAGCATTAAACATCAAATAAAGAGCTAAAATGACAGCTGGCAGTGTGTCACAGTACATGGGTTTTCCGTTTACCTCAGATACAGAAAATACCCCTGAATTAACAAGAATTAGGACTGTATTTCAAGTATGACTAACTTATGGTATTAGATCTCCTTGCCCTTGAATGTTGGCATTAATGTTTAAAAAACTTTTTCCTTCATTTTTTTGTTTTTGTTTTTTATGTCACCCTCACATAATCTGAATGCAAAAGATTTACATAGCTTGAATGCAAAAGATCTAAAGGTAAACTATATTTAAGTAAGACCTCAGAGATTAGTTAAGTTTTATAGCCCTGTCCATAAGGAATATTATATCTGGTAAATACAGAAGCATAAAAACAGTGATCACAAAACATAAAATTTGTTTTTAGGTATCTTATAAAGCATTATCAAATCTCCTTTTTTAAAAAAAAAAAACGTGAAATCACATAATTTTCTAAATACAGGCATTCTAAAACAATAAAAGTTTTTATACTGCTGTCTGTCTCCTGCTTAGACAGAGAAATTGTGCAGGGGATGATGGGCATTAATTTAGTCCTCACTGATAAGTACTTTTAAGACTAAATATTCTTGAAATTGCACTTATTTAAATTACACTCAAGCTCCCTGTAAATCTAAAAAAAGATTATAAGGAGGGGAAATAATTTTAAGAGGCCTAGCAAGTTAGCAGAAAATTGCTCTATTATATCTCTTCAGATTTTTTCCATTTATTAAGTCAAAGAATCACTGGCATTTGAGAACATTTTCTAGAAATCTGTTTGATACACTATAGGCCCTAGAAACTATTAGAGTCATATATACCTTCAGCTTCATCACAAACATATGCCCCAAGATGCCTAGTCACAGAACTGAGGAATTTATCAACAAACCAGGGCCAAAGGAAGCTGGGAAAAGGGATCTTTTGCTTTATTTTCTGTAAGTCTCACTGAAAACCAAAGATCTATCTGAGCAACTTGTTTTTCCAGCATAGTTGGAATTGCAAAAATTTTTTCTTCGGAACTCCCAGAGAAAGTTTTCCTTTCACCCTGTTAGACCACACATTGAGTTTTACACCCTACACTAACACAGCATAAGTTTGTGTATGTTGAAACAATAAGATACTGTCTTCAGGTTGGATACAAATGCTAGTTAAGCCACTGGTGTCCTATGAGAAAACCTTGATATAATATCTACTCTTAGTAACCATGGGAATCATAAATTTTCCTTTGTTATATTTTCCAGTGTTGTACTTTGTGATAGTATTGCTGTGTACTTCAGCATGCACATTTGGGCACACAGATTAATTATGAGTCAATAAACTATACATAAATGTGCTGAAAAACAATTAAAAATCTCACGTTTTTCAACAAACTAAAGTGAATAAGAAATTGAAGAAGTATAGAAGTCACCTACCGTGGTTGTCTTTATCCGTCCTCCTGGTTGTGTACAGGTCCAGCCTGATTTATTGATTAGCAAATCACAGCCTTCTCCTTCTAAACATGGAAGCATTTCACACCACTGTTTTGTTTTGATAATTCGTGCTATGAAACAGAAAAGGAAGAAGAAAAAACAAAACCAAAAACAATTGGCAGGAGAATTCAAATTTTACTTATCTCTAAACACTTTCTCATTTGAGTTGTCTATTTTCATTATCTGATAATTCAGCAATAGTTTATGATGTAGACTAGGCAGTTTACAAAATTATTTACAACACCTGCTGTGCCAATAAATTTAATTTCAAAATTAAAAACCAACAAAAAACAAAAGACAGCTTTATTATAAATCAAAAGAACATGAAAATGAACTCTTTTTCTAATTTCATGCTCCTTCCAATGAAGGAAACATTGGGAGGGGCTAACAATTGGAGACTTACTATCCTAACTAATCTTTTTGGTGTCCTACAACTGGGATCTGTTGTGTAAGACTCTCTGCAAACCTGAGCAGACAGTCCTCATCCTGAAGGGCTTATACTGTAAATTGGCATGAGGCATGCAGGGGGAAGAGAAAAGCTATAATAAACAGAGGGGTCAGTTTAATGACAGCTATTGAGAAACTCTGTGATACTTGCAATGGTAGGGGTATAGTCAAGGGCAAAAACTAGGAATATGAGAAGGACACGTATTTAATGAAGCAAAGGTTGAGAAATCATGGTGAAGGAGACAATAAGATGAGGGAAAAGACAGGAACAAACAGCCCATTACTACAAGGGAAAAGAAGTCTAGTTAGGAAGGTTTCTAACAGAAAGCTGGTGTGATACATGTTTTGTGTCGACTCTTAATGCTCGTGTCTCTGGCAAGCCAGTTCTGCAAAATATCCACAAGGTGATGCACAGCATGTAGTCTTGGAACAACACAGCCCTGACTGCAATAAAGTGAGAGCAAAGGAGTTCTAAGGAGAATTTTTTGCTCGAGGTAGGGAGAGAAGGGGCTTTATTACCTGTAGACCTCTTTCTGGACTATAATACTACTTCTTTTGAGCTCACCTTTGTAGTAGCTGGGTTCCTTCTCATAGAATAGCAAACAATATTATTAATAACCGGGATTCTGTTATTCTTTCACTCTGCACTGAAGACAATATTGTACACTGGGCTGTTTAGGATACCTTTCATAAAATACATGTACAGATAGACACTCACTTGCACGGTGCCATATAATCATGCTAAACAAGGTAAGGTCTCCCAAAATAACTTTTGCTCAAACTGTGAGGCTTGCAGTCTGCAGAAAATGGTCCTCAGTACCTCCAGGGATCATCTCACCAAGTCTTGGCTGGACTAGAGGAAAGCTAGAGGAAAGTCCTCGGACTAGAGGAAACTCAGCACTTCAGTTTATACATAAGGTCCTAGGATTCAAGGCCAGAACTTGTTCCACATAGCGGGACACAGATCATGCTCTTCTCTATGTTGATGTGTGACATCAATACACATAACACACCTTCAATAATCATAAGCCCAGCAAAAAGAGAACTACAGGAGAAATACTAAGTGAAAAAAGAGTACAAGAAACTTATGCTGTACCAGATTTATTTGGGGTCCAAGAAAACTAACAGTAGGCATTTATCCCAACAACAGCTTCAGCTTTATGCTCACCTGAACGTGTGATTCAGCCTGACTTTTTCTTTCTGGAACTACTTTGGAATACAATTCCCAATGCCACTGGATCATGGCAAGAAATAGAAGTGCAGTTTAAAGTCTTTTAATAAAACCCTTTCCAATATTTTGACACAAAACAACTTGTGTCCTCAGCTCTGGTATAATTGTTGGTAAGTTCTAGCAATAGAACAGAACCTGATTTCTTTCAGTGGAAGATCAATCTGAAATTCATATTCATAATTTAATTATAAAAGCTCTTTAGTGCCTAAATGTCTGCATAGGAATTTGCACTGATCATTAGGCAATATATAAATCAATGGTGAAATGATTCACAACTACAATTTTTTTAAGCAACTCTGCTATTTTTAGCACAGAATACACAGAAATGTGGATTCTACTTGGGCACCAGAGGTACTACTCTACTGATAACTGGATCATATCAGTTTTTGAGACTACCCCCTTCTCTGTAAGAGATAACAGCCTTGTCTTTTCAGTGAAGGCCTGCATCCAGTTACAGGCTCAGCAGAAAAAGGTCAGCAAAATGCTAACACCAAATCTGACCTACTTGCATGCATATTTTTCTTAATTCACATATCAAAATGATTATTTCTATAAATGTTTCAACAATATGAGGGATCACAGAAAGATTGAGTAGTAAGCTAAACTCAGAAATATCCACTAGATTGCCTTTACTATCTCAGCTAGGAAGTTTTCCTGGAAACATGACTTGAAGTAATCTTATTAAAAAATATATTTTAATTACTCTTAGTGTTTGCTTGGTTGTTATTGGTATTATCACAAGTCCATGGGGTCCTTGCCCTGGATATTGGCTATATTCACACAAATTTAAAACAAGGGTATTCCACAAAACATAAATTCTAAAACATTTCTGTTCTGTGTATAGACCAGCTCATGCATTTAGGCTCTGAGAATCAGAACTTCTTTTGTAGGGCTGGCTTTAAACTAGCTCACCTGGTTTAAAGCTAATCAGTATCAACACTGTGCCTCCTCAGCCCCCACGCCCTCTTCCAATCCTGCTTCCCACTGGGATCTCTTCCCCATTACTGATTTTCACGTCCCCTTAATTCTGCTTCTCCACCCACTCATTGCTTTGCTTCAGGACCCTCACCAACACACATGCCCTCACATACACAGTGCCACGAGGGAGGCCCTGTTCTTGTCTTCAGGACTACATCTATTTTTGAATTTTCACTTTTCGGTTTGCACATTATATCACAGTATGAGTGAAGCTCAACATGTAATATAGGAAGGGAGCAAAATGTACAACAATTTTTATCAGCATAATATCAAAGAATTTTCATCAGTAATTGAAACTGAGTTATACTAGTCAAAGCAAAGGAATATAGTGTATTTCCTGAGGCAGTGTAGTTGCCTTTTTACTGTGTGTATTCACCAGGGGTGTAATTCAGCCCTCTGCAGACAAGAGAGCAAAAAGCCTATCAGCTTCTTCAAATCCACTCTGAGCTCCATTATAAAGAATTAAATGATACACAGGCTTTGTGCAGAGCTTCTGCAAAGAACTGAATTTCAGCTTTAGAATCTATGCTGACACTACCTTGCATCTCCTAGGAAGGGCTGTGCCTCTTCACTCAGACTGGAGTTAATAGGAACTGACATTGCTCAGCACATGGTAGAATTGCTTTCCCAGGTAGTGCCATTTGAACTGGAGAACAAATGGACTCTCTCCAAGGGGTTTTCAAGCAAACAGTTCCGAGGCATTGGATGCAAGCAGATGTCGTATCAACATCATGACAAACTGCCCACCAATGTGATCTTAACTGTTTTGTAAGACAGAGAAACTTGCAATCAGTTTCCAGCTATTTGTAGAAAAAGTCTCCATTCATGATCACTATAGTCTAATTTAAGACTGCTCAACTGAGTAATGTTTCAGAACAGCACAGATTGCTTTCTGCTAAATAATCCAACAAGATAAGTTTTGTCACTAAGCCTCTTACCTGGTTTAATATTATAATACTATTATGATATTATAATATTAATTTAATATTAATATTAATGTATTTCCTATTGAAATATATATATTACTATTATGGATATTTCCTAAGGAAAATCATGTTTATTTTCTAGATATTCTTTTCCCAGGTCCAATCCACACTCAGGGAATTATTAATCTCTTCATCTCTAGTCAGTCTTTTAACTGAAAATCATCAGCTGTTTGTGATAGCAAAAAACTGAGATAAGTCTTGTTCAGCAGCAGTAAATGAGAAAAACTTACAGCCATCTAAAATATGGTAAATTAAAACACTCAGATTGTTACAGTTTGTTGTCTTTTTTCTTTTAATGTTGGAGAATGAATTAGGGAAATAAAAATAAAATGTACTTTATTTTCACTGAATAAGAATATTGATTGAGACAGCATTTGGGTACTGACACATGATTTCAGAATACATCGTGCTTTTATGCATAAAAGGTAGTTTGCAAAGTGAATATTTATAATTTTTTTTGTATATTTATAAAGTATAATCAAAACCATGATGTATGAGCCGAAATAAAGTTTAAAAAAAAGCAGCAGAGAAGATACATTGAGGTAGGGACTAGGGAGAATTTTTCCCAAGCAGAACACAACATTTTGAAACATACTTCTTAAATGAGAACTTAGGTCAACTATACTTTTTCCAGAATTATGTTCTTCACATTATTTTTTTCAATGGTAATTATTAGCATTTAATGCAAGCTGTAACATACACATTGGAGAAAACTCTTCCTCTTTGACTTTTATATATTATTTCACTGTGGTTTTCCTTGAACTTTGAAGAAAGCTGATCAGCACAGCAAATTCCCAAGGTTCAGAAAGGCCTTTGGCTTCACCACTTTAGAAGTACATAGCCAAACACATTCATCTTAGTGTATTTTGCTTTCCCTATAAACACTGAATAGGACAACATCTTTTACAAATATTAATCTTCAAATGATCCCAACTTGTTTCATAATCCTGCTCACCTTCTAGCCTTTTTAAAATCTTATCTGATATTTTTCCTTTTTCCATTTTTTTCAAGCCTAGCTTTCCGGTCTGACCGTTTCCCTCCTCTGCCTGATAGACAGTGCATACTATCTACCTATCAAAGATCCCCAAACATCTTGCAGAACTTCCTATGTTTAGCTAGTTTTATCTAGCTTGAAAATGCTGGTAAATGCTGTTCATTGTCCCCATTGTGCACAGAGGTTAATCATCTTGACCAAGGTCACACAAGAATTTTCTGCACAGCTGGAAACAAAACCTCTGAATTCTTAGTGATCACTAGACTGGAGACCTTTCTGTGTCCATTCTTCCTTCAGAGAAAGAGTGTATTTTAATATGTATACATAAAAAAATTAAACAACAATAAAAATATGCAAAGTAATATGCTTTCAAAAACATATATCAGTTAAATTGCAGCAGCAGGAAAAAGGCCATCTGAAAGACAAACCTAATCACACCACTTTAAGATACTGCAATTATGAACTGTCTTTAGAGCAGCAATTTGACTGTAATAGTGTAAAAGTCCCAAATGTCAATCTATTTTACAACAAGGAAACATCACAAATCTTGGATACCTTTTACAGCAGTCATTCTGCTTCCTTAAAAAGAATTGAAGCACTGCTAATTCACAACAAGTTAGATTGTCTCAATTATTTATAGGGCATCTAGACCAAAGACTATTTAGTCCTAAGAACAGCAATATAGCAACGTCTAGACACCTATTTTATCATTTAGCTCTTGCTGTCAAGATTGGGAGGGATGCTTGAGCTGAAGTTGAGAAATATATGGGAAAAAGTGATCTCCTGTGGGCTACAGAGAAGCTACAAACTGAGACCAGGCAACTAGATCATGAGTAAAAGACTGAATGACAGGGCAGAGGCTTTTCCTGCAGCTCATCCAATCATAGTTCCACCGAGGGATAAATCTTATTGCAACCCCTGGGTTGAGAAAATGCCATCAATGTTCACCTGTACCTTGAAAAAGAATGCCAATCTGGCTGTATCAGAAATGATGCAGACTGCACCTTGTACAACATGTATTTAGGAGGAGCAGGATAATACCTAGGAGACAATCTCCAAACTATGTAGTTATCCATATTATCCCAAAGACTCCCTAAGAGACAGCACTGCCAGTTATATGAGTGGTCCCTAGGAATTTAGCTGAATTACTTGGTATAAGAAACTGTTGGATTAAACTGAGTGAATGCAGGAAGCTTAGTAAACCACTGATGCAAAAACTACTTGAAAATGCTTTAAAAAAGTAAGATCAAACTTAAACTACCTCATTTAGAAAGGTATGCATGTATTTGTTAAATTTTATGACATACTTAATGTTTTGCTGTATCCTTATAAGACTTTGTGAAATAAATATATACTGACAGCTTAAAAATAATTACACAAAAAAACCCTAAAGTATAATCCAGATTCTAGGAGGACTCTCATGAAATTCAACAGCTCTTATCTTTTTTCCTATTTGTGTCTCCAAATAGAAGAATTTCCTCATTATGATACCTCAAACAATAAATAAGAAAAGCATAAGAGACTAAATGCAAAGGAACATAATACCTGACTGACTTTTTGTAGTGAGGGAACTAGAGTGTATTTTTCTGGCCTCTCTCTTTTCAGTTCTTGGAAAACTTTAATACTCCGTGACTCACTGATATAGTGATAGGTACCTTACATTAGGCTACATCCAGATGTTCAAATATTTGTATGACAGAAGCATTATCCTAACATGGAAAGTGTCCTACAAATCAACTTCACTGTCAACTCATGTCTATCTCCATTTTACTTTTCAATGGCCAGTATTCTTCTAATTGATCTCATTTGAGATTGTAATATATTTATTACATATATATTGCATATATATATATATATATGCAATATAAAACTAGCATTTGTTCTCAACTCCTCAACCTCTCACTGGCAAATAGTACTCTCATTGGCAAAATTGCTTACTCAGAAAAGTGATGCAGCAAATATGACACATATTTTCCAACTGCCTACAAAGCTCTCAAATAGAAACAGAAAAAAAAATTTATTATAATTTACTAAATTTCACAGGGTCACAACAAGCATCCTGAAAGTTATACTAAATTATGAATACTGATAAAATTTACATGTTGTATTTTATTTAGGGACAATATGTGTGCTTCTAGTCTCTTCAAAACTAGCGTTTTCTAACTAAACATTAAAAAGTCAGTCTTTTGAAGAGGCAACTTGGCCTACAACTTGTCTGAATATCCATAGATGTCCATATTCAATGGTTTTCAATCTATGAACGATCTTACTGCTTTGTTGTCTGTTGGTCGTTAGCATTTGCTGTCTAATAAGAGATGCTAATGGAACACCTACCCCTAGAGAAAGCCTTTGTCAGGACTCAGTGTTTTCTGTTTCTGTCCCCTGCTGTTCAACTCTGCTGTAAGCAAAGTAAAAATTACTAAAAATCTGATCAGTGATATGCCATATCTTTGCTGGCAGCAAAAAACTCTTCAGAGATCAGGTTTTCATCACTTTTCACTTTGCTGCCAGCACGTTGAGAACAGCAAATTTCACTGGAGAGGGACAACAATTTCAGACCCAAAGAGAATTTGAAGATTGCGGCAAATAGAAAATAAAGGTTTAAATAGGAAGCAGTGGAAAAACAGATACTAGGAAAAGAAATAGGCAAGAAAGGAAGGAAAAAGAGGACAAATCACAGGTATATGTAGTAGATACTGAAGCTAATGGGCAAGGTCAAAAACTTGAATAACTTATTCAGTGAAGTCAGTATGACAATGAAGGTAAGTGAAGGCAAAAGACCAAAACATATTGGGTTTTGTTCTCTTAAGTACACCAGTTTCAGTCCTCCTGATGATATGAGAAGAGAACTGCAGGGGGAGACCAGACTGACTGTGGATAAAAGTCAAATGAGAACTAATCTGATACTCACTGCCACCCCTACGTTATGCAGAGAAGCCTGGGCAGCTGCGGAAGAGGGAGAAGGACCCTGAGAACTCTCCTAGCTATGAAACATGTGAACATACAAAAGTAACCACTGAATACACAGTGAAGCAAAAATTTTAAGGAGGATGCCACAGTAATAATTAAACTTGCTCTAGGTTATCTGGTCAGAGTTTTCACAAAACACGCACTAAAATTATAGCCAAGGATCAAGGTCCTTCTTGGGACTCTAGTTGCAGAGAATTCATGTACCCAGCCTTACTGGATATCTTCAGTGAACTCTGAACATGCTTAGTAAGGAAAATATAAAAAGAAAGAAAAATTAAAAAAAAAAAAGAAAACAAGAAGAACTCTCCATTTGGCAATTGCTTTTGCTCAGGCAAAGCAATGAGAATCAAAATGTGAGGTTTCATGTGCCTGAGGACAGAAATCAGTTAGTCTTTAATCTTTTGACAGCTGTTTCTGGGAATTTTAGTTAATGTTCTTCATGTGTATTCAAAGGACAGGCATTTAGCTGAGTGGATCTGCTGTGGCCCTCACTGCTTTTAGTACTTTCCAAGCCTGGTGTCAGCATGTGTATGGCTGCTGTGACATGGTGGTGACATTTTATTGTGCGCTGAAAGAGATAATAATTCAGCTGTTCTCAAGTACAATGGGCTTCCTTAGTCAACAACCAGAGCAATGGGAAACTCTGCCTTCCTTTTGTCACTTTTGTATGAACATGGAAGCAAATTGAGTTGAAATGAGCTTGATGACTAGCACAGAAAAAGACTAAGCTGTTCCTGTGAGAACAATTAAAAGTATTAGAAAATGGGACTCAGCAATGAAGCTGCACTTATGTCCTACCCAAAGTGCTTTCCCCCTATTCCACATGACTAGATGCTGTGTTACTGTAAACTATATGCTTTTCGGGCTAAGCCTTTGCTTACATCAAATATTAAAAATAAGCTACAATTATACTGAGGATTTTGACACAAATCAATGATTCAAGAATTAGATTCAGAAAAAAAAAACAATAAAACTAGTGAAACAGGTGAAAACAAAGAAAAATGGAACCATTTTTATTGTATCACTTTTCATAATGAGAATGCAATTAATATAAGCACCTGTGATTCTTTTGAAACTTGTGTCAGTGACCTAGGAAACTTGCCACAGGGAACTGTGATGTTGAGCATTAGATATCTTGGAAACTGGCCTTTCCTTATTACTTCTGCTTTCACTGGCCAGTGTTTGACCAACAGAGGAACAAAAGTGTCAAAATACAGCAATGTTAGTTTATATATCATGCATTGTATTGGTACACTGTCCATGGGAAAACCCTGCTACAGGTGGATGTGTTATATCTTAACTGCACAGTCAATCACACATCTTGTCAGACAGCAGTTTGATATTATAGCTGTGCAGAATATGATTTTTGACTGACAGGTTAGGTCATGTGAATTTTTTTGACGTGGCTTTTCATCTATACAAAAGTATTACTGTTCCTTACCCCAAAATCTTATGGTCTTATACAATTTTCCTAATTTTGTACTTTGGGCAACTCTTTGTCTCATTACTTAGTCAAGATTTCTCTGTAGAGGTTCTCTCAGTATTTTTTAAGAATTAAAAAAAAAACAAATGAGTGCCTTCTATTGACATTATGTTTCTATTTTTAATTTATATTTGAAATGCACATAAAATTAGGAGCTAGATACCTTAAAAAGACAATGCAGCCCCAAAACTCTGCTAATGCACGGACATTTTTACGTTGTGTACCTAATGCAACAAAAAATTGATTTTCAAAGATCCTCTGGATTCTACTACATAAAAATTATTAACACTACAGTTCTGAAAGAGCTCTATAACTGAAATAGCCACTGATTAGAAGGAATAGAAGAGGCAATATTTGATGTATCAGAACAATTCTGGCAAATATATGAACAGCCACGTCTTCTTGACATTGCTATCTTTTTCACCATCAGAACACCTAACTTTAAATTTTTAAAATCACTTCTGTTAAATGAGACTAGAAGGATTGGCCACAAGGTGAAAAAGGGGGAAATGCGGCTTCTCTCCCAGGGCAGGCAGTGCACGTTCTCCCAAGATACAGCCAATCTGTTTGCAAGCAGGAGGCCTGTCCCCTGTCAAAAGCTGCACAGTGGAGGCTGGTTGGACCAAAGGACACAGTAATAGCACAGAAAATATACTCTGACTTCATTTTCTAAACCATGAATTCTTAAAATTAGGGACTGCAAGCATTTGTGGTTCGGCAGCAACTGCACCAATTGTTAAAAATCAGACCACCAGGCACAAAGCAGTTGATCAGGTCAGTACATTGAGAGTTAAAACTATTTTTCTGCAATGTACTCGTTTACAGGAAATATGATAGAGTCATATTTTAGGGACAGAAACAACAAGTTTTTTGAAGGCCATAAAATTTAACCAGCAAGTTCTATAACAATTGCAACAATTTCTTGTTGACAGAAAACATAACTTTTAGAAAGACATCCATTGATAACTTTCAGAGAATGCTCACATTTCTAAAAGCACTTAAGGCAGCTTATACAATTCAATGGCAAAGGCAAAACTTCTCAGTTCTATAGATTTTAGTATTATTCCTATAGAATTTCTTTAACTCTCAAAGGGGTGTACTTGTCTTCCTTTATTAAACTCCAAATGATTGAGTGGTCTACTGTCAGTTATAATAAAACCACATCTCTAATAAAACGTTCTGTGCTCCTAAAGGTTAATTATCTAAATTTTAAATATCCTACTCTTGCCTTTTTTTTTTTTTTTTTTTAACATTCAAAAGTATTTTAAGGAAAATAAAACAAACTAAACATCAACACTAGACAAACAGGAGATAATAATCCACAAAATTAACTGGAATAGAAGCAAGTTAGAATACTCCATCTGCAGGAATGTAGTTGTTTTCTTTTAACAGTAACTGTCTGAAAAAGAGCTTTCTCAAAAGCCAATTACTTTGTAAGAGCAACAGGGAAACCTCGTTGGAGATATCTACAATTTGTAACAATGCAAACAGTACAAGTTCACAGTCCTGACTCAGGCAAAACCTGCAATGAGTTTCTTGAGGGTTCTTCTAGATAAAGCACTGCTTGACTGAGTCTGCAGCTTGGAAATAGCCCCTTGCAGATTAAGAAATAACAACTGCTAGTTCTCTATGCTTCTCTTAAGTACAATACTGAACTATTTAAGAGTTCATTTAGACTCAATATTTTAAACACACCAAAAAATATCTTAAAGGAAATCCCCCCAGGGAAACTCCACTTTTTTTTTTTTTTTTTTTTTTTAATATATTCACACAGCAAAATGGCCCTTTAAATTATCCCAGTATGCCTAATTATGCTATTAAGCATGTATGTATGTATTTATGCATCTACAATATCAGGAATAAAAGTTGCTCTTACTACATCACTGCAGTGTTTTACTCCAGTCAGCAGGATACCATGTTTAACCACTTTAGTAGTATTGGAATTATAGAATAATGTGTATTAAAGTGTACAATAATGTGCACACTTTCTCCTGTGGAACTGAAAAAACACATTCATAAATCCATAAGTGTAGAGCCTATTTACACTTTTTAAAAATTCCTTTATGTTCAAGAATGGAAATATGCATATATTAGTATATATTATACTTCTTCCTAATAATATTAGTAAGCATAAAATTATTCAGATATCTTATGCCATTATCAGCATATTGTATATTCTAAAGTAATCTTCAAATTCCTAAATTTTGGCTAGTGAAAAGGTAGATATTTTTAGCTGACTGTACAAATATTTCTCAGTTTATCAACTCAGAAATATTCACCAGATATTCAAAATATGGGAGAATAATTTCATGAAAACAGATACATAGTCTGATACTATGGAGACTTGCAATTTCTACCAGGCACACAAGCAGGTATTTCAATTTTCTGAAAATCATCACCTCAGAGCATATGTGACAGAGGTATGTATAACACACAGATATAAATTTGTTAGCAAATTCTTCAGCAGTTTTGCCAGTTTTGCTGTAATATGAATGCTGGGGCTTTTGGTGGTTGTTTGGTTTTTTTAAACAAATTTGTAGTGGATGATACAGCTTCAGTGCCCTGTTTATTACATGTATGGTCTTGACGACTTGAATCTGTGCAACCCATTCAAAAACAGACTGCAAAAAGCCAAAGACTTTCTTTCACTTCCAGCCCTGCTCAAGTTTTCTTTGAGGCAGTGCTCATCTGAATAATTGCCTGTTTCTTGCTTACAAAACATTCATATTCAAAGCACCATTAGCACAATAGCAATTAACAAAGAGCCTTTTATGCCAACGTGCTGCAACTTCATCTCACACACCCTTTACAGGAAAAAGGTCTTTTCTCTTCTTTCCAGTATCAGTGAAGCACTCATGCCATGTGAAAAGAATGCTCCCTTTCAGTGCAGAGGGGACCTGACTGTGCCTTATGCGAATCTACTCTATGTACAACTGAGGGGAAGACAAGGTGACCTAAAAGATCTTTCTCATTTCTAACTCTATGAAAGTTCATGGTATTGGGAATTGCATATTAACAACCAGATGCAGAATTTTGTGTGGAAATGGCACAGTGCTTTCACAGGATGTTTTTTCTTAATTTTTATCTGTTGTAAAGGATAGGAAAAGCACTTTTAGGTTTGTCACAAGTAGGATCGACAAGAACAAGAAAGGACAGTAATTAGCCTTGAGTCATTCACAGCAGTCATTCTCAAAATATTGCTAGCACTGAGTAGTAAATGGGAAGCAGGAAGAATCTGCAGCTCTATCATGCTAAGAATTGGTGGGGTTTATTGCCAATACTACGTCAAGTTGCCACACTGGCACTAAGAAAAACACTGAGGTTTCCCATGAAGTAAGACTGTCCTTTATGGTATGCTGTAGATGTAATGATCATATTAATTAGAGAAGAACAAGAGAAAGTGGAAATGTTTTAAAATTCCTCCTAATAATAATTATAATTTATAGACCATTTCACAAGACAAAAGAATGAGTAGCACAGGGTTGGTCAGAAAAATACAGATGACAAACACATTTGCAATAATGGCATATAGGCAATATCAAAGTGTTTTGCAGTAATGTAAAGATAGATATGAGAATCTAACTGCCCCTAAACATCTTCAATATCAGTCACAATATTTCCAATACCTGAACTACACAACCCTGTGACATGCTAATAAACTCAATCATTCAGGAACAGTTGTAACATTGTCTAGAATGTGTTACCCTGAGTTCCCACTAGCACAACACACACTCGTAAAACAAGAAACAAAAAAGAAACGACCCCTCAAAGGCTCTTGTGTGCCTTTATTTCACACTGAATAAGCAGGCACAGTACAGCCTGCTGCTAAGCTTTTCCTTACCAGTTGGTCAAAACATGGATAGACTCTTGGTTACAGCTCCTAATGTGTTGATCAACTGACCCAGAATAACAAAGGCTAAGGGTAAGCAATACAGAAATTACTATACTGGATCAGACCTGAATCAGTCTAGTCTAACACCCCGCCTCTGCAAGTAGCTAGAGGGATGTGTAAGAGCCCAGCACCAGCCAGCTGCCCCTATTTCTGTATGTTCTAGCAAGAACTGTTCTAAGAAATAACTTAATACACCCAGATTTGTTTCTCAATTACTGCTTTGCAAGCTGTTGATTGAGGGGCTGAGAGTGGAAATTGTACATCTCAGAGGAACAATTAACTTTGTTCTTGATTCCCTGAGGTGTATGGTAAGCCATAATACCATAAATTAATCCAAGGAGAATTTACCATAATAGATCTAAATTGATAGCATTAAAAATGTTCATACAGTTGTGTTTAAAAGTGCCTTTTTTGTTGTTGTTTTCTGTTTTTTTTTAAAGGATTTTTAATTGCCAGTTTGAGGGGAAAAAACCCACTGTAATTTTTTTCCATTAAATTACAGAAAGCATTGCATATGCATCACACATTAATCACAGAAAAATTAAGGACACAGAAAAACAAATATGATAAATCACACATCCTTTTGCCTGAGATATAATATAGCATCAGGCCTCTAAACCTCATTAACTACTGTATTTGCCATTAACACTTCACAAAAATGTGTGAACATATAGCTGCATCATGAAGCTGTTAAAAAAGAAAACCATCCAATTTTTTCTGTTTCATCTTCCTCTACATATTAAATGAAAATCATCCATACTGCATACATTTCCTGGCTTAAAATATAAAAATTTCCTTTATAATGGAATCTGCAAGGTATTCTACTCACTGTAATACCTACAACACACTATTTTCCCCCGACCCCATCTTGAAATCTTTCCTAAATAAACTTGACTTGCTAATACACTGTTTTGTTCCATTCAGCTTTTTACACAGCACTCAGCTGTGCTGGACCCAAGAGCCTCTTGGTAGGATATGAGCAATGTGGCTCTCATTTATCATGTGCACTCTCACTCGCAGGACGAGAAGTATATGTGGTAAATGTTCTGTCCAACATTTCTTTGCTTCTGTTTTTCTTAATGTGAATACATGTATATATATAAAAGTTAGGGAAAACAAGTCAATAAAACAAATCCTGGACTTAGAGTGGAAAGTGCTGAATCTTATCCTTAGCTCTCTGAAAAATTTATTTCAGTTGAAGTTAGGCCATGGACTGCTTTCCTTAGCACAGCCATGTGCCAAATGAGGCTGCTGAATGCACTCTCATTCCTGCCCTCTCTTGTCAATAAATACATGTTTAATTATATTAACTTCAAGACACTTCTTTAAACATCTATCCTCTCTTCCATAGCAGCTCTCAAAATAACTCTCAAATTAAGAAATCACATTCATTTCCTGAAATTCCTAAATATACCCCATGTTTCAGATATGGGAAAGACTATTCTATTTAGATTCATTGCTTCAGGAGAAAGATGACAACTGCTTTCATCAGGCTCTCTGGCACCTACCCTTAATACTGGACAATTTTAAACACAAATCCACATTTATTATAAAGCAAAGTGTTAACATTTGGAACATGACAAGACAATATTAAAATAATTCTGAATGCTAATATCCAGCTTCGTACTGGATGTTACTCCAGTATCTTACCCACTCGGGGTGCTAGTGGTCTACCTTATTATTTAACAGAGAGAAACTTACTGGAATTAAGGAACTCTATTTATTCTTTTCTGATTCTATAGACTGAAATCTATGAAAATGAGAAATTGTTTCTCCTTAGCAGAACTGCTAGTAATCACACTCATACCCCTTAGTATGTTCTTTCAGTCTTACTGCTATAATTTCATATACTTTTTGTGCAGTTCACGCATAGATCATGACAAATATTCATACATGCCAGTACATGAGCAGTGCATTTATACTAAGAAATGTGTAGCCTCTACCTTGTCCCAGCAGCTTGACAGGGACAATACACATTAACTTAATGACAAGTTAGCAGTTTAGAACAGCTCCCAGGCCTGCACTTCTTCCTTCACCTTTTGTGAACGTGAAGATCTCCTGCTTTCACAGCTTTTTGTGCAGCTGGAGTCTGGAACTGAGAACCTCCTCTAGGTACTCTGACTATGCTGGCTGCATCACTCAGTTCCTTTAAGTTATGGTGTAAAATGTAAGTAAGGTTTAACAGATTCTGGTGATGTAGGCACTAGCAAACAAATCCCCTTGTTTGTCTTGCAGTGATGTATGTTGCCAAAAGACACATTTCATTGGAAGATGTTTTCAAAGGCTTCAGGATTATACTTCAGTCAAAAATGGTAAAACTAGCTGTGGCTAGTTTTAACTCATACAGTCAACTACATAAGTAACCTGTCATTATAAAACTGATTCATTAAAACAATGGGCCAGCAGTAACCTTGAAAAAGAATTTTGAAAGATTGTTGTTAAAACAATGTAAAGAGAAATGCCTCAATATAGGAGTGGATAAAAATAAACCCTGGTTAGGAAAAATGCATATTTTTAACAACTCTGATTTAACATCAAAGCCTTAGCAGAAATGCAATTCTCAATGACTACCTCACAATAAGAATCACTGAAGCATAATTCCAAACTTTCCAACAAGAGTTTTTAAGATCTCTGCTTTTATATCCATTTTTATTTCTTTTAGAAAGTTACTATGATGTAAATTAAATCGTTATTATTACAAATATAAAGAGTATTTCTGTCTTTTTTTCAAGCTATATAAACCAGAATAATACCACTGAACAAAAGAAATCAATTTAATTTAATATTAAATCTAGAACTGCTTGTGTTTATTAAGCATTGGTTTTTTTCACTGAGATTTTATTTTTATAAATGCATGTAAGCATATCTTACAACTGAAAAAATTGTAGTTGCTCTTGGAAACAAGAAAATTCAAAATCTGTGTTACTTGAGAGAAAATGAAAGCCTGTACTTCACATCTTAGCTGCAACAGTGGTTCCTAATACAGCAAATAAAAGTTGGAATCAGCTTCATGCAAAACTGTAAATTATCTCAGTCATTAAAATGTATTAATTTAATTAGGTTAAGAACAAAAATAAAATATATATATATGTATTTGGAAATATAAAAGCAATATAAGTTGAGAAAAAAAAACCTGAAACTGGAAAACACAAGAGATGTTAATTTATTTTATGGATGACAGACTGTAAGACCAGGAAGAATCATTGTAATTCTATATTCTGACTTCCTGTACAATGTTACCCAGAGGAATTCTCTGCATTCATCACTCTACTCAACACAGCTAGCAGTAGCTCTCATAGAATTAGAGAACTGTTTTGGAAAACAAACAGAAAATCCCGAGTTTAAAATTTTCAAACCACAACTTCAGTGACATATCCCAAAGGACAATGGCAATTGCTCACAGAAAAAAAAATTGTGCTTGTTTTGCATTTTTTAAAGTCAAAGTTACAACACTGCTGCCTTAAACTCTGTATTCCAGAGTTAGGGATGGAAGAGGCCTCAGGAGATTTCTAATTCTCTTAGCTCTTGATCAATGTCTTGATTAGCACAAACTTCATACAGTAAAGCATGTTACTTTCATCATCACCAAGACTGCTCTCTGAACTCTTTTAAAATTTTCAACATCTTTATTGAGTTGGGAACATAAGAATTGAGCATACTAATATATTAAAATCTGTCCTATGTCTCAAAAATGCAACAATGGGATTTCTTATATTCATCTGAGCTTTTCCAGACTTTTGTCTCTAAGATATTCACCTTTATTAAGCATTTTTATTCTTCCAAATCTTTTATTGCAGTGTATATCTGTCTGGGCTGGAGGTAATTTTTTTCATAGCAGCTGGCATGGTACTTTAGACTTGTTATGACAAATGTCTTGGTAACACACTAGTGATTTAGTTATTCCTGAGCAGTGCTGCACAGCACCAAGATTTCCTCTGCTTTTTATTCTGCCCTCCCACAGAGAGCAGACTGGGGATGGGCAGGAGTTGTGGGGGGACACCCTTCCGACACAGCATATTCTGTGATTCTGTGATTCTGACAGCTGATCTGAACTGACCAAATGAATACTGCATGCCATACAACGTCACTCCTGTCATTGAAAAGCATGTGGTAGATTTTCCAAGGTGACAGGCTGGCTGGGCATTGATTTGCCTGGGGGAGGTGATGTGCAACTGCCCTTGCATTGCTCCCTCCCCCTCTTGCTATCACTTTAACTGTCTTTATCTTGACTCTCAGAATTTTCTTTTTTCTTACTTTTGCCCTTCTCTCCCCTATTCTGTTGCAAGGACTGGGAGTGAGGGTCAGTAAGCAAGCAGATGGTGGATGTTTAAGTTACTGGCTGTGATTAACCCAATAGAGCCTATTAAAATTTCACATGGTTACACACACTGTACCACTGGACAATGCCCCTGAAGCTTTAGTGGATAATTTCCAGTCTTGGCCTTTGGAACATTTTGGAAAAAAATGATCTATCATAGTCTTTACAGTAATCTATGCTGCCTACTTTCTGGATCACCTCATGGTCAGAAGTGACTTCATAGAGCTGCTTGAGTTTATGGAGGCATAATCCAGTGCAATGCAGCAGATCCCACACAACTTTCTTTCCATATCATTCTTCCATCTCATTATGACTTCACATATGGTTTATCTTTTCAGGGGCAGAATGTAGTAAAAATCTTACTTGTAAGAGCCCAACACAGCATGATACTGCACAGGAAAGGCACTCCATGTGCAGCCACAATTAGAGCCATAGCTATAAGAAGTGCCCATGATGATCACTAAGAATAGAGCAACCTAACGCCTTCCAGCACTTAGGTTCTACAAATGCTGTGCTTAGCTTCTAAAAATGCTAGTCTTGGGCTCTTGCCCTGACATTGTAGGTTGAGAGCTGAAATGGGGGTTTCCCAGGCAACTCAAATCTGTCTAGCAACCACCCATATAAGCACTCATTACAAGGTCATCACAGTGTGTTTGCTATTTCCCATGGCATCATCTTGTTCCTTGGCAGCTACAGAAGACAGATGCGCATGGTGCCTGCTCAACCTTGGCTCCTGGTGCCAGCAACCAGAAGCCAGCTGGACCTGCAACCCAACTTTTGACAGCCTGCAGCGCTGTCCAAAGCTGATACAACACCCAGCAGAGAAAAGCAAACAGAAAAGGTCCCTATTTGGTCCATACATTAAATGCCCTATGGACCCACTGCCTGGTGCTGCCTGGTGCTGGTACCTGTCTGAGTCTGTCTGCAGACACAGGTAAACTAAGCACAAATCAGATATCCATAGATGCATGTCAGGGAGAGCTTGTTGTATCCAGGGGATCCAGTGGAGGTGAAAGTTCTGGAAAGACTGTGTTGAAATGGCAGCAATGGCATTTGGGACATCTGTCACTCTTAAAAGCTTTCCTTTGCAGAATGCAGTGAGTGGGGTCACCTTAAGGGCTTGCGGTAGGAATGTAAATAGCTACTTTAGCACGAAGTGCCACCACAGGGGTTACATAAAGTTATCTAACACAGCAGGATGGGTAAAGCCATTAGAACTACTGTAGCCATTGATGCTTTTTTTACCTCCTTTTAGTTTGTGAATCATTCACAAACACCAAAAGTGACCTTACATTTTCTCCCAAGTTAAAAACAAAGATTAGGCACTACAGATTAAAAGATCCACTGAAAAATACAGCTGTTTGATGTGACACTCTATTAACATTTACTTACTGTTCTGCTAATTAATGACTTTTTTCTCTTATTATTTAGCATGATTATATTTAATCGTACATTGTTCTTGCTTGCCTCCAATTTTTGTGTCCATTGAGGAAGTACATTATATTAACACTAGTTTTATTACATAAAAATTAAATTGATTTTGGAAAAAAAAATAAAATGCTAGCTGAAAATCTGCAATTTAAACTAGCCCAAGAGATCTGAAAATTGAACTCACCTCATTATGTTAACTTATTTTTGATATGCAGATTGAAGTAAATATGCTTCCATCTTTAAAGAATAATTTTTATGTTTAAGACTAAAGAATTTCAGAAACACTGTATAAGAGTCCCTTAGAATAATCCCTGACACAAGTAGTCTTTCAACATGTTAGAGATACAGGCATTTTTTCATCTGGGATAATCTTTTCACTTATTGGAATTAAGTATCTACATTTGTATGAGTCACTCCAGTGTTTGTCCCAAGCTGCCTCCAGATTATCGAGAAAAAATAACCAAGCTCAACCTCCATTCCCACAAATTCTTTCGACCTGTCCCTGGTCATTTTCCATATTTCCTTGACTTCCTAAGTATAATACTGTTGTTCAGAGAGGAGTCTTTACCTGGGTATCCTTTAATCTAAGAAAGAAGGTACTACTACTTTCAAATTGAACAGCTCCATTGCTGCTGTAACTAAGTATTTAATTGCTATCATCTTCTTCTAATATGATGTTTTCTTTTTACATAGTTCTAGACATAAAAAAGCAGAATTTTTTCAATGTAAGGACTGCTGTAATTATAACAGATACACTGAGAGAGACATTGAGTTTATTCAGTAGCTGAGACAGCATTTATGGTGAAAGCATAATTTGTTAAGGAAAAAAAAAAACAAAATCCAGAGTAAATATTGTTTGCTCAGATTAAGTAGCCAAATACCATTGTTTACATACCCACAAAGCAAACTATTTTATTTTTCATTCATTGCTTGATACATGCAAGCAGTGTAATTCAAAGCAACAAACACAAACATAAAAATGCCTTCTATCTTACTTAGGAGGTGCCTTAAATAGCAGATTCTATAAACATAAAAAAACTTTGTCTTTCATAGGCTCAAACAAACCACTCTCTGAAAGTTCCTCAAGCAGCCTCTGAAAAGACACCTTTGAGAAAATCTAGATTACCAAAAGGATTTGCTTTCATTATTATTCAATATAATTTTACTTTCAAATTAGGCAACACAGCCCTCTTTAAAACTAGTGAAGTAGTAATTTATTTCATCACCTGACATCAAAACAAAGCTCTGGGGAAGCTTTTAAGAAAAGATACATAATCTTTAGCATAGCAAGCTCATACCGGTTTGGAAAACAAAACACTGATAAGAAAACAAAGGAGACATGCCAAAACAGGTTCCTGTATAGAAAAATGTACTTTTGATTAAATATTTTTTTATTTATTTGGATTAAAAATTAATGAAAAGTTTAAAATTGTTCTAACAATTTGGAGTACATTAAAAAATTAAAACCATTGACCTACTGCATGGGACTGGAGTATTGATGAAATATTAATGCTGATTTAGAAAAAAGAGAATGTGCTTCTACATTTGAGGCAACTATCAAGATCCTCTTCCCACTGCTTGCTGAAGACTGTTTATCAGTTATGAATTATACTGGCATTCCAGCAGTTTTACTTTGCTCACAGCTCCTTTAAGAGGATTGAACAGTAAAGTAATATTCTATAATGCACTTCAGTATTTGTCTTTACTGTACTAGGACTTCATATTCACATAGCCTCAGCTACCTACACTCAAATCAATGCTTTGACTTTTGATCAATTTAGAAAGTAAATCAGAGCAAAAAAGTGCCATTTGACTTGGGTAATAGGGTTGTACAGTCACAGTGTGACTCCAGGATTTCATGACCTGCACAGCTTCCATTTTGGTTTTAACTTAAAGAGAGCTTTGATACAAAAAAGCTCCAGATGTGCTCTGTTCCACCTACTTGAAGTGATACCACAGTCAGGATCAACAGAGAAGCTTAACCCAAATTCCTCTCAGTTTAAAAAAATCTGAGTATCAATGCATTGCTTTTAAGGGGAACTTTCTGCTCTATGGGACCCAAATAAACCAAATTGAAGCAGAATTACCTTTGCTTCCCTTGCCTTCTTGAAGTGAATCCATCAAATGACACTTTACTTTTATTCCCTACAGGTATGTTTTACTAGAATAATAAAAACCCCAGGAAAAACGAAACAAAACAAAACAAGCCCCAAAACCACAAAACCAACCAAAAACCTCCTAAAACACAAAAGTCTGAATGGCTGAGTGAAACCTGAGATGCTTGTAAATAAATCTATCCCTGTTCACTGTTCTTAGACTACAGTGACCTTTCTTCCAGCTCTCCTTTTCAGTGAAATAACTTTAGTGAGTTTTTACCTTGACAGGCTGGAGAGATGGCCTGACAGGAGCCTCATGAAGCTTAACAAAAGGGAAGTGCAAAGCCCTGCACGTGGGGAGAAACAAACCCCAGTAAATGCTGGGGGATACCCAGATGGGGAACAGCTTGGTAGAAAAGAATCTGAAGGTGCTGATAGATAACAATCTGATCATGAGCCAGCAATGTGTCCTGGTAGCCAAGAGGGCTAATGATATTCTGGGCCACCTTAGAAGGAGTACATATTCTGCCAACCATGCCTTAACCTGGGAGTGGAAACAGCAGATCCTTTTCTCTGTATATTTACATGTCAGTAACACAGATAAAATCATTACAGAATTTTAGAGGATATAGAACTAGCATAATTATCATCACTTCATTGCAATAGTGCAAATTACACTACTACAATAAACCAATATTTACAGTATTTCAGTGCAGTATGAGCCAAAGGAAGCCTCACTTCCAGCAGTGGGAGATGCAGATTTAATATTTAGTCTTTTTCTCCCAAGGGAAATGTCAACTTTCCTGCCTTAATTCTCTTTGGCACGAAACATTCACTGGAAATACACCTGGTTCAACAGAGAATGTTACAATTAAATGCTGAATTCTGCTCTAAAATAAGCAGCTCAATTTAAATACTGAATGTCTCTTCATATTTTTTGTATCATTTTTAATTACAATACTACATGCAATTACTATTATGCAGTACTTTTCAGCTTCAGAATTCCACAGCCAAAATTAGATCATAATAAAATATTTCTTTGGAACTTTTTTTAATTTCAATAAAAGGTTCTCTTTCACTCCTTTTTAATGTGAATGTTCATTTTAAATGCATCCAATTTAAACACTATAGCACTTTGACAGTGCATTACAATAAAACATAAAACTGACAGAATTAATTAATGAACAGTAATTACTGTAATTTACAGTAATTCTGTCTGACAGCATCTAATTACCAACAGAGCATCCCTATGACTATAAAGGTAAGCATTTTATTGCTTCTCATTTTTTAATGGGGAAATTGAAGCAAAAATGTTAATTAAGCCCAGAATACTGAAAAATTAGATGCCCGGAATTTAGTCTGGTATGTATCTGTGGTAGATTTAAAGCTTCTCTTTTTTTTTTCAGAATTGTACATTAGTCTCTAGATTCTCCTATTGCTTCAGCATATTTTCAGAAAGCAAACAGTCTGATTGGGAGGGGTAAGAACATTTTCCAAATTATATATTTTGCTGGAGTTTTAATTTCTCACAAGGGGGCAAATCCCAAATATCTAAACAGAACGATTAGATTTTAGATTAGCTTGGATGGATTATTTTTCAGGAATTCAAGTATAGCAGGCTTTTTAAATAGATTTTTCCTCCTCTCAAAACTCCCCAGGCCTCTTTCTGTGGCGCCTAACTCCAGAATCTCATTCCCCAGTCTGTATGGAATCCAGGATTGCCCTGTTCCAGTCACAGAGCCCAGCACTTGATTTTGATCATCTGGTTGGTGATTGCACAACCCTCTAATTTGTCAAGGTCTGTCTGCAGGGCCTCTCTGCCTTTGAGGAAGCCAACAGTTCCTCTCAGTTTACTGTCATCAGTAAACTTGATATACCCTTGAGTTCTCTGTCCAAGCTGTTTATGAAGATTTTGAAGGGTGCAGGAATGAGGAGGGATCCCCACAGAACCCCATTGTTGGCAGTTTACCAGCCTGATGTCATCACATTCACTATAAACCTTTATGTCCAACCCATGAAACAGCCGCTCACCCATCCCATCAGGTGTTTATCCAGCTGTTTTGTGCTGGACATTTTGTTTAGAAGGACCCTGTGAAAGACAGACTGCATGGAAATAAAATGAAGTTAAAAAAAAAAAGTTGCTTAAGAGTCATACCTTAAATCTCATGTTTTGCATTGTAAAAGTATATCAACGAATAAAACAACCTTGAAATAATCCAAATTATTATACTGAATACAGATAATAGCAACAGGATACCCTTCCTGATCTCATTTTCCCAGACAATGGGAATGTTTCCATTGTATTCAGGAGCAAAATATGAGAGTATATGAGTGTGGGTGAGAACCAAGATCAGGTAGTTTATGATCATGTGTTCTTTGTCTGTCTATATGTTGTAATTTGTGGGAAAAAACCCAGCACAACTGAATGAGATATTCAGGCTGCTGTATTACTTGTACAATCACCCCAGTAATCTTCTGCTCCTCTTCATTAGAATATTAGCTTATCCTTTCCTGTCACTGGTTCATCTTACTGTCGCAGAACCATTTTCCATTATAATGGAAGCTTTTCCCATATATTACCACATTATCCCATGCTTCTATCAATACTACCCTGCCACTGAGTTATTGGCAGTAGGAAATACATCACATTAAGAGAAAGTTGAATTAGTACATGTCCATAAAGTTGCATATATGTTTTTGAACATGTGATGAAATAGCTTCTCACAGATACATTCCTTGGACATAGGAATATTAAAGAGAGAAGGAATTCTAAGGTTTGGATTTTCCCATCCAGGTAGTTTTTCTGTCTGTAATGGGGCACATTCCCACACCATGGGCCAAGGCTGCAACTGGGCTTCTCCTCAGTTCTCTGTTTACAGAAGAGCTATGCCTTTCTCTGTTCTTTAAAATTACCAGAATGCAATTCAGTTAAAATGCATTAAACAAACATGTTGGAAATATAGTAAAGACATAAATACTTCTGAACTGGAAAATGAATGGTTTTCAAAGCAACACTATATTTCATCATGCTATGCAAATGGAACCTGTCCCCTGGGAGTTTGCTGTTTCTTGGTTTCTTTTAACACATGAATCTGCTTACTTTAACCAACTGCTGGAAAAAATGAATCACCTAGAACAAGACCTGTGAGACTGCACTGAAGTCCTGCATGTACCATTGCACACAGCTTAATTCATATATGCCATAAATAGCAAAACTGCCAGTATTTAAAGGTATGGAAAATTTGCACATATTGTTAGAAGTTCAAGACTACAAATATTTCTTCTAACACTGCCAAATAGCAGAGCTTATAAAGTCACCTTGCTATTTTTTCCCTCTTCCTAGAACAGGGTAGGAAGGCAATACAGAAAGCTCATTTTCCATTTTCCAGTACATGAGTAGGGCACAAACGCACAGTATCAGCCCCATGTTCCTTCTGGCACTGAAGAGAGAAAACTGAGAGAGCACAAGAAAAGATAGCAGTTTCAATGGTGTCTAGGTTTGGGTATAAAAGACATTTGCCAAGCTTTCTCACTGGCTTTGTAAGATTTAGAGTTATAATCAGAGGTAATTAATAGATTCTTTATAGTCTCTCCTGCATCTTCTTCCCCCTTTGGTTCACTAGCAGATGTATCACACATGCTCATATTCACAAACACCTGTAAGTCTAGGAAACTGCTGACATTCTTACTATTAACACTGCTCACACTATGATAATATAGTTGAACATGTAAATAAAACAATGACAAAAAATTACATCAAGATTTGGTGTGAATTGTCCACTCACCGGCATGCACCTTTAGTGCACTCTTTCTTAGTGAAGTGCAAATTCTGCAGGATCTTCTTTTCATTTGAAAAAGAAACAACCATTCTGGGCCTCTTTTGTAGCACCAGCCACCCAAACGTGAACAGAGTGTAAATGGAAATCGCTGTGACTCTGTAATGCTCACAAGAGCCAGCTCTAGTGCCTCTGCCACTGTTCCTACCTTCACCAAGTTGCAGAGGAATAAAAGCTGACTTGACTTTTATTACATTTAATTGAAGATACTTTCAGCATTGTGGGAAATACAGTCACCTAAGAAAAGATTGATAAAGCAATCTGAAAGTCATGATTAGGCTGCTCACACACCACACTGAAATAGGTACTTGGCTGTCAGCAGCCTAACTACTTAACAGTGCATGTTTGACGGGGAGCCCCATCAGACCCTGTATAAATAAGACAGCAACAAAAGGAGACACCTTTGAAAAGTTTAACAGCTGCTGCAAATTACAGTGTTCTCCTGTATTACAATATTATTCCCTATTTTATCTATGCAGAAGGTCACTCCATTTCATGGGGGAATCTAATAGTCCAAAATCTAATTTCAATCTGATTAAGAACAAGAAAATTCAAATACTGAAATGCTCATTTAAAAGGGACACATTTATTGGATGTGAAAGCCCTGGAGCAGTTTGCACAGAAGTTCCAGGTTAAAAGGTCAGCTCCTGAAATGCTGTAGTCTCACAAAGCTCAGATTTCCATACTGACAATTTAGCAGTATAATTTATTAGAAATATTTTGGCCAAATTGGACAATTCCTATGAAGCATTCCTGTTTAAATATTCACTATATTCCAATGAAATACGGAGATTTTTCGTTTCCTTCTGAGTTTTCTCTGCATTCCTGAGCTCTTCAGTTTCTCCAAATTATGTTTCCATCACTCAGGAACCACTTCACTGCTTAAGGACAAAGCAGGCTGCCTGGAATGCCATATAGCATTTAAACAAAGCAAGCTTGGTAGTGAGAAGCAATATATTCTATTAGCCCTGTTGATCAAACTTATCTAGACAAGCTAGCAGACTCAAAACCTTTTCTTTGGGACAATACAAGACCACAAAAAAATACTCATTTGAATTCAACTTGGATTTACAGTAGAACTTCACTGTACCATTCTGCAAAGAGGTAGCAGCCTTGGAATGCAGTTCATGGAGACTTGCATTAGCTTCATACTGTGCCAGCTGCAAAAGAGCTGCAGTGCAAATAAAACTCAGGGTTTTCTTTTTCTCACAACTGCCAGGATCAATTTCAAATCAAGACTACCTGTAAAATCAAGAACTTGAAAGCAAAGCAGCAATGTAAAGTGAATTCTAAGGCCTTCAGAAATCAACACTTTTTATTTGCTTTTATAGGTTTTATAGAATAACACAGCATAAAGCTTTAAAGAATTTTGTGAAAATATATTTCACAGTGATATGAAAGAGCTGCATAACAAGATACAACATACTCATTGCTCAGAAATAACAGACATTTCCTCCAGTGAGGGGTAGATATAATGTGGGGCAGCCCATAACTTTTATTTTATTTACATTAGATATAATGTGGGGCAGCTGTGAGTTTAAGTAAAAACATAAGGAATAAAGGGAAAAATACCTTGGTTTACCAGAAACTTGCTAAAGAACAATGCTTCAAACCTGCATTTTAGATGTCATTTCACTAACTTTTTCATCCCCTGTAATCCATCAATATAATACGACACTTCAAAGGTAGACTCTAATCTTTCAAATTAATATTTTAAAAAGATTGAAAGGGTTTTTGTTTGGCTCCTTGGAAATGCTTTTTATTTTAATGAATAGAAGGCAGACCTCATGATGTGTGTTCATAATTTTATTGGTGCACTGTTGATATTGCTTTCTTGACTTAAGAAAACCAAGATACTATAATTGCAGTTAGTTTATGTCTCTTATCACATACTGGCTATCAGAAAATTTCAGGTACGGTTTCTCTGGATTAAAATCTCCAACTAGCCAAGTCCCAATAGCAGTGTTCATAAGAATTTATTTTATTAAATTATAATTCAATTTTGAGCATTCTTAGCAGCATTATCAATCTCTGGGATAAGAAAGAAATAAAGTACAACAGTGTTCACAAAACAGGCCACAGAAATTTTACCATTTTCAGATTTATGCTTGCTATGTAAAATATTTAGAAATTAGGAAATATATACTTGTTAGAAAACAATGAATGCAGAGCACGAAAAATTCTTTATTCTTTGTTTTTTGGCAAGATTTGTACTTAGGTGAATTTTCACAAAACTAGAAGTTCAAACTCCCCTGATAAGAGAAGGAAGTATTTGAATCCAGCTAAAGCAGCATCCTTGGGAGCACACAGATACTGCGCCTATATTAAAATAAAAAAATGACAGAAAGACTCAAAGGATCAAGGTTGCAAAGTAAGGGAGTGCTGAGAACCCAGTTTAAACAAATATGGATTTGTGGGGTTTACCCTGGACTAGATCTATCCTGCCTCAATGTTCATAACAATTACACTAGATGCCATCAGACAAAACGTCTTCCAGCCGAGTTTCATCCAAACTGAATTTAGCTTGAAAGCTCTCAGAGAGGTTGCAATGTAATGTAAAACATGGTAAAAATGGGGATCACAGTGAGATTTGCTCTGAAAATGCTTTAATCCACTATGCATCTCATCTTGTTTTTTATGGATGCAAATACCTGAAGAATATCTTGATCCTATGACCCTTGCCTGTATTCAGTGGTAGGAGGAACAATCCATGGAGGTGCAAGTCTTCTAGACACACTGGAAGGCTTTCAAATGCCTTTTAATTCCAGTGAGTGAGATTTAGAGACCTCACCTGTCCCTACCTGCTCCCTCTGGCATTTTTGACAGCTAGGTAACTAAGTCTCATAGACTACAATTGGTAGATGTTTTTGTTATACCACAATGTCTTAAAAACTAGGGAATAGTGCCTTCTCTTTTGATATCAATTCAAAACTTCACAGGCTCTGTGAAGAAGACTCTGAATTTGCGTTATTTAGATCAGTGCTGCAATTTCTATTAGGTAAAAGGTGGGTGAGGACTGTCACTGTTTTATTTTGCAGTCTTGATATTTTGGGCTCATTCAGTATTGAGATTATTGTGTAGCTAGGGAATGTTATAGCTCTAAATAACCAGTCATGATTAATTTCTGTTCTACTCCTTGTTCATTAGTTGCAGCCATATCTTTTCCTACTAAAATTCCCTTTAAATGGTTTCTAATTTGTTGGTACAGTTTCACCACTAACTGTGAGGGAAAGAGGAAAGATTTTCACACCTCCAATTGAGTGCTACATCAGCTTGTCTTAGCAAATGGCCAAAAATAAATCAATTGTAGTTTGCTCTACCTAAAGAGACAAATCATTCTAATCAAAGTGGTGATTTAACAGACTACAGGCTAGTGAGTTGCTTGGTTTGCTTTTTCTTTATTTCTTTAGAACAACTAAAGATTTTGTTCCTTTAATCTTTATTCATTATGTGACAGAATCCTATGTGGCACTAGACTAAATACCAACTTACTCCTTATTTGTTTAGTAAGTTCTTGTTTAACAAAAACTAGAATAGTCTCCATTTGTCCTATAAGCCTTCCAATCAATGCAACAATTTAATGTAAAAAAAAAAACCCAAACCTATCCTGTTCTTTTCTTTTGAAATAAAGAAAGATACAATAGACAGGACCACTCTAAAGAAGTGACATTTAGTGATGTTCCACAGTAGTTCTAAGAAATCTCCCAAATACATGCATTTGTTTTACTATCAACACTGAAATAAACAGGTAGCAGACATTTCTTGATAAACAAAATATTCTGAACCATTTTCATTTGCCAAAGTCACAACTTTTCAATGTTTATATTATCATTTAAGTTAAAGCAGTGAGAAATTCCAGTAGAAATTTATACAACAGGAAGGTCATGGTGAAGGAGATGATGCTCTCCTATTGGAAATGAGTTTATGTATATGCTGGCTATTGTATGGACTGCCATTATTCGATTAGAATTAGATTATGCTTGATTACACAACTTAGAATGTTCTTACCAAAAAAATTGCTACTTTGCAATTTTTAATGTGTTTGCATCTTAATTGTATTTGTAATAGCTTAAAGAATAACTAACATCATACAATATCAAAAGCAAATAGATGATGTAGCCTCAATAGTTTTAAAAGGTAATTAATTTGAAAGTTGGAAGAATGCTTCTTCACACACCTGAGGTTGCTGGATAATTTATGATCTTTTGTGAAAACTATGCACACTATCATCTGAAAATGAAGATATTTTAGTGTGGATAATAGATAAATCTACAAAGACATTAACTAATAACCTTTAGCCTTTTGTGATAGCCATTAATGATAAAAGTTCTTAATTAAAAAAAAATAATAGTAAAAGCATAATGAGATGCCAAGCTTACTACTAATGCTATAAGGATCCATCATAAACAAAGTTTAACTATTTTTTCCTAGGATTTATGAACATTTTCAAAAGCTGGAAGCAGCAATTAAAACAGCCTTTTTTTCATCTATTTTTGATAAAGAGCCTAATCCCTTTTAAGACAACACCAAAATGTCTGATTACTTAAGTGAGCAAAGGATTTTACCCAGAAAGTAAATAACAAACAAATCTGCAGTGTCTTAAAATTTCACACTTAGAATGAGATTACCTGCTGTCTCATCCCAGTCTTCAGTATGAGAGTATGCTATTGTTATTAGATAAAATTATTAGATAAATTAGATAAACTATTACATAAATAAGATATTGTCTGTTATATAATTTGGACAATGTACACTTAAAAAAAATACAAAGAGTAATTCATCTTCTGAAACCACAAACAAGGAAAGAAGTTCAAAGACACAGCAATAATGTGAAAACTTAATGGGCCACATTCCCTGGAAACACCACTTTAGGGCAGTTTTCTACAAATATGAATTCAGCCCGTTTCTTCGTGTTTCATGACTTCTATTGAAAAATTATAAGAATGACAAAAAAGTAAAAAAACTAATGTCTCTAATATCAGACAGACAACAGTAACAAGGAGATTTTAAACTGTATTTATGTACAAGTAACAAATGCTGTAACTTGAGCCTCCATCCTGCAAAACTTGAATTTGTCCATCCTGGTAGTTTCATTAACACCAATGAGATCAGACATTTTCAAAACTAGAAACTGGAACCTTGTCTATATCAGAAGACATTTTTGCTTGTAAATATACTTGTATATTGAAAACAATCAAATTTTTAATCAGTGTTCCTGTTACAGCACACTTTTACCAATCTAGCACCCAGTACAAGCTAGAGGCTGCTCTGACTGGCATAAATTCCATCAGTGAAAACCAGACATGCACATACAACTTTTTCTGCAGTGTCACCTGAAAAATAGAAAGCATATCCCTAACTAACTCAATTATGCTGGAAAATCACAAGTACATTTGGACTTATTTCTACTTGTTTAACATTACACAAATATTTGCAAATGACAGTACATATCCCCAGAGGAGGAAAAAAAAAAAAAAAGAGAGAAAGAGAAAATAAAATATTTTTGAATGCAAATTGAAAACTAGAGTATCAGCTGAATAATTCTGGCATGTCAATGTGTCTAACTATAACTCTGAACAAACTGCTAATAGTTCAAAAACAGACAACTGAGGAGGTAAAGAGCTAGCAGCAGGAGGTGTCTGTAGTAGAGGCAGCCTTAGTTTCAGTGATAATCTAGACTTTCAAGCTTCACAATATATTCTAAGACATTTATCTGATTATAGAATTCAGAAAGATAAGAAAAAATGAGTTCTTCAAACAGCAAAGTAAAATTCCTCTGTAAGTGATTCGAACCAGCACTGAATAGACATATATACATAGGATATATTTCAAAATTTCCTCTGTATCATGACTTTTAAAAGGTAAACAAATCTCAGCCTGTTCTAGCCTCATCCCCAAGTTTTCCTTCCTCAATGTGGAATTCTGTCTGAGATGTTATCTGAGAATATCTGAGCTATCTGAGAACGAGAAATAATTATGTCTGAACAACTAATTTCCTCTCCCGTCAAAAAACCTTACTTCTATTATTCTGGTGGTACTAATAAATGGATAGTGAAATTTATCCAGAGAAATAATACCCTGCAATTCAAAGCAAATTCAAATATCTCAAATTACAATGACCCAATGTAAGAGCTCTGGATCTTTATGAAATGTTCCATAATTTACTCTCTTGATAAAATATTTTATTATAACAAATATTTTATTATAAAATATTCAATATTATTGCTTAAGTGCCTAGGGCTGATGGAGTCAGGAAAGTTTTAAAAGATTATTTCAAATGTGTCTAGGAGTGAAATTAGGAAAATTAAAACAAAGCAAAGCAAAGCAAAACAAACTAAACCAATTTTGTCTCTATTAAGAAAGAAAAATGTCCTTGGTTTGTTTCTGGGATATTGCTAATAGTTCTGTGTTCCTCAACAGACAGCTGATAATGAATTCAGATGGTATAACTCTCTGAGATGCTTTACAGGGGAAAAAACAAATAAGCAAACAAAGAAACAAAAAAAAAAAAAAAAAACCAACAAAAAATATTTAACAAATTAAAGGGTTTGGCAGCTAAATTCTCTACAGTTACCAAACATGCTTCCTTTCCTTCCTGATGTCCCTACCTACTAATGATCTCTGAGTAGAGCTCTTTAATGACATGGGATAGCAGCTTCATTACAAAGGAGAATTTTCCTCACAGTTTGCTGTTATTGTCAAAATCTAAAAGAGAGACAACTGGCTCAAAGTAGTAGAATAAGTCAGCGTAGGAAGGCTTGAGATGGACAACAGAGACCAGGTGGATATGTAACCACAGCAGGATATTGCCTCACTAAACTCAAGAAACCCTTCTATTGGTAGATAACCTGAAACAACTGAAAAATGTGTCATGTATTTCTAGGGGCTGATACAAATAATCTAAGAATGTCACCAGTCACTTTGTATCAAAGATTACTTTGCAATATCTAGGAAACTTGTAGCACTAGCAGGAAAATCATCCACTATCCTTTTTTACTGCCTTTGCCTTGAAGGTACTTTTCCCCTACCCAACCCACCTGAAATCCCTTGCTTTTCATCAAATCCTTAACACAGAAAAAGTGTGGCATAGCCCTCATGGATTCTTCCATAATTTTTATCTCATGTGAAGACCACGTTCTTTTTATAGACCATGCCTGTTATAGAGAGCAGGGAATAGGTTTGTGGAAAGGTAACATGTAGTGGCAGCTGTCATCACTTAAAAGATGTGCTCATTATCTTTCTTGACATTAGAATAATTGATTCATAACCCTAGCATTTCATATTGTTTTAGAGTCTCTGAAAATCATTAATAAAAACAAGATTTGGGCATTTTTAGAAGCTTACCTTCATTCAAAATGAAGGGCCTCAGTTGACTTCTGCACTCATGCATTCTGAAATGCACAATGGGTTTGGGTCTCCACATAGTGTCAAAGCATAACAGTTATGAAAATTATTTTAAAGATTTGCTTTTAGTCTTTGAAACAATCTTAATCAAGTAAGCATAATTACTAACTTCTAAAAATACAGATTTAAAAAAAAAAAGTTATTACACATATTAGTAATTAGAAATAATAAATTACCTATTGTTTTACTCCAGCTTTTGCAAGTAACCCTACATGTGACTGTCATCTTAATTAAACTGATCAACCTATGGCTTTCACTCAAAGAATAAACTATAACCTGATTTTGGTCCAGTTTAAAAATACATGAATTCGTCTCAAAATAAGAGATCTTTTTCGTTTCAGTAAAACATCAGTTGTGGACAATGATGCTTAGAAGTGATGGAAAGATCTGCCTAAATATGCATGCCAGTGGACTCAGCCAGGACATTCCTAATACCTTGGGGAGACACATTAACATCATGCCTGTAATATGAACATCCCTTCACAATGAATTAGCAGCCACAACAAGGCAGCAGCTCACCTCCAGGTACACACCACAGCAAGGCTTCCACCACAGCTGATGTGGCCATGGGCAGTTGAAGCCAGGAAATCAGTGGTTACAACAGACCAAAATGAGCAGGGCATCAAGGAAAATAATCACAGCCTTAGATCATAACAAATTTGCAATTACAAAATTGCAAATTTGATGGGACAGGCATTTTTTAACACCATGCCCTTCAAAAATAAGAGAAGTGAAACAATTAAAAATCGGGGTAAGTTTTGGGTCAGGTGCAGAGGACTTGGTCAGCAAAGAAGAAGGGGGAGAGAAGCAAGAAGTGCCAAGGAAATAAGAGAGGAATAAGGGCTGTCGCTGGGGAGTGACCAAGTGAACATCATTCAAATCCATGTATGGGCTACTCAAGGGAGGGAGAACAACACTTTTCACTACACCAGAGGTTCATGTTAAGAGAATACAGGGAAGAGAATAGAGGGCACCATGTACCCTCTTTGTTACACATAGCACCTTACCATTACAGACAGGGATTACTCTAGGAGCAATCAAAGAGGGAATAAAGATCTACCCTATTTAAATTGTTTTAGGTCTGTCCTATGGAAGTTGTAGTAAAATCAAACTGCTTCTTTTGCATACAAAAGTAAGGCGTAAGTGAAAGATTTGACTTATGTTAAGTAAATAATTTCAGTAAGCGGAAGGCTATCTTTTATAACCCTTCAAAATTCTCTGCAGAAAAAGAAGTGGTTTCCTTTCAAAACTACTGGTTATTGGATGAATTGACAACTCAGTCTTTGACTAGATTATGAACATACAAATATACCCATTAAGCAGGGTGGACTTCACATACTGTAAGTCAGACTTCACATCCACTCACATTCAGTAAGACAGAGTACCTTCATATTTACTGGTAAACATGGAGGGATACTAACTCTGCCCTAGCTTCTGAACTGTAATACATATGAAATTTGATCCATAATCATTGCAACTAACCAAAAGATATGCTTAAATTTTTGCACACTCCAATCAGGTGAATAAATCTTCCTTATATTTATCTGAATTGGAAGGTTTTGTCCATCCTCTCAGGGACATGAGACTTTTCAATGGATGAAATGAGATGATGTAGTTATTGTGAACCACAGTTCATAGTACACAATTTCAGTGACACAGAAAACCAGAGCATATACTGTGAACCTTTACCGTGTCACAATGTGGCAATGCAACACACAGTAAGACTGCTGCTGTGAATAAAGAAAGCAAGACTATCCTTACACTGAGGTGAGTATGGAATCTTTTTCCAAGTTGCACTTTGTTTCATAATGAACACAAAACTCATTTCTCATTATATCTTATTATCACCTCAGACCTTAACCAAAACCAGACAGCAATTGCCATTTATAACAGCAGTCCTTACAGGTGTATAATCCTCACCAGTGAAGAAGACACAGTTCATCCCAGCAGGAAAATGGGAAATGACCATCCTTTCACCAGGCTTGGGACAACCATTCAGCTCCCAGTAAGCAACACTGCCACAAAGATTTAGGCTTTTTTTTTGTTGTTGTTGTTGTTGTTGTTGTTGTTTCTTTTTTTTTTTTTTTTTTTTTTTTTTTCTTTTCCTGATGAGAAATTTCTCCATGTCATTCTGCAAATGGCTTTTTAACTGATTATGTTATTTTGTTTTCAAACCGTGTTAGTTTTCCAATTCCTAGATTAAAATGGCCATTTACAGTCAGTATCACTTTGCCTGAAACCAGCTGCAAAGGTGGTGTACTAATTAGGCTAATTCCAGAAACAATTTAATGTAAAAGTAGATTATTTAGATAGACTTATTTTGAGTCTTTTGCCATAAAATACCATGTACTAGTCAGGCTGCATTCAAAACTGAAATAATTATGTGTGATTTCAAACAAGAATGTTTTTAAACAATAAAGAAAGGAAATGCACTCTGTACAGCTCTAGATATAGCCCACTTATAGCTTTTTTTTAAGGCAAATTGATTTTATATACCCTGATATAAATTGTTAGTATAAGAAATTAATCTCTACAACCTCCTTGTAAGAGATAAGAAAGCTCTATAATTTGTGTACCATCTGATATGAGTATGCATGAATACATACTTAAGGTAGAGCAGCTTCTCTGGCAATAGTTTTTCAGTAATATTTTATGTATAGCAAAGTTCCTTTATGCTTCATATTATGAAAAAAAATATATTTCCAAGGGTTTATCAGGTTCTCATTATCCTCATATGAAAGAAATTTTGACAGAATATTTGTCCAGATTAGAAATGTTTTAAAAGAAATCAATCTCTAATTAATTTAAAGAGCTCACTTAAGCAAGAATGTGAAATTCATTTTTTTGTTTATACAAAACTGGTTACTTATTATTTCTTTTAAAATCATGTGTATACAAATATTGATTGTTTTCATTTTTTATTGCTATTTTTAAAAACATTCTGGAGGAAAAAAGTGTTGGAGGATATTTCCACTGGTAGTCTTTACAATAAGAATTCCATATACAAGTGACTCATTTAGAACATGTACTGGTTGATTGCACAAAAAAAATTCTTACTTTCTCATAACAAATATATTGCTTAGTCAGGAAAATCAGTCCAGTAAACATACAAAGTTTTTATATTACACATCTTAAAACTGAGTCAAATACTGAGCCAAAGAATGTTCCTGGACAAAAGGAAGCACCTATCTTTGTTGGTTGAGGTATTTAAAAGATAAATAGGTGAGGCACTTAGGGGCATAATTTAGTGGTGGACTTGGCAGTGCTCAGTTAGTCACGGGACTTGATGATCTTAAAGGTCTTTTACAACAAACTTGATTCTATGATTCTGACTCTATTTCTGTGTGATTTAGATTCTTTACCCAACAAAAGAGATGTGACCGCTGACAAACTGCTTTATAACATTTACTAATGTATCTGAACATTTATATGGATACAAGAGGGTAATTTTGTTATTAGTTTAATCCCTTGCTAAAAATCCCTTGCATCCCTCTGTGCTAAAACTGTAAATATCTAGCTATTGCCTCTCTGCTGAAACAGCCAAAAGAAGATCAAATTTTCATTATCAGAAATGGTGTCTTACGGTGTGTTCTAGTGTAAGATCCAGTGTGCCCAGTGTAATCAGCAGAAACATAATCAGTACAGCCAGATAGTTCAAGGCAGTTCAGTTCACCCTAAAGTAGACAGTTAACACTAGGTAAAAGTTTCTCCTTGTACTCCAGTGACTGGAATAGGTTTTGCTTCACTTTTCATACAAAAACATCCTGTGCTTTCTGAAATGGCACAGGGAATTCTGCCTACTCTCCCTCTAACCCTCTCAAAAGGCAAAAGTCTTGCACATTTTATCACATATCAGCCACAGGAACATTTGAAAATTTGGGTATCATGGCAAGAAATGCCCATGAGTGGATAACTAAGTCAAATGCTAGATCTCCATCAATGATAATTGGAAGTTACACCTGCTGACATGTAGTCCTTGAATTTAAATACTTTGGTACAGATATTTTTCAAGTCAGAGCTGGGACCTACTCTTGTTTTCTCTAGCCTTTGAGCTGACCTTTCATTTTTTCATATCATTTAATGTGGATGCATTTTGAGACTTATACATGATAAATTGGATTTGAACAGAAGCTGATAACTTACAAAAAGCTCCAGGAGTGGTAATAATCTTTTAAAGTCAGAAACTTTAGGCATTCTGTTGCTTTTTAAAACCATTGAAGGATCTCTTTCAAGAGTAATAAAATTATATAGAAATGCATGGAATCAGCAAGCATAAAAACACAAACCAAAACCAGACAGGCAAAACACATGGAAGGACAATATCACTTCAAGTGTTCTGAACCTATCAACAGAAATACATTTTACTGTCATAGGAAATAAAATCGAGGTCCATACTTACCAAAAACAATTTTGCTGGTCAAATGAGATGGTGATAACATAATTTCTGATAAGAAACAAAGCAAAACCTGTCTTCCTGAGAGGTTTTTCTAACTGAATATTAGGGCTGTGACATGAAAAAAGTATAAAAAGAAACTCATACCTTGAAATAATGCAATAAAGTTGGAGAGTGAAGGGTAGAAGGAAAGTGTTCATTACAAGTATTTCTACATGGTATTTGAAAACTAGAGAGCGTTGGTATTTTCCCTTTTTTTTTTTTTCTTTAAATCTTCAGCACTGCATGCTGAAAGTGACCTACATCACTCTCCATACAGTACATCAAATAACCCATTACTTAACAAATCAGTGAAGCACCTCTACTAAATGAAAGGGACCTATAGCTTTAATCCCACTTCGATTAACTTTGTTCTTCTCAGAAGGCAGACCTTAATTTATATCAATTTGCAGTAATCTTTACAAGAAAATTCTACTTCACTTACACATGCTGTTTGACAGAAAAATGAATTTCTCAGGCATGTGGATACCCTATGATGGTTCCAATAAAAATTGCCCCTAGTAACAATGAAAAAGCTGAACACTTTCTGTCTGCTTAAATGATTTCTTTGGTTAGACAGATGATGAGGTTTAATGATGTATGTTGTGAATTCTCTCCACTAACAAATACAAGTAGCACTTTGATCAGCAGAAAGACCTCAAGGACATTTGGTACAGTCATTTAAAGTTTCCTGTACATCTCTGTAGAAAGGCATTTTGCTACTGTATTCAGTTATACTATTACACATCTCTGTAAAATAAGTTAAATATTCCTAAAGGTCATCAAAACAGCATGTTATTTTTACATCAAAACAGCATGTTATTTTTACCAATGGAGAATGTTTTACAAGTGATAACGTTTACAAGTTTTACAGGATAATGTTTTACAAGTGGAACAAGCTAAAGGTAACCACTTAATTGCATAATTAGGCACTATACTTATTTTAACTGCCCTAAATTTTTGAGAACTCATACTTCTCAAGCTAATTGGTTATTTTTCAGAAATCTTATATCTATATGAGTGCAGTTTCTCAGGGTCTTCAAAGACCAGGTCTGCAAAGACAGTCAAATATGTATCTCTTATGCATTTCCTCAAGTACAGTGGGATTTAGAAGCTAAAGCAGAATTAGAAGGTATCATTTGTGTGTGCACTTACTCTTTCAGAGTTAAGTCTAAATCCATAACAAGAAGATACCAATGGGATGCTCAGAAGTCCTGTTAAATTATTCTCTAATCCTTTAATGATCTGAAGCCATAGAGAAGTCACATTTTTGCTGAATAACAAACATACAATAAATTCTTGATATGCCAAAAATATCTGGTGCTCAGATGCCAGGAGATCAGCCAGTTCATTTCTTTTGCATCTCAAAAGTTATCACACTCGAGGAACTATATGTAAAAATAGATGCTGGAATAGTTTTGGCAGCAGGAACAGACTACCTGTGAACTTGTTTGTTAGCACATACACAACAGCCAATGACTTCACAAGGAAGAGTCAAGAAAAGAAGTAGGATGTCTGTTTTCAAGTTCATGTGCTAACATGAAGCAGAGTCTGAATCTAGACTGTGAATGCCTTAGCATTCAAGCTGTAAGACATGCATCATCTCTGTAGCCTTCTTTATTCAAATTACTATTAAAAAACTGATTACCAAGTGGAATATCTGCAGCAGAAACGACTGGGACAACCTTTCACCAAAACAAATGCTTTCTGAAAACTGAGAAATTCCCTGGAACCTCAGAGTTTCAGGTTTGAAATGTTGGTTCACCTCTGGTAGAACAGTATTACAAAACATATGTTTGTCCATCAGTGGGATGCCAAAGTAACCACAGGGCTTCAATATATTATGCAGCTGAGGGAATGGTTGCTTATTTTCAAACTACCAGGACTAATGACTGGGCTGTCTTAAAAAACAACAGACATCAAGGATCCCAACAAGTGTGAGCAGAACTAGACACCTCAAGACAGCCTATGTTTAGGCAGAGTTAGATCTGACCTTAACTCCAGAAAAAATTTTGACATCTGAGTCCAGACTCCTGTTCAGTAGGTCACTCACAGGTATCTAGTGCTTTCTGAAGTGCCATTAGGTTCCCTAACCTCCAGCTAGTGATTCAAAAAGGCAAGTTTTCTGTCAAAACTGCAGGCCTCAGGTTTATGCTTCTGACATTTTAGAGCAACTCAGGTGTGTTAGGTGGCTATTGGGAGATAACTGAGCAGAACCTTTTGTTCATGCAGAACCTTTTGATCATGCCATACAAAGAGTTGAGGGAGTTATTCATCTGACCAAATAAAGGCATTTATTTTATGCTGAATGGATCTCTAGGTTTTCTTGACTACAGAATAGACATTAAGATACCAATATTTATATAGGTTTATGAGAATATTGAACAGTGCGAGATCTAGGTTCTGAGGCAAATTTACCCCTGATATTATCTGCCTCACCACAAAATGGTTGCCAAAAAAATCATCAAATAATAGAAATTTTTTCACAAAGATGGAAAATCTCACTTCTGCTTTGCAATTCTATGCCTGACATAAACTCTTAGAGACATTAGTGAAAGTAATAGTAGGGAAGGGTTTTCTGAATGGTCTTTCTCACAAACAGTTAAGCAAAAGATACTCTCATGAAAGTCAGCTTGGAATTTAGGATTTCTAATCAAAGAAAGAGATGCCAGTCCTGAAATTCTTTTTTATATCATTTTAGATTATTTCCCACTGTGTCACACTGTGAACACATGAATAATTAATGTGGCAGCAACAAATCCAAACATATGGATTTGTACGTTTTGTGTTGGTCTTTGTTAAAAGGATAACATTCTGTACAAACACAAACAAACCCTGTTGCCCTTCATTCTTCTCTCCCTCTGGGATTAGCATTGTACCAAGAGTAAAAGCAGACAGTTTACAAAGCCTTTTGCTATTTAAATACATAGATGTCTAAGTAAATGCAATAATTTTGCAGTAAAGTTTTATTTATACATAACCTTTTATTGATTTGTAGTAAATTAATAAAGCAGTGGGTATCTGACCTAAGTTTGGATAAAACATTGCTAGCACAAATATGGATTTTAGTGTGGATGTAGTTTTTTGGTTGATTGGTTTTGTTGGTTTTTTTTATCATCCATCTATTTCATAGAAAGACTTTAACTTCCATATAGTTCAAGAAGAGACATCTGAGTCAATATCAGTTCAAGAAATGGCAATTCCTTGCACTTCTAATTTGTTTTTTAAGCAATTATTAGTTCAACTTTGAGGTAAATTTGTGAGATAGTAGGTATCATAATACTCATACTAAAGTGATGCTATTTTATCAAGGCAATGATAAGAGTATAAATTGGCTTGGATGATAGAATTCAGGAGAAATTAATTTTTAAAATGAAAAAGAAAAAAAAAAGAGCAATCAAAAACAAACAAAAAGACAAGAAAGTAACAGTTTTTGAGCACAGGTTTCACGTGTGAAGCCCACTCAGGGGCTCAAATGTATTTGTAGTTAAAATAGAGATGCACCCAAGCAAATTACAGCTTTCCTGAGGACAAAAGGAGGGGGTGGAGGGACTACCATGTGTTTAAAATTAGAAACTCTTCTCAAAGCTGATGATTACAGTTAAATATAAATGAGGGAATCCAGCCCATGACTGTCAAACAGGAACAGCTTTATAGCCCTAAGGGCCTTTCTAAAAACCATCTGAGTTCTAGTCTGCTACAAGAAAGGTGATCAGTCACGCATCCCACACTCGTACAGGGGAAAAAATATTTAATACGAGTCAGAAGATATTTGACCCAAAAGATTTGATCTAATATTCTTTATATAATATAAAATTATCCTGCATGACTTCATCAGAAGTCCCTGAGGAGCTATTGCATAGTCACTGCTACTCTGTTTTGTTCACTGCCCATTTTTTCCTCAAATGAACCTTGTTGAAGATGCCTACTCATTTCAGCTTTCAGAAGGTCATTTCTGATTTTTGAAATCATGGATGAAATACAAAAAATACTGATATTCTTTGTCTATAATTTACTCATTTCCCTGTTCACTAGTTCTTTTTCTTCCCTTCACTCGGCCTCTTTTCCCTTTTGGTCCATACTTATTTTGTGCATGGATGCCTGAGGTGAAAAAATCCCAACTCATAGATGCTTTTTCTCCTTTAACAAGTTAATGAAGAAATAACAGTTCAGGATTGTGACACAGGATGACTGAAAACACAAAGTCTTTTTCTTTATCTGATAGATACATTTAGACTGTCTTCTGATCAACAGCAAGATATCTAGCTAGAAATTCTGCCAACGATATTTCTTTTATTCAATGGATAGTCATTCAATCAATAGGAAATGCATCTCAGATGAGAAGAGAACTAATATTATCTATCAATCTTAAGTGATCTGAAAAAAATGGAGCAAACAATAGAAAAATGCCAGGAAGTATATAGGCTTGTTTCCCTGCTTCTTTGAATGTTTTTCCTCTGGTGATATATTCTCTGGTATAAATGAGTTCATGACCAATGTCTGAGATTCAAATTTATTCTTCTAAAAACCTACAATAAACCACAAGTTATTTCTCTTGCAACTAAAACATCTGCACTGCCATGGATTTATTTCATCTTAGACTCTTAATTAACTCGTATGTGGATAAAATTTGAGGATGAAAAATGTATTTCCTAATACAAGCAGGCCTGGTTTTCAATGTCTCAGATACCATTTATTTTTCTCTCAGATATGTTACAGCACGTAAAAAATCAGAAGGCTGCCTGAAAGACTATGTATACTAAAACCAAGTGTTTCTACAAGTAATATTTAAAGTATGAAGTAATAATAAAATCTCTGGTTTGCAATTATTTACCTACAAGAATTCTTACTGCAAGTGGCAAACTAAACAATGGCTAAAAAAAAAAAGTAGATATTAATTGCTTCTATCAACTCTGCCAGCACATGATGCCTGGCATTTTTTGTGTGTCTTTTGGTTGGTTTGGTTTTGGTTGGTTGGTTGGTTGATAAGCTTTTTTTTTTTTTTTGTTTGCTTTCCTAAAGATTTGACCCTTAAAAAAGCAGAGAAAACCTTATATATGATATACCATGAGGTTGCTGAAAGACAAGAAACTGAGAAGGGCTTTTTTTTCCTCGGATCTGCCGTAGTTGCTATAATCATAGTTGATCTTTTGGTACTTATTTTTCAAGCAGAAGTGATTTTTTAAAGCTATTGCTGACCCTTTAAAATTGCTAAAAGGTTTCCCCTTGTTTCCAGATTTTAATGGTTTTTTAAAAATTCATCTTCAGTTTAAACTGTCAGAGCTCATTCTCAGCCCAAAAGTAATTAAAAAAAACCCAGAAATGTTTTCCTCACTAATTTGACATGACAAGAGACCATGATTGGGAGGGGTGAAAACACATAATTATCAGAGCTTTATAATGAATAAACCACATCACATTATGTGCAAATTGTTCTATACCATACAGCATCTATCTCAACACCTCAGTATCAGCCTGGCTAATAGGAAACTCTTTCGTGATTTAAAAACGCATATACAATGCATCTACTCTATTTTCCTTCCAGAAAAAAACAAAACCAAACCAAACCAAAAAAACCCCAACCTGTTATAAACAAGAGACATCAACTTGATACTCTGCTTGGCTGACAGGGGAAGAACTTATTTCACCCATCAGTAGAGACTAGAATGCAGGAAATTTAAAAAAAAAATAATAAAAAAAAAAAAGCAGTGACTGAAATTTCACATCTGGACATGCTCAGTGATGATCTGCTAAGATTTTGGCAGAGCATAATGAAGAACCATCTTCTTTGTGACCTCACTGAACATTTTCTCTGCCCAGTTTGGCAAGCACATCTGCTCCCGAAACAATTTGCATGAGGCAAATTTTAATTGAGTCACTGAAACACAGAGCCATGGTCCGCAAAAATGAAATAGACCAACACTTTTTTTGCATCCGATACAGGGAAAAATGCAACTCAGAAAATAATAATAATTGGTTTAGTAATGTTGAAGTATTTCCATGCTTTGTTGTTTTACATACTTATTCTCTTTCTATTTCTAAATTAATCTTTTTTTTTCCTCCTGCAACAATATTTTCATGACAGCATACATAGACATGCATCTTGCCCTATTAACCTGCTCTGAAGTGGGACCTCATTGCAGTCCTCAACATCCTCATGAAGGAAAGGAGAAGGGCAAGTACAAATCTTTTCACTCTTGTGAACAGTGAAAGGACCCAAGGAAACAGAATGAAACTAAACCTTGGGAGTGGTTTAGGCTAGATAACAGGAAAAAGTTTTTCATCCAGAGAGCAGTTCCAGACCAGTGGAATAGGTTCCCCAGGGCAGTAGTCACAGCAGCAGCCTGACAGAGTTCAAGAGGCATTTGGACAATGCTCTGAGCCACATGGTGTGATTCTTGGGGTGTCCTATGCAGGGCCATGAGTTGGACTTGGGGTTCCTCAGAGGTCTCTTCCAATTCAGTTTATTCAATGATTCTTCCAAAGTGAAAGAAACTTAGTGAAACTTAATAACTTAATGATCAAGTTAACCAGCAAAAAAATAGCATTAGTAAAAAGTTGAAATTTCACTCCAACTCCAACCAGTTGTCTCAGTAAAATGATAACTTCATCCCCATTAAGGATAGTTACTTCTGACCTTGAGACCTGGACAGGATGGAAAGCTGGGTGGAGAGGAATCTACAGAACAAAGTCATGTGTAGGATCCTGAATGCAGGGAAGAACAACCCCATGCACCAGAACAGTGTTGACCTGCTGGAAGGCAGTTCTGTGCAGAAAGCCCTGGAGTCCTGGTGAACAAGTTGTCCACAAAGGAATGCCAGTGGTATCCTGGAGTGCTTTAGGAAGAGCATTGTAAGAGGGTCATGGGAGGTGATCCTGCCCCTCTACTCAGCCCTGGTGTTACCATACCTGGAGCACCATGTCCAGTTCTGGGTTGCTCATTTTGAGGAGGACAAGAAACTATTTGAGACGGTCCAGTGGAGGGCAAGAAAAATGATTAAGGAACAGGAGTACCTCTCTTTTGAGAAAAGGCTGAGAGAGTCTGGCTTGTTTATCCCAGAGAAGAGATGACAGAGGAAATCCTATCAATCCACACAAACATGTTATGTGCAGGTGTCAAGAGAATGGGGCTAAGCTCTTTTCATTGGTGCCCAGTGAAAGGACAAGTGGCAGAGGGCACAAACTGATACACACCAAGTTCCATCTGAATATGAGGAAAAACTGCTTTTCTTTGAGGGGGACAGAGCACTGGAACAGGCTGCCAAGAGAGATTTCTGAGTCTCTTTCCCTGGAAATACTCACAGCTTGACTGGACACAATCCTGTGCAACCAGCTCTAGGCGAACCTGCTTTACCAGGGAGATTGGACTAGATGACCTCCAGGAATCTTTTTTAACCCCAACCATTCTGTCATTTTGTGATTCTGTGATGATTAAATTGTAAAATAAGCAAAACCATTTCCATTCTCACATATCTGGGAAAAAATCTACAAAGAAAATAAAAATTATGAAAACAATTATTAAAATATATGTAACATTTTCCTTAAATCTTAATTCTGACATGAAGATTCCTGCCCCTGCAGTCACACTGTACATCCAACATTAAAGTGAAAGTTTTTGATCTTTAATTAAAGTTTGAATTCTGTAAGCTATTTGTAGGAGTATATATTTTTAGGAGTATATATTTGTGTGTATACACACACACAGATCACACTGTCCATTAGGTTCATAATCACAAAGTTTTCGCAGCACTGTCAGTGATCAGCACTAGCGCAAGATGACAAACTGGTAGCCACACACAGTTAATGAGCAATTCACATCTGGTTCCCATGCTGGGACTGCAGTATGAGGCCAGTCTGTTGACATGAAGATTTTGGGATAATCCAAATTCTCTGTCGGAGAAAGTGAAGCAGCCAGGTTGTTGGAACAACACCGCAATCTACTCCAGCACTGAGCTGGACACTTAACCCAGTCTTATGCCACAGCACAGCACAAATCAGGAGCATTTTAATAGTCCACTTGAGGGCTGCTTTCAGAGTAAGCCTTCAAAGAAGCCTCACTAAGCACACAGCACTCTGAATCTTGCCCCCATGGAGATGTTGGAAATGTGGCTCATGCAGCCACAAAGGCTAGCCAGCCTAATCCACCCAGCAGCTGAGCTGGTTGACATCAAACATTGGTCTGAAGCTTGGGGAGATCCCCCGTCATCTCTGTCAATACATGCTGACCCACACCAATGGCCTGACTCTGGAGATCTACAAATACTCCACATTTGTAGATCTCAAATGACCTGCAAATTGGCAGAACAATTTATTTAATAATGAAAATATTTTTCACTGCGTGTACACAGAGTTTGTTTACCAACAAGCAAAACTCAAAAATACATTGTAGTAAAAAAGCAGGAAAACCCCCCACAATCATGAAATGGGATTTTATTAATACTGCCACAGGAGTTCTAATGTTTTGCCATTTCTAATTCCATTCATAGTTGTTCAGTTTTACCAGAGCATTAAAGTGCTTAAAAATGTTTTCATGCTTTGTGTACTATATCCTTTCCAGCCATATCTATAAAGTTCTCCTTAAAATGTGCTTATACACCTAGAAAAGAAGCCACCTATTTTTCATTTGGCTTTATTCAAGTATCCTGACAATTCACTGAAAATATTGCAATACAGTTCTCATGCAGTACTGGCTGCAGACCCATTAGAAATAGGAAATCGAGTCAAGAAAGCATGCAGGTAATACACAGTGTTTTCTAAATACAGAGATCAGGCCAAAAGCCAGCACAGTGTAAAATGGGAAAGCATCCAAAAGAGAGCTTTATGCTGTTCTCAGGCATAAATATTTATCAACCAGTGCAAGAGAATGTCACATTCCTCCTCAAGCAAAGAATTTGCTCAGAAAGCATTCCAGAAGAGACAGAAGGGAGAGAGAATGAAGAAGAAAGAAAATAAAAAAACATTAAAAAATGTTGCCTTTATGATGTAAAGCTGGGTTATAGCACAGAGCCCCAAATAAGAAGCTGAACTAATCACTGTTACTTTTGTTGTCAGGGAGAAAGAAGCCTCTTCCAGAACACCAGCCGTCTCCATGACTGGCCAGCACTGAGTGCAGCACAATCAAAATGGCAAACAAACACTATGTGAAAGCTGATGATAATTTAGAGGTTGATGCATTTGCTAAATGAAGAAAAGCAGGTTGTGAGTATGCACCATACTCATCTCATTAAAGCATCACACACCTTTTCTAGCTTACATTTACTTTCCTCCCAGAGAAACACAATCAGCTTGCTTAGTTTCCTAATGAGTATAATAGACAATCATGTAAAGTAGACTATCACTTGGTAAATATGTAATGGAGAACTGCAGGCAGTCTATTAGATGTAAACTTGATTAATTCTTTAATTATGTGTCTTTGATCAAAAGTAGCTCACTTGGAAAGATTTTTTAAAAAGCAAAGTAATGAGCGCTCACCTTTCATGTACACTATTGACTGTTAGGCCAACCTGATAGAACTGTGGTTTCACTGCTTGTGTGTCAAGCACTCCACTAAAATTGAGATAATAAATGTTACTTACAGCTATTAAAGCTTTTCTCTCAGAGACACAGACCTGTAAGAGCTGTTCTGCACTTTTAGCTTTTCTTTCCATCTCTGTCAAGTATCTCAGAGAATTTTTAAAAGAGCTAATTGTGGCCATTTATCTTTATTTTTTTCTTCTTTGTCCTCATCCCCTTTCCTTTCCTCATTAACCTCAAAATCTCTGTTGAAGATCTCTTTCCTATTACTTTCAACACCTTATACTCTTCCTTGGACTTCATCTTCTGACAACCCTTAATCAAGGCACAATCTCAAGACTCTTCTACCTGCTACCTATTTGTCACATGAGGCTCTTTCTTTCTCATCTCCTTCCTACCTGGTCCCTTAAATAATTTCCTCTGTTCAGGTCTGGTGTGATTTTGTAAAGACACAAAAGAGCTGCAAACCAAGTTAATGTAATATGCTATTTAGTTCTTACAATCATGGTAAATTATCAGCCTGAAGGTGTTGTGACAACAAGAAAAGTTTCAGAAACTGCTGTTCCAACCTTTTGGTCGCAAATATAGACAAGTTTCTGTCATCTTTGACTGGACAAGGCTCAGGCCCACATTGTAAGACACTGGTGATTAAATCAGTGGCTGCATAACAAAAACAAAGAATTGACCATGAAAAGGCTTTGAGCCCATTCTGAAACATGCAAATAGGGTCTAGAAAGGAGTAAAAACCCCTTTCAAAGCAGTAAAACTGGAAGTTAAATTACCTGGATATTTTCAGTATATAATTGTAACTATCTATCAACATGTCTTAGGGAAATTTCCACCAATATGGAACTCTCCTCATGAGAGAGAAAGCACACTACCTGTTCATTACTGGTTCTTCTGTATAGTGAAGTATTAGCAAATTTATGACTGATATGGAAGACAAGGCTCATTCATGCTGCCTACTTCAATCTAACTTTACTGGAAAAAAATAATAATAAGATCAGCTAAAAGACTGAAACTAGGCAGAAACTAAAATAGAAGGATGCATAGGAATGGTCTCTGAAGCATTCCTGCAGCTTACTGAACACCTGGATAAGTGACTAATGCTATTCCTCTCCTGCAAGTGTATCTTATACACAGAAACCTGCAAGAGTATTAAGCACCACAGTTTGAATTCCTTTTAAATGATTACATGAATCAATTGTCAATCTAATTTTTTTTTAAATAAATGAAAAAACTCCAACTTTTGCTGTATTCTGTTACAACCAAGGGGTAAATAAATACTCCTCCTTTTCTGTAAGAATAAAAGAACCTATACATTGAACAGAAATAGCCTGATTTGCCTTCTCAATACAGATACAGTTTTTGCAGATTACTGTTTCATAAAAATAAAAAATAAATGCTTAACAGTATTGTAGGAGGGCTTACCAAACCCCAAAATGTCAAAAGAAGGAAAAAAATAAAAGGAAGATAAATACAATTTTGAAAACGTGTTTTAACTCCATGTGCTCACTTACTGAAACTACAGTACAGAATTCATTCCAGCTCCTGCAAATAACAGCTTATATTCTTTTACTGTTTCTACCTGCAGCTTCTTCTCTATGTCAAACATAATGACCTAATTCTTCGAAATTCTTGTTAGGACACAGGCAAATCGATATAATGTTTTGCCACATACTGCCTAATTTTTCTGGGTAAACACATAAAATTACCAGATAATCAAGATTTACTTGGATTTTAGACTCAAGAAATTTTTTCTTGATTTGCATGAATGTGGAATCCTCTGATATCATAAGAGTTTTCCCACCTAGGCTGATAGAGAAGATTTAACCCATGATGCTCTGCAGCACTACTGCCAATCTACATTAGATTGCCTCCCCCATTGGCCAGTTGACACTGCCCATCCCAATTATTCATCCCTCATTCCCCCTACAGGTTTCTGCCCTTTGCCCAACCTTGTGCCCTCAGGTCATTGGGCACTGACTCCATACTCAAGTCCTGCAGACCACATAGTTTTGCCTTTCATCCCTGGTCCCTTTGGCATGGTGGATGTCATAAACCCTCCCTGGAATACATCATGCAAAGACCCTTCCTGTCTTTCCTCTGCTGAGCTATCTGTGGCTTGTGTGCGTTCATGGACTTGAAAAGGCTGTTCCTGTGGCCTTACTCTGAGCAGCTTCTGAAGAAAACATTTCAAAGAATGTCACAGCATTTCTACCACCTTGCCACACTGCTACACGTGAAATGTTGCTCTTTTTGTAAAATGCATTCTTGGACAGTTTTCAGCAACATTTTCATGCTAACTTTCAGAAGAACATTTTTTTTGAACATAAAATACCAGAATGTTTCAAATATTCTTCAAATTCTACTTGCCTCTCAGAATCACAAATCACATAATTAAAAATCAGCCCAAATGCAAATACTGATACTATGTTACAGAATAAGATTGACAAGAGTAAGAATTGCTATTATGACATGCACTAAGCAACTGTTACAACACAAATTAAAAAAAAAAATATATCACTGAACATTGATGGTATTCAAAAAGTGAAACTTCCTTTTAAAATAATTTCTAATTGCCTCAGACCAGGACCACTAGGAAATCCTGTTTCGTCTGCTTTAAAGGAATAAAATTAGTGCAGCTTTCCTGCCCCATGTCTGTTTAGTCTCTCATTTCTTCTTCTGACTAAGCTGAGTTTCATCAGTTGACAGCTGTCTGTGGCAGAGTGAACCTAATAGTTTTGACTAAATGAACCAGCACATTCCATTGCAGCTTCTCCTATTCTAACATACCTATGGTAATCCAATCAATGACATACATGCATATCCACTGCAGGCAGCAGGAAGAGGAAAAAGTTATGAATATAAAAGGCTGAGTATAGCAACAAAGGGAAGGTATGTTTTGCATTTTTTTAACTTTTCTTATTTTTTTTTAATAAGGTGGAAAACACAGAATTCATCTCCTGAGATCCCATACTAAATTTCAAGGGAAGATAGCTAAGAGAAAATGGATCTAATGTAAATTCAGCACTTTTGATTACACAGTCTTTGAAGAATTATTTAAGTTTAGAGTAAAATATTACACAGGAAATATCTTAAAAGTATTCTAAAAATACTAATGTGAGATTGCAGAGTTAATTCTCAGAACACAAGTAAACAACAGTGCTTCAGCATTTTCTTTGAGTCACTAATGTAACCTAGAAATCTAATTTACCAGTGTCTTAGCAGTTTTACAGAAGGAGTATTACCCTATGATTTTTCTCGCTTCGTGATTTACTCATCTGTTGATTTCTGCATATCTTCCCATTCATCTGCAATGCTGGTTTTGCTTCATCCTATCCATCAGAGTTAAAAAAGAAAACTTAAGAGCCTGATGTAATTCAGCTTGTCATTTCTCCCCACAAAGTTAACTTGCATATGTAGGGAAAACAGCAGCAAGCTGTATGTAGCAGGAAGGTGCTACATACCTGCACTAACATACTGGCACATCTGTTTCCATTGTCAAAAGATCAGCTCAGACTTAGCCTTCATTGCACATACTGTAAGGTTTTTCATGCACATTCAGTCAGCTCTAGGCACTAAATCCCTTCTGCAGCCTCTCTGATTTTACATATTTCATAAATTACACTAAATGTGGAGCATGGTCAACCAAGTTTCCTTTGTCATGTGTGGAGGGAAACTCTTTTCTCCTTAGAAAGAAACTCAGCACAACTGAGAACTTCTCTTTGGACATTCTTTTGTCTTTCCACTGATGATGAAGGGTGTTTAAAGGGACTTAGATCTTGACACTGGGGACTTTGAAAAACATCAGAAGTCAGGTGGGATCAACCTTGGCCCCAAGCATTGCTGACATACGTAAGGGGCTGCATGAGGCCATGGTATGGATGGTCATCTCATGAAACTTCATACAAGGTTGTCCAAATCTGAAAGAGCTCATACCACAAGTACCTTAAGTCTTCCAGTTCTGAAAGGCTGCCTGTTCAACTTACTAATTTAAGCAGGATTAAGAAGACTGAAGAAAGAGGGAAGAAAGAGTAAGAAAAGGAACTTAGCAAGACAGACAGACATGCATCTATCTACAAGACTTGAAGTCTTCCCATCACACTATTCTTTTTCTGTTGACTTCTTCCTTAGCCATTTGAGTAAGGACAGGAATCTAGATTTCTAGAGAAAGATTAACCTTCCCTAATAATGAGATGAGAAGAATATGAGAAACCATTGTTTACTTAAGCCAAGATGACAAAAAAAAGGGTTAAACTTCCTCTCTTTGAACAAAAGTTATGACTTAGTGGTCATAATGGAAGACTCAGACTGTGGGATTTGTTCCTTTTCTTGCTCCAAATAAGCTGTCTGAACTTATTTTTATTTTCTCTGTGCCACTGTTTTCATGCCTCTATAATAATAACAGTTCTTCGTAATGTTACTGGAAAGTTTAATTCATTAATGTGTGTAAAGTACCAAGCAATTCTTAGAATGGGACTGGGGACATGTGAAATATTATTAATCTGTCAGATATTTTCCTATAAAATTAGACCCTTTTGTCTAAGTGAAAAATAATTGGTATGACAACAAGACTGAAAGCTTTTAAGTATAACATAAAAGCTTGCTTATAATGATGAGGTTGTCAACTGACACCGCATCCTCCAGAAATTGTGATTCAAAGACTGTAGCATGACAACAAAGAATTATTTTAGCTAGCATAGTTCACATTTATACGTATTCCAGTATTATTATTACACACAAAATAAAAAAAGAAAGTACAAGGGACAAAGAAACAAATGCACCTCTGAGAAATCTCTGCCAGCCTGACAGTTAAAAAGATACTGCTCCTCTGCTAGAGTTTTTGATGGGTATTAGAGGAATCAAACTTTGGAGTTCTTTAGCAGACATCCAAAACTATTAAAGCATGAGTTTCAAGGAACTGCACCCAGAGAGATGCACTATCAGAATTAAAGAAGAATAGTGAAGAGATATTGGATACATGTAAAAGAAGGCTAAGGTTTTATTTCATGGGAATTCTGGCAAGCAGTGTGCCAATGTGTTATAATAAGGACTGACTATGAGAAAAGCAGCATGCTGGGAATATGCAGAAAGTTGACAAAGATGATGAAGGGCAGATTTTGACAAGGACTTTTTCAGACAGGCTGAGTTTCTTATAACAGAAAGCGTGTTTGAAGAAGGCAGGTTATGAGCCAAAGAGTGGTAGCATTAATGAATAAACCAGACAGGCAGAAAAGGTACCATGTGTTCTTTTTATCATCTTACTTTAGACAGGAGCCATGACAGAAACTCAGTCTGCCTCCTATCTTTCTAATCCTTATATGAGATAGCAGAAGCTTGGTAACACCACTTCTTCCCTAGCAGTGAATCATACTGTGTACCGAGGGTAAAGCTAGCTCAAGAATGAGTATTTGAAATTCCTTTCACTACTTCTGTTACTTTCAAGGGGGTAAGGACCAGATGTTACATTTAACACAGATGTAATGCCATAGAGCCTCAGCCTCTGTTTGGTTCTGCAGCTCCCATAGCAACTGCTATTAAGTGTTAATAATATGATTAGGAGGAAAGAAAGAACTGCTTGAATGACTAAAAAGTAACAGAAACATTTTATTCCAAGCCTGCATATCTTTATATCTGATGTTCTAGTAAATGCAACTGAAAACACTGTTGATGACTACAAAGAAAAAAGGAATGAAGTACATCAGATAGTGCAATAAATACTTGGTGTAATAAATACTTCTATTTCATATTTGCTGGGAGGTAGCAGTGTGCTAGAAAGCAAGTGTGCCTTAAAAAGTATAAATTGACTGATGATAAGAGAACTGACTCCATTGCAAACCAAGTGATCCTATCTGCAAGCAAAAGAAATGGAATCCCTGCATAAAATGTCCAAACTGGGATATTTTATGATTGTACTGAAAAGGAAGAAACATGGACAGAACAAGGAAAATAATACATGGTTGCAAAACAAAATTCAAGACTGTAATTCAGCTGAGGTCTGCTGACCCCACAAAGCACAAAAGCCCAACTCAAACAGCTCCTGAATGACAACGAATGACTGAATTCCAACTCCAGTATTTCAGCTAAAATCAGGATGCAACATAAACCAGCAGAACAAGACTCTTAAATCTGTTTCTTACAGTCTGAAGGTGAAAAATGTCAAAAAGCCAAATGGCAGCATCTACCATTGGTGAATTTTAAATAGATAATTAAAGAAAAGAAAGGCTTCTGTACACAGACAGGAGATTTAAAAGGTTAATGAAGGTATAATAAAGATGGAGATCTGACTATGAATGCAATAGTGGCTTGAAAAAACAAATGTGACTAATAGGCAGAAAAAAAAAACTGATTAAAATAATTTTCATTGGATTCTTGCCTTCCCACTTGCCATCTACTTTTCTAGTCATTTATACATAGGCACATACATAAACTATGTATTATCCCACTAGTGGGATCTCAAACTATGACCATCTCCCTTGATCCATTCTGAATCAGTAAGGCCACTAAAAGAGCATATGAATATTTATTAAAAAAAAACCCTAACAAATAATTTTTATTTCAGCCATTGTACTTTATCTTGCCAAGTTTCCATAGCAAGCTGGATGTTTATGTAGCATTCAGCAACTATTTTAATCTTGTCATAATTTTGATATGATCTAAACTAAAGGATGGCAGAAATTATTATGATGTTTTACTTTTCCAGCCAGGAAACTTGGAGGTAATACTGGAGGTAAATATAAACTTCCTCTCACTGACTTTCAACTTCCTCAGGGTGGATGGTTATTTGTTTCTTCACAGTAAGATTTACAAAAGGTATGACACAGTGTTAGGGTTAACATGATAGGTCTTAGAAGTAGTATCTTAAGGCAAACTCCATCTTAGGCAATAGTTTAACTTTTCAGAGCCCTTGAATATATAAATAAATGCAACATGTTTTGACAGTCTCAGGTTATCCCTGAGTTTCTCATTTTCTGTAAAAGTATTTTTGTGATAATTCATGTCCTGTCTCCTCTTCATGGAATGCCTCAAAAGATCAAAAAGCACTTTTCTCTAAATCCCTGGAATCTCATACTGGACTTACTGCCTGTAAGAAATTATTTAAAACAATTTGAACTGTGATTTGGATTAATTGAAAACATGCAAAATGAGGTCAGAAATGCATATATATTTGATTGCATAGAACTTGTTCATGGCATTACAGTTCTCCCTCAGGCCATATCTTACAAAGTGAGCTTTGAAAGAATCAAAGCTCTTCTGACTCTAAGTACCACAGTGTCTTTGTGTAGGCACTAATGTACAAATATTTATTCTGAATTCTGTATACAGCTGAAATACTGTTCTCAACCAATGTAAATAACTTTATAGTTATTAAAAAACTTAATAGTTGCTTAAATCCATCTGTTGGGGGTTGGATCTGTTTCTTTTGTGTTTGTGGAATTTTTTCCTGGTGGTTTGCTAGGTAACTAATTGCTGGGTACTTTATGGATACTTGACTTAAACAAAGGAGGAAGCAGGTTTCTCTGGGTGGAACAGCAGTGAACAGCAATTTGGTCTGAGGACACCGCTCCCGAAAGGACTGGAGTACCAGGGGACCCTGCTTGTTTTCTCTCTCTCCACTGGATTTCTCTCCAGAGGAAGACTCAGCTCATTTTCGTCACCATTGGACTTTCCTACAGGGCTATTTCCACTTCATAGAACTGCATTTACTGCTCAAGGAGGATTTCATCTGGACTGCTTTCACCGCCCTGATACCCAGGGTGTCAGGTCACATCCCTGCCTCTGTCAGGGCATTTTCTGAGGTTTTGTTGTTCCTTTGTTTTTGCTTGTCTCTTAATGCTATTACATTTGTATTTGTCTTTTTTTTGTCTAATATTCCTAGTAAAGAACTGTTATTGCCACTCCCAAATCTTTGCCTGAGAGCCTCCAATTGCAAAATTATAATAGCCTGAGGGAGGGGGTTTACATTCTCTATTCAAAGGGAGATTCCAGTTTTTCTTGCTGGCAGGTACCTGTCTTTCAAACCAAGACACCATCTTATTTCAGTCCTGGGAAAGTAAAGGGAAGCAAGAAGATTTACAAAGTATTTTTAATGACAGAATAACCAAAGCACAGGTTTGTCTGAAATATCCTCTAGCTCCAAATTCAAGTGGCACTATCTCAGTGTACCTGAGAGTGCTAAAATGTATGTTTAATTTTATGAAGCTTTTCATCAACACAAAGAGACATAATTTAGCAAAACCTGCCTGGAATTAATGCATTGGGCCCAGAAGTTGAAACCTGTGTGCTCACAGAAAGGTGAATTTAAGTCATTTTGTATTTCCATCTCCTTTCTATGAGTACTTGTTTACTGAGTTGGACTTCAAAATAGGTTAGAAAGGACTCAAGGTGTTAAAATTTATGTCTCCTTGCCAAAGTGTCAGACTGACTAAAACCACCACCAGCAACAGCTCCTTTTTCCTAACTATGCCCCTTTACCAGAGAACAGGAAAACAGTCATGTAGAAATGGTACAAGTGGTCCTAATCCTTTGAATATTTTCTGTGTAGGAGGAATTTGGGATAGTGGTAGGTTAGCATATATTGCAGGAAGAGTGCAGAGCGTCCTCAATAAATTTCAGCTTTGGCAAGCATATTCTCACTGATTTCATAATTGCTGACAGTTGTCAGTTGGCTGGGACCAAGCTACAAGATGATTGGAGTCGAGAGTAAGCAAAGCAGAGAAACTGCTTAAAAAGGGAAAAGGAAAAGAAAGGAGTGCTCTGGCATTAAACATGAAATGAATCAGTAAAAAAGCAGGATCCTAATACTGATGATGAAAATAACAGTGGAATAACCTGTAATACACCACTCTGCAATGCCTCAGTGTAGAAGAAAAGGGGCATATCCCCAAGGCAGCATCCAAGTAAATCAAACATACAGACCACATACATGATCTATACACAGCCACACAGAGTCAAGGTGTTATGACACACAGACAGACGTCCTGGCTTGAGATGTAGCTGACTCAGTCAGCCACAAAAAATTTCTGAACACAGCACAAGGAATTGTTGGAGCCAGTAAAGAACAGCATGAGAAGGTGACAAAAAAGGACAGAGTAATGGTGATGAGAGGAGTCCCATGAGAACAACCAAACTGCATGTTTAATTGAAGGGCAGAACTGGAGACCTTTTGTGGAGAGAAGAGCCTCGCAAAGCAATATCAAGTAATGCCATAAAATATCATGATTACCTAGGTAATGGGTTTGGAGGTACTGAGTTTGGGTATGGATGTAGGACAGGAACACCAGCAAAGTCTTTTACTCATCAGTTGAACGAGAGATCACTGTGGCTGTTCACAAGGGTGTCACTTGGGCATGCTTTGGTTTGTTGTCCATGTGGCTGGTTGTGCCTTACAGTGTGTGTGGGGGTGTGCACAGGTTCACCTTTGTGTGCCTGCATAAACACTTCTTTAACACATACCAGCCCTGCCACAAGCTGGACCTGCAAACGGGAATGGCAGCAAACAGGCTCAGAGGAGAAATCACCTGAGCTGGAAAGTCCACTGGATTAGAGTTGCCATAAAAGAGCTTGTCTTTGGAATTCCTCTGCTCCCACTTAATAACAGGGGGCTTACAGCTCCAGATGGAGAACCTGTGTTGATACAATAAAACTAAAAATCAAACTGGATGTTTAAAGGAGTAGCAAAAGTGAAATATATGTACTCTGTCTGGCTAAGGAAAAAAAATCCTTTTTTTATCTCTTTCTTCTGCCCCATGCTTATTTGTGTTTATATGTGTGCGCATAAATAGGTAGATAAAACAAAACACAGGCAGATAGATGCTAAAGAATCAATACATATCTGTTGAAATACTTTTTGTTCAGCCTGAACTTTACAGAGGGACAGGGTATACTTTTTTGGGAAGGGGCAAAAGTTTCATACCTCAGGTGTCACCAACTGTACTATATTTACACATAAAGCTTCTTTTTGTCAGACAGATAAAAGCTTAATTTGCTATTCTCTGAGGTTTTATTTACTGGTGCGTTTTGTTTTGTTTTGTTTTTTTGTTTTTTGAAAGGGGTTGCTTGTTTGTTTGGTTTTTTTTTTTCTTTTTTTTGGTTTTCATTTACTAACCATTGTTTACTAAAGTAGACAGAAAGTGCATGAACAATTTGAATAGATATAAAGCCATGCCTCTTACTAGATTTTGACACTGTTTTCAAATATGTCAATCAAAACATGAGCATTTAATAGTGATCATATATTAGTAATGAATCCAAATGCTTTGAGATGAACACAAGCTTTCATCTCAAGAGTGGTTTATCAATAGAACAACCTCCTCATGAGACTGTCCAGGGAAATATCAGCATACTAAAATAATTAGGCAATTATTACTTACTTCATGCATTTGCCCTCTTATTTCTGGTTTTGCCTATGTGATTACACAGAAATAGCACTGGAATGTCCAATAACACCATTAGTTAAGATCTATTTTTGTATTCATAGAACGTAGCTTTATATGAGACTTGAGTAAGTAAATGCCCATAGACAGCCACCCTGAATGTTGCCCTGCCTTCCATGAAAGAAATCAGAGGGTTCAATCCACTGAAACAACTTTATTCAGAGCATGTGTTAGCCCAGTGCCTACTCAGCGGGCAAAGCTGTTGCAGTTGGGTCCCCAGTTGGAGATCTCTGAGGCTGGACTCCTAAAACTAATTGTTATCTCAGCTTCAAATATTTGTGCGATTCGTACTTTGAGTACGTCGTTATCTATATATTACAGTCTTTTAATGGAAGTTTATATTGCACCATACCAACAGTTAAAGGAGTTAAGAAAATTATATGGCACACTTGTAGATCTATTGCAGGAATCTTCATGTATGGTTTTTTTTTCATTTTTATAGTATTAATTTCGGACATGTTTCTTATTTAAAATGGCAAAAAATAATTTTATAAACATTGCACTAAAACATTGCATTAAAAACCAGTGCCTTTATGATGATGGAATAAACTAGAGGTTGTGGACTCTAATATTACATTTATATACTCCAAACCTAGGTTTTCAATTTTCAAGATGCCAACAGACAAATGTCTATACATGAAACAGCATTTTTGGGTTAGGGAGTAACCATATCTGTCAGTCATGAGGCCACTGCTGCTACAGTCAGCATTAAATCCTAGTGCTGGATGCTTCCCTGTGCACTAAGCAATAAAGCACAAAAGAAAAGTTTGCTTGTTATCCTTTTTGGCCAGAATTGCAGCTGGCTTAAATGGCTACATCTTCACTAACCTTAGCACTGCTATGCTAAGATGTATTACCCATTTCTTTAGAGACATCTTTTGTTATGCTTTTCTGTTCAAGAAAACATGATCAAGCATACATGTAGTTCCTAAAGCTGCATCAACTATAAATACACAGACAGACATGTATCAGAACTTTCATATCTCTGGTATAGAATTCCTAAAACTGAAGTGTAGAGATAGACAAGATGATTGCATTCAGACTATATAATTTCAAATCAAAATTCTGCCTGTGAAATTGGTTTGATCTGTAGACAAATGTCAGCTCTGTGCCCTATTAAACTTGCAATTGTTTTAAAAGGACATATCAGTGAGCCCTGAAATGTTGAATAAATGTTAATTGGAAGTCAAAGAAAATATCATGAATAACATAAAATATGCAAAGAAAAAGCTTTTTCAATCTATAATTCAGTAACAAGTAGATCCAAGAAAGAAAAGTGTTACCAAACAGGCTTCATCTTAACAGAAGACAAGACAAATACTGGAAGCTAGTTTAATTTATATGAGCATAGTCCTGATGATTATTATTTTTTAAGTTGTTACCATGAATATATATTAATTTTAAAGATAAATTTCATGACTAAATTGATTGTTGAGCTACCTATTAGCAATCCCATATGCTTAGTAGGGTAAAATGCATGGGATTTATGATTGCCATACCATAATATACTCATGAAAAGCATCAAGGATTTGTATAATCTAATTAGAATGAGGAAATAACAATTTGTAATGTTCTACCTTTTTTATTATTCATCCAAGACTAAGTATTATGAATGATTTTTTTAAGTATTTCAATCATTTTTCTCTGGTAAATTTGTACAGTTTGACAGCAGCAATTTAAAAATGAAGACAGAAGAGGGATTTGATTTTTATTTTTAATTATGGAAATGCAATCTTCTTCACATCTACTTTCAAAATGATGACTAGAGGGTATTTGCTTAAGTGAACAGTGAACAGTATGATGAGTGAATAATCACACTTACTGCAGGAACTGTATAACTTATGAAATTATGCAAAAAGGCTGCTAGATATAATATTAAAGGGAAATACCGTCAGAACATTGTATTGTATATCCTCTTAGAGTAAAAATAGCATTTTGATGGAATAAAGTAATCACATCATTATGTGTATACTCCTTCCTAAATCCTGCTGAGAATTTTATAACATGGAAAAAAAATAAAATATTTTAACCCTAATAATAACACAAAACCTGATTATTTAAATTCATGTAGTATGACCAATGTAATCATTGCAGACCTTAAGAGATTCAAATACAGTAATTATTAAAATGTTGTTGGATAGAGAAAAAAAGCAAACAGCATTAGTTCAAAAGATAATTACTTCAAAACAAATTTGGGTAGAATATGACAACAAATGAAATAAACTGGCATTGCTTACTCTCTGAGAAAACAAGGTGCAAGATCTTGGTTTCATATGATTCAGTGAGAAATTTCCTATTGGCGAAGGCTGGGGAACTATTTGATTTTAGGCTTTTGGCTATTCTATTTTTTTTCTAACAAGAGTAGTTCAATTTCCATTTCTGCTAATCTGACACTTTGATTGCATGTTACTGAATTTTCTCCTGCTCACACTCTTAGAGAAGAAAACATCTGATAAACTAATATCTGAATTTCCTAACAATGATAAAAAAGTCCCTCTTACTATTCATTTGTCTTCAAGTGCATCTGAAGAAACATTTCCATGGGAAAGAATATAATATCTCTTAAATTTTAATCCTTGGCTCACTACCTCTACAGACCTAATTCACATACTCTCCAGAGAAGCCTCAGTTCAAGTCTTGAAATATAACCAACCAGCTACAATGGAGTCAGTCAATCAATGTCAAGAAGGCAGTTTTAGCAACCTTAACTAAGCACTCCCTTTATTTTTCAATTGTAGAGAAAAGAAAAAGAAGGAAAAAAAAAATCTTTTCTTATTCTTTCCATTCCTCTCACTTTGTTAGGCCTTACCTGATTGACAAAAAAAGTTTGGCTACCTTACAGTTTTACTATAGCAAAAGCTTTGTAACCTGGTTTGTTTAAGCACATGTTGATAACAGCAATAAGATTATACATATTGCATGGAGCATATGCATATGAAAAAAATCGCTTTAATTCAAAATAGTCCTCATTCTGTGAGATGATCCTGCCTTGTGTAAGTTTTTCGCTTTCCCATCCTGCTGTGCTTCATGGAGCGCATCAACACCTCAGATCAATCTCATGTAGTCATGTATTACTCATCCCATTTCTGTATACTCCTTCTTGTTTGACTCATTGTCCACATTGCTGCATATTTATGGGGGCAGATAAATCAGAATCTTTGGGGTTGATGGACTATCCAGTTTCATCACCTTTTACTATTATTTATCCTTCCTTTTATGTTGGTATGGCAGCTACAGAACAGCACCATCTTCTTCATTTCCCAGAAGGACAATGTAACAAAGGGAATGGAATATATCCTTTGAAACTTCAGATATTTATCTCATCTAAAATTGGCTGTCTAAAGCAATTCAGATGAACCAAGTCCAGTAGTGCCTATTTCTCCCCAGTGAATAGGGGAGTTTAGGATGCTTAGCTGAGATGCAGACATCTGAATTGAGGAAGATGAATCCAAGTCCATTTGTCCAAGATCATCAAAGTAGTCTGAAAAGACATTTCAACTTACATCTCAAGTTTACATTTCATATTCTGAAATATCTGAGAAATAAATGGATGGAATAGATTTGTCAGACTAATGAAGAATGGTTAATGTTGTGTTAGTGTTCTTATGAACTGAAAGAAAATATTTTGTTTATGGATGTCTTCAGAGTCCCATTTGATATATTGTAATACCCTTGAAAATTTTAGATCCCATAGTCATGGTTTATGTTATTAATTCAAATTTTTTTAAATGACCAGCTCCTTAAGAAAGAAGTGCAGCTAAAAAATAAGTTTGCAGTTTTTTTTAGTTATACACACAGATTTGAGATCTCTCTACATCTAGGACCACTTACTGCTTTTAACATAATCAAAATTAAGAGTCAAATGATGAATATGTGAATACTTATTAATACTTATTTAGAGTTGTAAAAAAAGAAGGGATCTAAATATCGTTATTGAGCCATTGAAGGTTGGCTTTTCTAATGACAAAGAATATCTCTATAACACTGAACAATGCTTCATGTTGACTCAGATAATGGTATTTTATGCATAAAAAAGTGCATTAGTGGATCCATATCAAAACCTGATAATAGGTTAACTTTTTTTTTTGGTTTTGGTACATTCCATGATCTAGACCTTAGAAAATTAGATGAACAGTGTATATGAAAGTAACAAACAACAGATGAAATAAAGATAAGGCTAGAAGTGAACAAAGTTATTCACTTTGATCTCCAGCTTTCAAACTATGATTTATAGTACATACTGTCCTTCTCAGGAGAAAATGCGACTTCTATTAGCATAAGGTTGTACTAATGGTCAACACAGGAAGACTTTAAGTTCCAGTTCTTACTAGGCAATTACAATAACAACATAAAAATTAATTGCTTTAAAAAAAAATTTGGTTTTTTTACTTTGTTTTTGTAGGTCTTTTTTTTTTTGTTTGTTGTAGTTGTTGTTTGTTTTCTTTTACTAGCTAATTTCTTAGCCTTACAGAACACTATAGCAGAGTAAGCAACTGAAAATTAAAACTTCTGTATTGTTCACATCCACTCTTAAAGTCAGAAATTATTTATGCATATTTTTGAACAGTGTATTGTTTGCTTAGTTTCATCTTCTTGATGGCTTTCATATTTTTTTACCCGTGTTTCCTAAAGAAGACAGAGGGTTGCATTTTATTTGCGAACAAACAAATTCTAAGCATCTCTTTCCAGCACAGATGCTTTCAGTGCAGCTGTCATTGCAGGGGTTCACCTTTTACAGTTAATATTGTCAAATTTTGCAAATGAGAAGCAAAAGCTGAGCAAGGACAATTGTGACAAATGCAATCTTGACGTGCATAAGGCATAAAATGGCCAGGACCCCCACAAATATCAAACAAAATACAAAATATCAAAAGGTCTTGTGTCAACCTTTTAGTTTTTTTAAACTGTGTTTTTCCTTTAGCAATAAACAGCATGTTATGACAAACCTAATAGGGACTGACTGATAGGGAGTTACACTGGTAGATCCTTTGCAGTTGTTCTAGCATCAGGTTCTCCAGAATTTCCTGATGGCCATTGCATAACCAACTCTTTCTCTCACCAGAATGTGGTACATACTAGTGAAGCAAAGATATGTCCTCACTTTTTTTTCCTGACTCTTCTCAAATGGTTTCTACGTTAAACATTACCAGAAAAACCAGAAGGCAACAACTGTGCCATCTAACAGGGATAAAAAGGACGGAAGCTTTTCAAAAATCTTACACAGGAATCCTTTCCTGTGTTTTTATAGAGAAGCAGCATGAAGAGGTTGCTCCTACCATCTTCCTTATTTCTCAGGAAGCCCACCTGTACTATAAGCTGAGAACAGATTTCTGAACCTGTCTTTTCTAAATTATACTTATCGCAAGAACTCCTGCCCACAATAGGTAATAGAACTAAAAGCTGTAGGTGTATTCAGTCTCAGAAAATTTCCAATTTCCTCAAGAAGAGAAAAAATATGCAGTATTTCTGTACACTAAAACACTGTAACTGTTCTGGAATGAATAACATTCCCAGTCCTCATGATTATTTCTAGCAACTCAAAACAGTGTGTTCTGCTTGTATAACGAGTATTTAATTTAGACTCATGCACACTCACTTCTATACAAGCTGAATGCCATCATAAGCATCCTCTTCATTTCACTTACCTTGATTTACCCTCAGAATTACTTTGGAGACTGCAATATACAGAAGTTATTAAAAGGGATTAAAATCATAGAAGGGGCCTGATCAAGGAATAAATGTATAATCAGAAAATAGTAACACAAGGATTTTTTTAATACTTTTCTTCTAGAAGTGACATATGACAATATAGCATGCCATATTAAGTGATGGATGGACTATAATTTGCTAGATGGCCTATACTTTGACACATTTTTTTCCTTTTTCTTTTGACAAAAAAATACACTCCCATCACCAATCAAACTCTCCACAAAACTCTAATCCTTCAAAATACCAAAACTGTTCTCAAGTACAACTTTCTGTATTACAGTATGATTGCTAATCAATAAGGTTCATAAATCACAGGCTATAATTTCCTTTTTGTGAACAGGATTTCTTTTATTCTCTCTCTTTTAGGTTACAATTCCCAAGCCTTATCCCCACCCTTCCCCCCACCAAAAAAAAAAGCAAGACAAGAAAGAGAGAGAGAGAGAATAAACATCATCCATTTCCTGTAATTCAGGTAGGAGAATACCAAATTTCCTTATGTTTATCAGCTTCAATTGCAATTGAAGATACTCTTAGAATCATAGCATATGCTGAAAGGCACACAGATTTTTCTGTCTTTGTACACACGTTCTTGCCTCTGTGTTTTTTCTCATGTATGTCTTTGCAATGCAATGATCAGATTGGGAATGTACTATCAAACTGGAAAGTCTGTATTCTGATGAAATGATAATAGACATCAAAACTATTCTTAACTTCATACAATGATGTATGATGTTGAATAGAAGTAGTAGAATAATTTTAATTTCCTGATCACAGCTGTGACTGGAAGCAGGTTTTTTTTTCAGTGCTAAAGGAAGAACAAGCAGTTTGTTACCTCTGCCATTCTTTGAAGGTGTGTTTTGGAGGACTGAAGGATGCGTTCAGTAGTTCTAACTAGTTTTATTCTGAATTTATGACTACCAAACAATGAAAATTTCAAAGGCAAAAAAACAATAGGATGGTTATAGGATGTTTTTAAACACACACTATAAGGATTTTTTTCTTCTATTACTTATGCATCATAGACTTCTAGTTCAAACTTCTTCCCAATATAAAGTAAAATGCAATACATCCTTATAGCTGTGTGACTGATAGGAGGGAGGTCTTGGCTTTTTGCTGGTTTTGCTAAACACTTCTAATACAATGGTGAGTAGCTTAACAGATGCTGCCAATAGTCTCCAGGGAAGTGCAAGTACATTAAGATGACTTTGCAATGCATCACTCCTGCTTACAATGTAATTAAGTTACAGTTTTCTGTATATAATTTCATTAATATGGATTAGTCAAAATATCAATGCACAAATAAATGCAGACTTGCAAAATGTATACGTCGATAAAATAAACATAGCACTCTAGTAATAAGGTAGGAATGTAACTTCCACAAGAAGCCAATTCAATACTGCTACTCAATTGTCATTCACATGAGTAACTGAGGTTATCTGAACTCTGTGTTTATGGCCACCTCCTTTTGACAATTCCTCACTATTCTAATATACTGTGAGAAATACTTTTTTTTCCCCAGTTCTCTGAAGGCAGACTCTTCTGTTTACTCAAATCAATTCTCTAGGATAACATTCTATGAAAGCAAAGGTGAACAGGAGCTCTGCAGGATGAATCAAGTGAAGTAAGGCAGCTCATAAGTGAGCCAGCAGCCCATCAAGAGACCACAGAGTCAGCAAAGAATCTGTCACATTTATAGTCAAGAGGAAAATTAGACTTAAAGAAGATGTAAAAGAAATCTCGACTGTATACCTGGTGAGATATTATGTGTCCAAAACTAATATGGTTTTCATACAGTATTAGTATGGTTCACTTCCTTTCTTTCCTTTTCTACATCCTACTCTACTTTCCCTTTGAAAATTAATTGCACTTACAAACATGCATGGTTCTATTTGTAACTTGTCCATAGTCAGCTTTATGGAATATCATTTAAAAAACAAAACAAAACAAAACAAAACAAAAAA